>VXBU01002479.1:547751-560407 GCA_013400315.1 Bombycilla garrulus
TCACGCGCGCGCCACTTCCGGGGCCGGGGAGTGGCCACGGCCCGACCCCGCGATCCCGCGATCCCGCTCGCAGCTCTTGCGCGCTGATTCAACAACTGGAATTTGTGCGGTGGTGGTATATTTACATTTATTAAATATTGCAAACGTTCACTTAAGCAGTACGGATGTACTGTGGGCATCTATGGCGCTACAAACACAGGAATAGGACAAGTGAAATTTTTAAGAAATAGTATTGACTTTACAATCGATTTGACTTCTACACTACTTAATTTTCTAGTTTACAAGTGAAACGGTAAAACAGTGGCTACCATAATACAGGTCCAATAGCACAATAATTCAGTGTTTACATTCCACTGTTTTTAAAAACGTACTACACAGATGGCTAAGAGATTCCCTGCTCCGAGCTTCCCACCTTTTGTAGGCTGCTGACCAGAGGTCAGAATCCTATTCCTCTTGCTGAGCTCATTTTCCTGCCAGTGCCCAAGACCTGATTCAAACACACCTTCTCAGGATCCGCTACATGAGTTAATTTAAAAGGACATTGTAGGTTATTGTGAAAAATAGCACCAGTTGAAATTTTACCATGAGCCCGAACTTACTCTTCTCTCCATTTATTCTAATGCATTGAAAATCTCTGAGAAATTAGGATTTAACTAAAGTTCCTAAGCAGTAAAATCTTTGGCTTTTGTTTACACCAGACCAACAAATGCTTTCCTGACAGGGGAGAACTAAAGCCTTTTTTTCCACTTTGCACTTAACAGTAAGGCCAAAAAGCAGCTTTTGCTTGCCTGCAGGTTGCCCAGGGGCACAAAGCAGAGTCCAGCTTCCCCTGCCTGTGCTCCAGCCCGGGAACAGCAATGTCTTTCACCAACATCAAGCACCTAGTTTCCAAGCAGTTGACAAGTAGACTCTGAGGGGTTGGGTTCTGTTAGTCCTCACCTTCTTCTTAGATCCTTTCACCGACTCATGACTGTCGGTGACAGAATACAGGCCAGAATGAACCTCAAGGCCAGCCACAAGCAGCTGGTCTTTGCTTTTGTTTTTCAACAAACATGAAGCTTTACAGATACGTAATTTGCACTGAAAAATTACAAAAACATGTTGAGTTCATGATGGTTTTGTTCAGTACAAAGACCACCTTCATGTTCTTGTGATGCTGTCCTTTAAATCTCCACCTACCCTTGAGCAATTCTCAGCTGTGGAGATTTCCAGGAGAAGTTCACTTTATCTCTTTTGCCCACCTACTTGGCCCATGCATTTCAAACAATCTCAGTTCAATTCTCCACACCTCTTTGGAGTCTTTATACAAATTACGTCGGGTCCTTAAATAGATCTCAGTGGGATGGATAACAAAGCAAAACACCAAATACACACACATTAGCTTCTGACATAGTGAGACAACATACGAAAATATCGAAAAAAGAACTGTATATATACACCACAGATCTCCACATCAAAACCAGAGTTGAGTGCCACCTGTTACCAGCAGCCAAATGCAAGTCAGAAATACCATAAAGATGTGAAAGAACAACAACAACAAAAAAAAAAGCTGAAAATGCTTACGATCAAGCAAAAGAAATATTATGAACTCAGAGCTTACTGCTTGGAAAAGTCCTTTCTTTGTATCTGAGAAATCCAATAAAACCAAAATTTCATTTTAGGTGGCAGTGCTGGTGTGGGAAGATCCCACCAGATCCTACAGCAGCCCTGTGTTGTTCTGTCTCTCACAGCAATGTCTAACACCCGCTTCTGCAGTTATTTTATAAACTAGATTGGAGGATCAGTGCTAAAAGAGCCTTCTCTGTTCCCCAAAGCATTTCTTCATTTGGATCACTGCTGTCAGGCCACTCAGAGTGTGATCTGTTTGTCTATAAATCACTTTACAAAAATCCACTTTCTACACAAAATTTGAAGATCTCACATTAAGTTTTGACAGAAATAATAAACGAATCAATCCTATAGATAATTTTTTTTCTTCATGCATATCTTACTTTGACAAGTTTTTTTAGTTGTTACCTTTGCTGAAGTCACAGTTTAGAAAAGATCAAATGGTGTTAAACAAAATACAGAAGTTTCAATCGTAGGTGGATGTTAATTTTCCAGTCTCTCCCATCTCCTTCCATTCCACACAGGCACACATCTTGAATTCATATTAAAAAAAGAGTTAACAAATTAAGGCTTTTCTCTGAACACCTCTCTCCCCCAAAACCACCCAAACTACAAATACCTGCCATTGCAAAGCCTTGCAGAGTGTTTTTTCATTTCTCATTGGCAATGTGAAAAAGAGTGGGAGCAAAGAGAAATGCCCTTCTCCTTCTGGAAAAGTAATGCACACTTTTGGCCTGTGTTCTGGGGCTACTACCAACCTTTCCCTCATTCCTAACCTAATCTCTTCTTTGCTCTGCCACTTGAAGGTAGAGTTGGAGGCATCCTGTAAATGCCCATTTCTGAATCTGATAACCTAGTTATCCAAGTGATACTGCTCTGTACATACCATACATTTAGCTTGTGTCAATGATCCATTTCTACAGCTGCCTTCACAATACAAAGATTTCATCCTTAGGCCAGTAGTCCTTAGAACTGTATTTTGTTTGGCTTTACTCAGCACCAAGTCATAGTTTCATCCAGTGATTAACAAAAACAAATTCATTTTTCACAGTAGTTCCTGTATTGCTGTACAGAGTATTAAAAAAGAGTGATTTGAGAATTTCCATGACAAAGAATGATTGGATTAAAAAAATATATGAAAATCTTGTTACCATATTTATGTTTCCGAGTTGTCTAAAATAAGAACAAATGATATCTAGTTATTAACAACGTGCATTAGGAGACTGTGTTAGACAACCCCTCATGAGGTAATCAGTACTGTTATGAGTACTGCATCTGCTGTCTTCTGTAACAGCAAGATGAAAATTAAATGCTTACACATTATACACACAGACACAGCCATGTGAGCGCATGGCACTGGGAAGATTACCTACTGCTTCCCATTTATTCAGTTCAGGGTCGTATTTCTCAATGCTCTGCAGGTATGTTCCTTTAGAATAAGAATATCCTCCTGTCACATAGATGCATCCGTTCATGACCACCGTGCCACACTCCATCCTCCTCTCCATCATGTGAGCCATCTGCTTCCACTCATTTTGCTCTGGGTCATAGCAGTCAGTGATCGTGGTCTGTCCACCCACAAAATAGATCTTGTTTTGTAATGTAATTGAACACAGTCCGTATTCTTCAGAAAGAAAGGAATACAGTACAACTCAGCATGATAACGTTAACTTAAACTGCAAGTAGATGAGAAACACTGGGCACCACTGAGGGCAGCTGAATGTCCTCATTGAGCTTAGGGGACACCTCAGGTTTTTCTGCTATGCTACAGCACCAGTACTAGCGAAAAGTGCTTTAAAAACGTATCCCTACCAGATGTAGAACATAGAGAAAACCCTTTTAAAATTAATATAAATTATTTTTGCCAAATGCCAATGAATAGTCAGATTTTACAGAAAGCTATATTATTTAATAGAATGTGGGCATTCCTTAATTCAGTATTTATACAGTGATTTCTATAGAAGAGAAGCTTGAAGAAGGTCTTCTTTTCCACTTTCAGATTTTGGAAATAGCCCTTGCTGCCCTACAGACATTTCTTTTTTTTAATTAAGAATATGTCAAAAACCCCTACCAGGGGTTAAGGACGCCCAGGTACAAGTAATCAAATCGAGTTGTATGTTAGAGAAATCATTTACCTGGATGTGGACTTGTGGTGACTATACTCCACTCATTGCTACCTGAATGGTATCTCTGGATTTTATCGTAGGTGCAGCTTCCCCTGTACCCATAGTGACCTCCAGCAACGTAGATGACTTCATGCAGGACACAGGCAGTGGCATTTCCAACTCCTGTTCACAGTGTGAAAGTCAAACATGCATTCAGACTGCACATAATAACCATGGTCTCTTCTACCCATAACTCCATTTCAAAGGATTTGTTAATATTTTATTAACATGATATGCTTGCAAGTGTTTAACTGAAAGTGAATAAAATAGATTTATCAAGAAATCAGCATAAATCAAGAATGACTAAATAAAACTGCAGTAACTAATACATATTGCACATAATACAGCCAGCCCCACAATAGCTGACAGGATTTTTCGGCAGTAATTAAAGTCACACTGACTTACTGATTTTGGAATAGGTAATTAGTTTCACTGTTTCACTAAGCCAGAGTTGTAAAAAAATCACTTAGATGGCAAGAGTAAAGACAATGGGAATTGAGATTGTTCAATGTCTCAGGGTATCTTTTCTGATACTTTTAGTCATTGTCATGGTGTTAGTAATTAAGTTATTGTATGAACAAGGACTCAAACAGAATGGAGCCTTTTTAACTCTGCCTCTAGGACAATAAAATGAAATGAAAGCAAAGGGGGGTCTGAGCACCTAAGGAGTTTCACACTTATGAAAACTGAGCAAAACAACCGCACAAAATATGTCACTCGTAGGATTATCATAGCATTTCTGCTTTTGAGGGAAATGAAAATAGTAGCAATGTTTGAGAAAAACATACAAACAATAGAGAAAGTTGTAAAATCCTGCTTTTTCTCTTTTACATATACATCCAAAAATTCTCTTGCACATAGAAAAATATTATGTTGCATTAACTTACAGTAAATTTTTATAACTAATTATAAATATTTGCATTCATTTATAAAAATGTATGATAAAGTATATAATTGTTGTATTGTTGTTACTGTTACAAAATAATCACAGGATAGTCTGAGTTGGAAGGGACTCAGATAGATCATCAAGTCCAGATCTTGTTGGCACAAGTGACGGCACATACAGAGATCAAAACCATGACTTTGGCATTATTTAGCACCATGCTCTGACCAACTGAGCTCATCTCAGAGACAATACCCTTTGGTCAGGCTGTGATTCATACATTTTTAGCAGATCACTACTTTGGCTTCTAGAAACAAGTATTAGTGCTTTTCATGATCCTCACGCTGAAGATTAAACAAAGGATCCTGAACAGATGATACACAGAAATAGGAGGGAACTCCATGCAAGAAGTTTTAAATTATGAGACCTTTATAAATGACTGCACAGAAAATCTTATATAAAATAATACAGTCCCTTTACTGGAGCTTGCTCTTTGATTGTGTATTGAATGGACTCTTATGCTGGGTAGTTTTCTAATTTCTTTCTAATTTGAACAGAACTTCTACTCATGAAAGATGGCAAAATTAAACTGAGACTACCAGTTACTTTTCTACCCGCTGTTCTATGGCACAGCCTGGCATAGCATTTGGATGTTTGTGGCTAGTGAAGATCTGAACCAAAGCCCACTAACCTTAACAGGAGATTCCCATGGACTTCTCTAGAATTCAGATCAAATCCTGAATTTTCCGTGGCACTTAAAATGGCAAATACAAAAGAATTGACTTTGGAGGCAGACAACATATAAAAGTTTACCTACCTTTGATCATGTTTGCTATGGGAAGCCATTTCTGTATTAAAGGATCATAAAACTCAGCTTCTTGGACTGGAGCTCCCTTTCGGTACCCTCCCAATGCATAAACACAGCCACTCAAGGAAACTGCACAGTGGTAATACCTTGCGTCGAGCATGGGGCAGCCTTCTGTCCACTCATCTCTCTCACTGTTATATATCCACACGGTGTCGAGAGCTTCAATGCTCTCTGTTCTGTAACCTCCTGTCACATATATGTCTGGTCCCAAACTAGTGACCCCATAGCTCTCTCTGGTGTGATCTGGCATCTCTGTTCCCTGGACCCATGCATTGGTTAAAGGATCCCAAACATGCACTTCTGATAAGGGATGCCAATAATATCCTCCAACTACATACATGGCTGCTGTAGATCTTCTGGAAAGACCTTTGGGATTGAGGTTCAGAGCGTTATATATGAGTGACCTTATCTTACTGTCATTGAGTCGGCATTTTTTTTGCAGGCTTAAAGCTGATCTCAAATACACATTATCTAAGTCTACTTTGATGCAGCTCAGCACTTCACAGATGTCTTCAATTCTTCCTTCTATGTTGTGGGCAACCCACTTAATGACAGCTTCAATGGCTGTCTCTTCTTTTTGAACATTGAGATTCTCTCTAGAGAGAATATAAGAGAGCTTCTCCTTGCCAATATCCAGAAACTCTTCCTGCTTCCACACTTCTTCAAACTGCCATAATAATATCCTTCTAGACTCTTTCTCCAGCTCCGAACAATCATGATATTCAGCAAAGGAGTGCATCCCAATGCAGTTGTCAGTATCTAAGTGCCTTACCAGAAACTGCTCACAGGCTTTCTTTACTGATACGAACTGGAGCAGGTCTGCAGCCTGGAGCAGGCTTTGGACATTTCTCTTTGTTATCTGGATCTGTGATGTGTATGCATAATTCACGAGAGCTTCCAGTACTGCATGGCTGAGCCCGGGAAGACTGATCTGGTTTTTGGATTTTTCTTTCATATCGGCTGTGAACATGGCTTTAAAATAACTGCTGCAGGCTGCCAGGGCAGCTCTGTGGCAGTGGAAGATGACCCCAGAAGCGCACTGCAGGGTGATGTCGGTGAACAGCCCGTCCAGGTAGAACGCCCGGAACGCCTCCAAGAAGCCGGCGGGGTGCGCGGAGTCCTTGTAGAGGTAGGCGTACTCCTCCTGCCCGGCCGCGGCCATCGCCGCGCCCCGCAGCTCCCGCCGCTTTGTCCGCGCCGCCCGGCCGCCCTCCGGCTGCGAACCCGCCCGGCACGGCGCTTACGGAGGCTCCCGGCCCGTGACCGTCTTTGGAAGAGCCGCTGCCGGAGGGAGCAGCGGGGCCGCAGCGCCAGCTCCTATTTTGGTGCCCCGGCCGGCCCCCCCGCGCACCCCTCCGCGAAGCCGGCGGGCCCCGACGCCCAGCCCGGCAAGGTCCGGCCCGAACGCTGCCGCCGCCCAGGCGCTCCCCTGGGGCAGGGTTAAAGGCTGGCTGCGGTGGTGACAGAAGGCCGGCCGTATTAGGGACAGGAGCAGATGCCTGGGGAGCGTCACCAGCTCGGTGTCACTCAGCCACCCAACAAAGCGAGGGGCCTCGGCCGCCGCTGTCAGCGACCTGAAGGCTCTTCTCGCAGGGGCGCCCCGCGCTCCCAGGGCGCTTGGAGGAGCGATACTGGGAAGAGCAGCGAGCTCCAAGAGCTCCCCCGTTACTGGAGGGCAGGAGTCGAAAGGGAGCAGCCGCAGCTCTCCCCAAACTCCTGAACCTCGCAGGGTGCAAAAGACAGTCACAAATTATGCCCACAAATTCCAACTATAAGTAAATTTTTCAGGAAGAAGGCTATATTGGCTTTTAAAACTCCTGAAAATGTGATTCACAATTTAAGAAGTAATTTTCTTTTCTGCTAGCAACATATTTTTTTTTTTATTTGAAACACAGCATCCTCTGGTTTCAAGAAGCTGTGGGCTCTCCTTCATCCGCAGCAGGGTTTGGATTCTCTGGATCCAGCAGCCAGGCTCTCCCAGCCAGGCTCTGCCCTCCCAGAGCTTTCCTAGATTGAAAGAACTGCCAGTATTTTTTTCAACCAAAAGGAGGTAAATATAATTAGCTAAGTGCCAGCAAAGCCCAAAAGAAGGAATTTTGAGAGTTCCCACTTGACACAGATGAAAAAGCATCATATTTTTTTTTTAATTATCAGTGGTATTTCCACCCCAATGCCCAGCAGAAGTATGAACTAAGGAAATCCAAACAGGAAAGTGTATATGGTCATACCAACTCTGCCATCCTTCCTCCCATGCAAACCCTGCACCAGGATTCAAACTGGCCCTTGGCCTTTACACAGTAATATGAGACAAAAATAAAATGACCCAAACTAACAAAAATACCACACAAAACCAAAAACTCCCCATGCCTACACAAATCTATGTCTTCCTTTTTTTCAACACCTCTTGATGCATTGTAAGCTCTGAGAATTGGAGTTCTGTAGTATGAGCCAGGAATTACAACAGCCCTGCTATCTGACATGGGACTATCCCTCAGCTACATTGCTCCATTTCTTTCTCTAGAAAATTCCCTTGCGCAGCTCTAAGTCTTCATACATCCCCATGCCAACAGCTTTGTTTTGGCTGCATTTTCCATTTCATCAGCTTCCTATGGACAAGCAGGAACTTCTTCCAAGTCTTGGCTGTCACACTAGCACACAATGCTAAGGCTAAGTACTCACATATTAGTAGTTTATGACAGCATGCCTGTTACCATACAGAAAGTTTCCTGTACATACATGACTTTATTTATGCATTTTTTTTCCCCATAATATTTTTACCTAAGTCATCTCCCTCCCAGAGAGCAAGTCAGGAAGTCAGCAACACTTAGTACTGAACATGCGTCCCCTTCAAGAAGCTTCTCCCTTTCTTTTGGTTGGCCTACCAGCTTAAACCAGCTTCACTCTTTGGAGATACTCATCTCCTCTCCATTGTACCCAAACATGGAGAAATTTGCTAATTGTGGTGCTTCAGAAAAGTCCTTGCTTTTATTAAGTGGGGTAAAAAAACCAAACAAGGCCTGATTAATAGCTTAATGGTCTGCCTACTGGAATTGAAAAATTTCCTCTGTCTCCAACATGCACTTTGTCTGGCAAATATCATCAGCTCTACTCACTGCTTGAAGTGATTAGAACATAATTGCTAATATTTCAAGTACTCTACTTTGCTTAATCTACTCTCAACTCCTGCTTCAGCACTTTCACTAAAGCCACAGCAAGAACCCTTTTTGAGCATAAAGAACAATTTCTCATCTATTTTCTCACACTCACAGCAAACTACAAGGCAGATCCCTTATGGCTAAAAGAACAATAGTGTAATTGGAAGAAAAAGCTGAGTAATCATGGATACACTACTTTTTGTTTGGTTTTAAGAAAGCAGTGACTGAGATCCGTGGACAAACTGAAAGTACGTTATTCCATAACTAAGTTCTGAAAAACACAGAAGAGACCAGCACAGAATATGGAACGTTCAGCCTCACATCTAGAATAAAGGGAACACACAACTGTTCTGGTTTTGGCTGGGATAGAGTTAATTTCCTTTTTAGTTCAATGCTATGTTCTGGATTTATTATGGGAGTCATGTTGACAACACACTGTTGTTTTGGTTGTTGCTAAGTGGTGCTTACCCATAGTCCAGGACTTTGCAGTTTCCCATGCTCTGTCGGTGCACAAGGACAGCTGACCCAGACAGGCCAAAGGGATTTTCCTGAGCACACTCAGTGTGTGGGAGGGGGCACACTCAGCACAGCAATGGGGGAGTCGGCCAGGAGGGGCGATCGCTGCTCGGGGATGGGCTGGGCATCCAGCAGCAGGTGGTGAGCAGTGTATTGTACATCACTTGTTTCTCCTGGACTTCACTCCTTTCTTTCTCCTTTTTGTTACAATTATAATCATTTATACTACTATATTTTACTTTGTTTCAACTATTAAATTGTTCTCATCTCAACTCATGGGGTTTAATTTTTTTTCCCCTATTCTCTTCCCCACTGAGCAGTGGGGGTTCGGAGTGCACAAGCTGCTCTATTTAGTTGCCAGCTGGGGCCAAACAATGGCAACAACTTAAAACCCAAAGTAATATATGAAATTGCCCTATGAAACAGCCATTACCATTCTTTTGTATGACCTCTAAACCAGACATCTTAAACCTGCTGCAGCGTGAGATCCACCAGTCCCCAGATGTCTTTGTGCCTTTGCATAAAACAATAGGCCAAGATCCCAAATATGAACATCTCAAAATACCTATCAAATATCCATCACTAAAGCCAGGCTCCTGAGAACTGGAGTACATTTGGATCTCTTAGGCAATGGACTGTTCAAAGCAACCTTCTACAGTACAGTAAAACAGCTGAGGCAAGGAAACAAGTTCACAAGGGAAATTCACATAAATCAGCAGGCTGAAAACAGGCAAGACCACTCAAAATCTTCACTAAAGGAAAAAGGTAGTGACATCATGAAATGTCTGCCAGAAAGTGAGAATAACATTGCACAGAAAACAAAGGAAGACAGATACAGCAACTGCAGGCTGCTGAGCTACACCTCAGACATCTGCAATTGAGGTGCTGTGAAAGCTGGCCTAATCTCTGTTGTTAAAGCACTCAAGCTAAGTACAATCTCAGTTTAATAGCAGACTACATCATCATTCTGAACCTTTTCTGGTATATAAGAATAAAAACACTTGGCATGAAAACACATTATTTAACTTTAATGAGACTTACTTTTTATACCTTTATATGCAGAGTCCAGCACTTGGGGCTCATCCCACTCTCAGTGGTAAAGAGAAAGACTGCATATTCACAAACAATTCTTTAGAGCTACTTAGACAGAACAATCTGTTTAAAAGTTAAAATGGACATAGATGCTTCCTTCCAGACTGTAAGAGACTGTACTATAGATATAGATGAGAATGAATAGGTAAAATCTGTATACACGTATATGTATGTACCATTCTGTGGGCCTGTGCACTGCAGCAGAAACCAAGGAAGAAAAACTCAGAGCTGTCAGCATGGAAGATAAACCAGTGCCACCTCTGTACAGAGTGGCAGCAGCACACTGTTGGGGCACTAGTCAGAATGGGAGAGAGACTTTTCTTTAAACAAAAGAGCTACATCCTTACAGCTTTCCAGAAGAAAAAGGGTCTGACCAGCTAAAGGCTGACACCTACACTTGTGTCTACTCTCTCCAGGCCTGCTGACACACAGGCCAGCAGAATACATGACACAAATTAGTTGTGTTGCATTTGTCAGTGACAGCAACTTTTATTGTCTTTACAATACAAGATAATACAAACTATTAAAAAGTTTAATAGCTTTGTTTGGTAAAATATTTCAGAAGACTGAAAATATAAATGCATCTTCGGATTAAACAAGATTACAAGCAAATAATTTGCCATCAGATCAAAGAAGTATAAAAGCCAACAGCTGCAGAACCATGCTCTTGGCATCTAATGTTTTTTAAGTAAAGAATTTCATTCTTCTGAACAGTAATCCTACTCCTTAAATGTGTGGGATTGCAAAGGTCAGTTATGTACTTGGTAAAGGGTTGGAGGGGAGGGAATAGACAAAAACTAATGACAAGTCCTGTCCCAACCCCCCTTCTCCACTTATGTAGGATCTGTACTGTGTTAGAAGGCCTTTCCCATTATTACCAGGATTGAACATAAACAGTTTTATGTTGTGGTTAAAAACCCCATAACTTCATACAATAGCCCAGTTGAACAATTTTGAGCTTTTATACGCATGCAGTTTTTCTCTCCCAATAAGTTAAAATGTAACTGCATCAGTTTCCTTTTATCACTTGAATCATTCCTTTATAAGCAGTTTCAGGTAAGACATAATGTCAATCGCAGATGACCAAACCAGAACAGAACACTGTACAGGACTGAGACTTTGGGCCAGTTGAGAAATCTTTTTCTCCAAGGTATACCCCTGCCTGGGCATAGCAATATCATTCTTCTTCAAAAACATTACTGGACATAAGTCATTCCCACCATCACCTATATATACAATTTGTGTATAACTCACTCCTCGCTCCAACTGTTTATCTAGAAATTCTTTTAAGACTTTCCTTTTGCAAAGGTTTTTAGGGCACTTTGCACAATGGTGAGCATGGAAGTGCTGTACAGTGAGATAGCCAGTACTGCTGAATGCTGCAGGGTTTGTAAATACTTCATCAAACACTTTATGGAGGTCAGCAGCTTTCAAAATCCAGTCAATAAATACTGTATTAGAATCTGAAACAATTATACAATCAAACAACTCCTTGTTCTCGCCAATAAATCCCAGAAGATCTATCATTCCCGTAGTGAAAGGAATTGTTGTCATAGTCCTTTTCATCTCATCTTCTTTGACACCATTGTCTCCCAAGTAGACAAAGACTCTGCCCATATAGTCTGTCCAATGTCCTGGTTGGTAAGAGTTTCTTAATCCATTAGGAAGTTTTCTTTCAGGAGCACATTTCACAATCCAGGTGTCACTATTTTCATCTATGATTGTATGGTCAAAATCAAAAACCAACAGAAATTTCATAGCTGTGAGAAAATAGTTTCCAAAACAAACAAAAAAGAAAATTATTTATATAAACAGAAGTACTATATTCCTGTCCTGACCGTGTGTTCAGAAGAGAAAAATTCTGGAGGAAAATATCTGAACAAAATAAACTATTTATGGCCACTACCACGACGGGAAGTTGTGCTGTAGCCAAAAATGCATTTTGTAAATGTCAAAGTTCAGTGTCCAGCTTCTGTTTAAAATAGTTACTGTGACAGTATCTAAACTCATGCTGCAGTTACTAATACTTGCTAACACAGCACTAATCTTCCTGTACTCATACACCATCAATTAGAGCAGATACATCAGCATTTGTCAATGCAATGAAACTGGGATTCTCCTGGCAAAACGTCTCAATAGGTATTTCAAAAGGAAACGTCCACCGAACAGATGGAGCCTGTGCCTTCAACGAGGCCGCACTAAATCAAAGCAGCCAACGAAACGAGATGCATTTGTGAAGTTGAACCTGCCGACCCCTCACAGGCAGGTCAGCCCTGCGCCGGCCCCGCAGCCAGCGCCGCAGACAGCCGAGCAGCCTCGCCGGCGGGGCCGGACCCGCGGGGCCCGGGGCCGAGCCCGTGAGGGGAAGG
>VXBU01002479.1:568520-586166 GCA_013400315.1 Bombycilla garrulus
GGAACCAGCTGCGGAGGAGGGTCCGGGCTCGGGCGGGGGGTGGCTTCCTTCCTTCCCTCCGTGTGCGACGGCCCGGACGCCGCCCGCCCGCAGCTCCCGGGGGCGGGGCTGGGCGGGGCGCGGTGCCGCTCCAGCGCTCTTCAACAGCGCCCGCCGCCCACGCGGGCGCCATTCTCCGCCTCGGCGTCGGGACGCTGCTGCGGCCACTGCCCTTTCAGCGGGGCGGGAGAAGGAGCCCCGATTTCCCAGGAAGCCAGGCCAGCCGTGAGGATCTCTCCTTCGGCAGGCGTCCCGTCTCTCCACAGAGACCGCGAAGAAGGCCGACGATGGACCGCGATGGGCCGGACGCCGACCGCCAGGACGCGGAGCTGGAGCGTAGCCGCTATCTGAGCCGCCGGGCCGTGGCCCAGGAGCAGCTGGCGCAGTGAGTCTGGCGGCGGGGCCCCGGGAGAGAGGCGAGAGGGCTTGGGTCAAAAACCTTTTCGTGGCCGGCCCGGCCCGGGCGGGACCCGGCTGCACGGCCCGCGGAAAGGGGCGGCTCTTGGGTGCCAACCGCGTGCCCTGCCCGGGGCTGCGTGACTCACTGCTTTTGACTCACGTTGTGGTCAGATGGACCTTTCCTCACCCGCCAAAATTCTGTTCTCCAGTCTCAGAAATGTCTCTTGCTGTCAGGGGCTGTGTCTATCCTACCACGTCCAACAAGAATAGCTCAATTCTGTCACTATTGCTGCTTCTCCCCACCTCGAAGCCTTCACACTTCCAGCCAGCAATGAGCATCATGGCCATGTCTTGCACAGTGCTGTGGCACTGCTTAGAAGACTGCTTGCTGGAAAAGGCTACGGTTGTACAGGGAGCGAGATAACAACGAAACAGACTAATCAAATTCGACCTAACGTTTGAGTCCATACACTGGTCATGTTCACTTTTTGCTAGTATAGACTTCCCTAGCACCCTCAGAGTGGAACTGAGCTTTGGCCAAAGAATGTGGGGCTAGCTTATTCTGGTTTTGATAACTGATATTTTACTTCAAAGTATCAGGATTTTTATTGTTAAAGTATCCATAGGTGTGCATGATCTGTATCTGTCCATTATGACTTCATGCTGTCCCTAGCTCATTTAGTCACTTCTCTTTTCTGATTCAGAATAAAGGAGCACAAGGATCAAGCAGATCTGGCCAAGCTGGAAAAGAGAAGAGAAGGGGAACGAATACAGCAATCAAGCCAATTGTACCAACTGGAAATTCAGAGAGAAAAAGAAAAGGATCAGGAGAAAAAGGTTGAATTCCAGAGGCAGCATCATGTGAGTAGCAGGAAAGCAGACAGTTGAAAATGTCTGTTTCACCTTGGCTGTGATGGTTGGACTCAGCCCACAAATAAACAGGATTCTGGGCAACAGGGTCTTGGCTGACAGCTTTAGTAGCCTGGAATCAAATGCCTACCCTGACAGTTGCAGGCCAGGTTGTTCCTCTGTGCTTTTGAGAAAGACCTCTTGGAAGCACTAATGTGGCACCTGGGCTTTGAATGGTCTGCAGTGGACAAAGTCTGCTAGAATCAGCAAGGAGATTGTCCTTGACTTAAGAACTGGATTTAGGTTCCATGTACTTGCTCTGTTTTAAGTCCATTTTTCTTTGTTAGGGAGAGGGAATAGCCTGAGTATGACAATGTCTTTTAAACTTGATGATGACCTAATAACCACACATACTGTTTCCCTGCCAGTGCCTGCTTGAGCAGGGAAACAAAGTAGAGGTACTGTGATGATTCATTGCCACGTGAGGGAATAAAAGGAGAGAATTCCCATTAAAATCCTATCTGCTTTTATTTCCTTCCATACTCCTCACCCAAATACACACATTTCCCCCCATTTCCCTCCAACCTTATATGTGTAACAAAAGCTACACATACTGCCAAGCTATACAAGTGCCACTTCNGGCCGAGCTCCACAATCACGGCCCCGGCGAACCGGCAGCGGATCGCGGCCGTGGCAGAAGGACAGAGGCGGAGGGGCCATTTCAGCCTCTTACCGGGTACGGACGCGCCGCAGGGAAACGAGATGTTCCGGAACCAGCTGCGGAGGAGGGTCCGGGCTCGGGCGGGGGGTGGCTTCCTTCCTTCCCTCCGTGTGCGACGGCCCGGACGCCGCCCGCCCGCAGCTCCCCGGGGCGGGGCTGGGCGGGGCGCGGTGCCGCTCCAGCGCTCTTCAACAGCGCCCGCCGCCCCCGCGGGCGCCATTCTCCGCCTCGGCGTCGGGACGCTGCTGCGGCCACTGCCCTTTCAGCGGGGCGGGAGAAGGAGCCCCGATTTCCCAGGAAGCCAGGCCAGCCGTGAGGATCTCTCCTTCGGCAGGCGTCCCGTCTCTCCACAGAGACCGCGAAGAAGGCCGACGATGGACCGCGATGGGCCGGACGCCGACCGCCAGGACGCGGAGCTGGAGCGTAGCCGCTATCTGAGCCGCCGGGCCGTGGCCCAGGAGCAGCTGGCGCAGTGAGTCTGGCGGCGGGGCCCCGGGAGAGAGGCGAGAGGGCTTGGGTCAAAAACCTTTTCGTGGCCGGCCCGGCCCGGGCGGGACCCGGCTGCACGGCCCGCGGAAAGGGGCGGCTCTTGGGTGCCAACCGCGTGCCTTGCCCGGGGCTGCGTGACTCACTGCTTTTGACTCACGTTGTGGTCAGATGGACCTTTCCTCACCCGCCAAAATTCTGTTCTCCAGTCTCAGAAATGTCTCTTGCTGTCAGGGGCTGTGTCTATCCTACCACGTCCAACAAGAATAGCTCAATTCTGTCACTATTGCTGCTTCTCCCCACCTCGAAGCCTTCACACTTCCAGCCAGCAATGAGCATCATGGCCATGTCTTGCACAGTGCTGTGGCACTGCTTAGAAGACTGCTTGCTGGAAAAGGCTACGGTTGTACAGGGAGCGAGATAACAACGAAACAGACTAATCAAATTCGACCTAACATTTGAGTCCATACACTGGTCATGTTCACTTTTTGCTAGTATAGACTTCCCTAGCACCCTCAGAGTGGAACTGAGCTTTGTCCAAAGAATGTGGGGCTAGCTTATTCTGGTTTTGATAACTGATATTTTACTTCAAAGTATCAGGATTTTTATTGTTAAAGTATCCATAGGTGTGCATGATCTGTATCTGTCCGTTATGACTTCATGCTGTCCCTAGCTCATGTAGTCACTTCTCTTTTCTGATTCAGAATAAAGGAGCACAAGGATCAAGCAGATCTGGCCAAGCTGGAAAAGAGAAGAGAAGGGGAACGAATACAGCAATCAAGCCAATTGTACCAACTGGAAATTCAGAGAGAAAAAGAAAAGGATCAGGAGAAAAAGGTTGAATTCCAGAGGCAGCATCATGTGAGTAGCAGGAAAGCAGACAGTTGAAAATGTCTGTTTCACCTTGGCTGTGATGGTTGGACTCAGCCCACAAATAAACAGGATTCTGGGCAACAGGGTCTTGGCTGACAGCTTTAGTAGCCTGGAATCAAATGCCTACCCTGACAGTTGCAGGCCAGGTTGTTCCTCTGTGCTTTTGAGAAAGACCTCTTGGAAGCACTAATGTGGCACCTGGGCTTTGAATGGTCTGCAATGGACAAAGTCTGCTAGAATCAGCAAGGAGATTGTCCTTGACTTAAGAACTGGATTTAGGTTCCATGTACTTGCTCTGTTTTAAGTCCATTTTTCTTTGTTAGGGAGAGGGAATAGCCTGAGTATGACAATGTCTTTTAAACTTGATGATGACCTAATAACCACACATACTGTTTCCCTGCCAGTGCCTGCTTGAGCAGGGAAACAAAGTAGAGGTACTGTGATGATTCATTGCCACGTGAGGGAATAAAAGGAGAGAATTCCCATTAAAATCCTATCTGCTTTTATTTCCTTCCATACTCCTCACCCAAATACACACATTTCCCCCCATTTCCCTCCAACCTTATATGTGTAACAAAAGCTACACATACTGCCAAGCTATACAAGTGCCACTTCTGAGTCATTAAAAAATGCCTTATGCTTTACATTGTGATGGTTCTACAGACTTACTGTTTGAGCCCTTCAGAGTTTGCACCACATGAATGATACACAGGACGTGAACAGTACACCTGGAGCCACTGGGAAGCTAGAGGAGAGAAAATAAAGATATTATCAGCCTGGGTCCACAACCACATACTAATTTTACTTTAGTTGTGGTTTGTGATAAGTAGATAATGAAAATTTTCTTTTATCTCTGTGTTTCTATCTTCCGTAACTTCTCCACTGATGTAAAGAACTCCTTATTACAGGCTAGGCCTGGAATATTTGCTAGAATTTTTTTTTTAGTTAATGTTTCCAAAATCTCGTTCTACATGAAAATAAAAGTAGTTTTCCATTTAAACAGGAATATTTAGCTGAACAGAAAATATTTAAAGCTGAAGAGAAAGAAAAAGAAGATGAAGATGATGATCGGATTAAGGCTTATATTAAAGGAAAAGAAATTATGGCTGATCTGACCAGAGAAAAACATGCAGAGACTAACAGGTAGGTCCAGGGATAATTTTCAGTGTTAAGATTTAAACTTGAAATTTCATTTTGTGACAAACACTGTTCTCAGTTGTTCTATCAGCAAAATTAGAACTTGGATGCAAGCAAGATTTCTGTAATTAAAACTTGAAGTAGAAAATGCAGAAAAAATGCCTACCAGTTCCAGTAGTAATTGGTGCTGTTGGGGTGGAGGTAGGATTGCTGATGTTATTAGAAGCAACAGTTACCAATTGCCTCTGGTGATCGGAGCAGATGTCCTGGGATGTTACATTAGCTCACGTTCTCCTGCAGGATGATACAGAAGCACAAGGACAAAGCTTTTGAACAGTTAACTGCACAGATGAATGAGACAATTAAGATTGAAGATGATCGTCTTGCTAGAGGAGCTGCAGAGGTAGAAGTTGAGTACCAAATACAAAACAAAGAGAAAGAAATGAAGAAAAAGGCTGCTGTTGACTCTATTGAAGAACACAGAGTCACCGTGGTAAGAAACGGGGGCTGTCCTTGCTCCTCTTTCTGTCACATACTTGTATGTAGGAATATAGCATTTGGAAATGCCCTGGTTTCTAGGACAGTCATCTGGAGTGAGACACATACAGGTTCTCACCAGTTGCTTCTCATTTATCATCTAGAGTTCTAGAACTAAATCCTTAAGGAAGGCGCAAGCAGCGTATGTGGTGATCCTCTCTTCAAAAAAATTAGACTGGGAAAGCCTCTAATTATTTGTAATTTGTGCAAACTCTGCACTGCTTAATCCATCCGATGAGCCTGGCCCAGACCACAGTTGGTGACTCTGGTGCCATGCATCAGCAGGCTTCAGCAAGTCTGCTGACACCTTTCCTGGAGTCCCCTCTCCCTTTTCCCCTCCTGTGTTGGGCACACATCTGCCAGGGCTGCTGAACACCCAGGCTTGGACACTGGCCAGCCACAGTGACCGTGCTGATCAGAGTGCTGATACAGGGCTGCTTCTGCAGAGAGATACAGCTTCCAGCTTAGCAGGCCAGCTCCTTGGTTAACTTTTGTGTGTTTTGTAAACTACAGATGAAGCTGAAGGGGGAAAAGGAGAGAGAAGAGAAAGAAGAGGGTGAGAAGGATCGTAATCAGTGGATGACAGAAAATGGCATCTACATGGAAACTGAAAAAGCCAAGAAACAAAAACAGCGTGATGCAAACATGGAACTACAGAAATTTCAACTCCAGCAAATGGTAAAAACTGTATACTGTCAGCCCTTCAGAAAGAAGTACACTTCTAAACCCATAGTATAAGACCTCTTGGACAGAAGAGAGAGAGAGAGAAAGGTTGCTGTGGGTGTGATGTACATATTTTGTTTGGTTTTTACCTGTATGCACTGCAGCTGCTGATGTTGGAGAGGTGACTGACTGTGCCCATGGGCCACAAGAGGCTTGTTTGTGGAGTGAGAACTTGACAATGCATGATATATGTGTTTCAGAGGTTTATGGGCCTCCTCTTGGAGCAGTAGAACAGAAGTCTCTTCCAGGCAGACTTGGCCCATGTGAGTCAGGAAGGATCACTGTGAGGGTTGGTAATAAGAGACCAGCAATGACAGATCACATCCTGTCCTGTGTCATTACACTTCTTCAACCATGCACCTCTGTCTTCTTGTATCTTCTGGACAGGTCACCAAAGAGCAGCAGCTAATGCTGATGTTCACTCAGCTGTTTAATGTACCCTTTCTGGGGAGATATGGCAGGAGAGCGAAGTAGGGAGGGATGATAAGTGCCAAATATCAACTAAAAGTGCTGCAGGCCTTCTGTAAGCTTTTACCCTCTCTCAGCTTTACAGGACGGTGATGTTGAGAACAAAATACAAAGCTTTGTTATTCCCTTTTCTTCTTCAGGCTGAAAAGCAGGCAAGGAAAGATAAGGAAAAGCAAGCAGACTTGGACTGCGATGCTCAGAGAGAGGCTGCTTTTCATCAGGATCGAGCATTTTGGAGATAAGACAGTGAGTAGCTGAATCAGTGCCATTACTGGATGCAACTTCTGTTCTCTGCAAACATTTCAGGAAGGAACAAGATGTGGGCTTCCTTATTAGGA
The DNA here is from genome assembly GCA_013400315.1 of Bombycilla garrulus. Taxonomy (NCBI): domain Eukaryota; kingdom Metazoa; phylum Chordata; class Aves; order Passeriformes; family Bombycillidae; genus Bombycilla; species Bombycilla garrulus. The sequence continues at coordinate 575,091 of VXBU01002479.1, forward strand.
CAACTGTAAAAATGGTGGAGTGGATAATCTGCAGTATTAAAAACAGTAAAAACTGGGGGGTGGGTGAAGATGGTTGATGCAATGCCTTCCTGCCTTATTTACATGAGCCCCAGCTTGCTCAGGACTGAGAAAATACTTGGCATTTTCCCATGACTTTTAGAGCCTGCTTTGGCTCTCAAAGCTCTGCCTGAGGGCAGGGCCAAGAACTCCCCTCAGGGCCAACACAGACTGTTATTGTCTTGGTCAGTCCTGCTGTGGTCTGGGCTTTGGATAGACAAAGATGGAGTTGAGTGGAGCTAACTGACTGTACCCATGTCAGTTGGCATGGCCCATTATTCTGTAACGTGAACCAAAGCACAGTAAGTAGGGACAATGAAGACTTGTTTCAAAACCTCACTTCTGGCCTGAAGTAAAAGACTAACATTGCTACACTATCAACTAAAAGTCACACAGAGTTCTCTCCAATTGTCTTTGAGTAATTAATTTTGGAAATCATATATTATAAAAAGAGACATGGCAATTAACTTGTGAAATTGTCGCTCAGTACTTTTTCCCTTAGTTCACTAATGAAAAATTTATTTCCCTTCTCTCTGAGCCAGTGCTCATTTTATTACATGAAGTTTTTTTTCAGCAAGCAGAAAGAATGGAAACTTTTATAAAAGCCTTTTGATGGCAGAAGCTGGAACCTTAAGAAGTATTGACTACAGCAGGAGTGGTGCTGAAACCTGCAGAGCTCGATAATGCTCCAAATGCATCCCTAAGTGCAAATTTGCACATGCTCACTACTATGCAATTGGTGAGTTAAATGGGTTTTTAGTCTACCTCCACAGCAGCAAGAAACAAGGTGGATTGCAGCCTCATTTGCTACTCAGCTTCCAGAAATGTCCTGTTCTGCAGTTTACATTTGTCTGCATTTGAAGTCTACAGCCTGCTTCCATCATGCTCCTTTTACCTTGAACATCTACAGAAAACCCATCAAACTCCAGTACCAGAAAACAACTCTTCATTTCAGTACACCTAGAATAAAGTGGTAATCCCATGTAATTTTAAAGCACGTTGCCTAAATATAGATTTAGTTACCGAAATTCAGCATGAAAAAATTCCAGCGGCAATCAGGATCTCAGTTTATTCTATTGACTCTGAGATGCACATTTTGTATGCTTGTTTTAAATAACTAATTCTAGTTAATAATTTTCTGTAAAACCTCTATAAAGCATCATATGACACTAGATCAGAATGGCCAAAGCTGGTGGAATGTTACCAGTAAAAGGTTTCCTCTGTAAGGCAGGAGGCTGGTCTAGCTGCTCACCAGAGTCCTTTTCAGCTGCCGTTTAAAGATGGTAACAAAATGTAGGGAGATTGTTGACCTGGAAGAATCTACTCATTGAGAGGTACCTCATTTAATGCCTAGGGCCACTCTTGTATTTAGATATTAGCAGGAGTCACCATTCCTGAAGGTATTTAGATGTGTAGATGGTACTTAGGGACATGGATTAGCTATAGTGTTGGACTTCAGTACTAGGTTAACAGCTAGACTTGATCTTCAAGGTCTCTGCCAATCTAAATGATTCTATAAAGTTTTAATTAATAGCTAGCAAATCAGAAAAGGCTTTGAGAAATAATTTGACGAGTGAACTTTAATTATTGGTTTTGCTCTAAAAAGTATCCTCTCAGATATTGTTCAGGACATTGCAGCAGATAAGAGTCATAATAGGTATTAGCCTTATTTGAAAGGCAGCCCTCAGAGGGGCTGAAACAGAGACCTTAAATAAAATTGCATTTTTTTTTTTCACACCTGTGATCCAACTCTGGAAGTAGAACAGGAACTTCAGTTTGAGCACATGGGTCTCCAGTGTCTTAACATGGTACTCTCCCAACAGTATTTCCACTCATACCTGGGTGGTGGTACACATGTAAGAGAGTACTGTTTTCATGGATCAAATACAACTCCTACTTGGGAAATGGAAGATAACAGCACTCCAAAATGCCTTGTATCCTAAGGGAATTTGAATTAACTAACTGTGCAGCTCTTTACTGTTAGGTAGTGTTCCAGGTTGGAGTTACTAGATCTGTGCAAGTTCTTTTAGCATGACAGTCTTTGCTACCACTTAGCTCTGAGGAAGTTTGAAGAGGATACATACCTGGAAACAATTTGCCCATGAACAGAAGAGCTGGCACCATGGAACTATTAAGGATGAACATTTTCACATTCCAATACAGACTTGGTCTATACTTCTGAAAAAGAAAAAAAAGTAATTCAAAGCTTCCTTGTCATGTTAGGTCAAATAATTTACTCTATTTCAACAGCTAAATTCTTTCAAATGTCTGTTATTAACTTAGGCCTTCCTGTTATCTCTTGAATGGAAGAGTGCTGTAACTAGTCTGTAATCTTCCTTCTTGTTGTGGCAGTGCATCCTTGTTTCTGATACTGATCTTTCTTCCTGTTCTGGCAGTGTATTTTTGAGAGACAGAAAATTCACCACCTCTAATTAGCATGCAAAAATCTCCATAATCATTGAAGACTAAGACTGTAGAGGGTGGTGAAGGTGAGAGATTAGAGAAGAGCATATGAGATGTCTTCTTTGGAATTATCTTAATTTCTTTCTGTTTAGAATAAGTTGTGGTATAGGCTTTGTTACACTTGTAATGTGTGAAGTTATTTCTTTCACACTACTGCACTGTCACCCCTTTACCTAAGTTTTTGTTTTGTTTTGGTATATCATGGCTTTGATATTACTAGATATTTAAGTGGATGAGTCAAATCTGTCCTCTGATCTGGTAAACCAATCTCTAGTTAGCAGTCTTAAAGCAGACCTGTTTGTAGCTTCTTGACACTGTCGTTGATTCCCTCAGCTCCAAGACATTATCCAGAGAAACTGACCATTCTGTTGGGTACTGAAGGGCTTGAACTTCAGCACTGCAGGTCTGGGAAAATTCAACACCACATCTCTGTTAACATAATAATTGCTCCACCCCTCCCCAATGAGGAGCATGTGGTCTGACTTATTTTCTGTGTAAAAGGAAAATAAGCAAAGGTTAGAAAGAAAAAGCATCACGTACTGAAAAAAAGTGTGCGTTACTGAGCAGACCAAGAAAAATCCAACAACTGGCACAGTGGACAAGGGCAAAGTTTGGAACTATCTTTGGTAAAGCTTATAAGTATTTGGGCATTAGTTTAAGCTACAATCTATCAGTACATCTACAATTAATAGAAGCTACTAACGATACTTAAACTGTTTCTTTTTTCTTTAGAAATACATTTGACCACTATGGAAGCATCTTCAAAGGAGTAAGAAGCTAGCCACTCTCTCCTTCCAAGTTCCGTGTGCCTGTAAAACCAATCAGTGCCCAATAGCAGAAGCTAAGTGTGGACCAAGTTACAAGACCTGCTACTTGCTAGAACCTGCCTATAACTCAAGCTCAAGAAACAAGTGCCATAGCTTGCAACTGTACTGTAGTCTAATTTTATTATGGAACAAAGCTGTAGATTCCTTTCAGAAAGTCAAGAGGTAACAACCAAAGAAACTATCAGTTCATCTGTACTGTACTCCTTGAATATTGCTGGGCCTCCAGGCTTAATTCAAGCCTTTTGTTTTTACTTGAAAAAATAAAATTAAGCAAATGGAGTACATCTGTCTGTAACAATAAAATCCATGCTGATGGTATCTTTTATTTGTGACAGTTTTCTACTTACATTTACTTTGGAGAATGCAACGGAAGGTAGAAATAGTATCTTGAGAAGTTGTGGAAGTGGCTGAGTCCTTGAATCCTTCATAGGAGATGTCTGCAGGAAAATGATCTGACTATAGGAAATGGGAAAAATACTCTGGTGTCTTCTAAGCACTGCTGTAAGTGACTCTTTGATTGAAAGCTGTCCTTTCACTCAGTTCTAAACTGAGTGTAAGCTGTGTTTCCACTCCATTTACTTTCATATTGAACAGATAGTTCTTCTGTAACTACTGAAAACTCTTATGCTTCACATTCAGACACACATACAAAGACTTGTATTTTTTCAAGTAAAAGACCATAGTTGGTAACAAGCAGAGTTTGCAATTAAGACACTAGGTCAGTTTCATTACATGGCTGCATTTTTATGTGTTACAATATAGACATAGACTGTCACATAGACTATCATTTGCCATTCTGTCGTAGGAATTCTTAACTGCACCTATTTGACATTATCATCTAATGTAGCGTGGAATAAAAATCTAACTTTGCCTCTTCAGTAAAAATTTATCTTGGTTTAACTGAGGAGGTCATATCCTGACATGAAATCACTCTGCCTTGCAAATCTGGACCCAGAGTATCAGCACCTCAGAAGGATAGAGGTTGGCCAAACACATTTACCCTGAGATGAGCTCGCTTGGTCAGAGCATGGTGCTAACAACGCTGAGCTCGTGGGTTTGATCCCTGTATGGCCCACTCACATAAAAACTGACCTGATGCTTCTTGTGGAACCCTTCCAGCTTGGAATATTCTGTGAATTTACAAGCACAGGTTGCACAATATGACTTAAAAATGGTTATTTCTCTAAACCCAGAAGATGCTAATACTGCAAGAAGCACATGTGGCAGACATGGAATATACTAACAAATAAGCAAAAAAAAAAGCATTTATTTCTGAGAGGTACTTTAGTACACAAGTTGTACATTTCAAATCAAGAACTCGTTCTCCCAGCTTACAACGGAATAATCTTCCCTGTTAGAACTATAAATTACAAAATGTCCAAAATACTATGATTAATTACAAAATACTTTGCTAAATGCTACATGCACAATACTGCTGGTAGAATTAACAATTCTTTTAGCTGAAGGAACCCAGTTATCAGGTACTTCCTCTCATCACTGTTCATAATTCAATATGCTTAAGTTCTTTCCCATCCTTTCACCAATATTTCCAATAGCAGCTTTGGCTAATGCCACATACAGACCACCTCTTATAATGGGGATATGAAGCTTTGTCTAAGTTCCTGCCAAAAATAGCAAGGTTCCTTAAGTGGTTTACATATTGCAGAATTTAAATTCAAAATCAGGGTGCCACATTAATTCAGTTTATTTAGTCCTTTTAATGTCTTAGAACTTCCATGAATACAGATATAAATTTAAAACCAATCATATGCATATTCAGCAGTTTAAGATTTCTCCTCTGAACTTAGGCATGTTAATAACCCTATTAGTTTTATTTGAACAATGACTTTATGATTAAGCAAAGATACTAATTTACTAATTCTTTCACAAAATATACCTTTACTTTTATGTAGTTTTACTATCTAAACTCATAGCTTTTTTTGATATTTTATTACTGCTATTCCTTTTGTGAAATTTCATACTAGAACTAGAAAACTTATTTTCATTTAATACTTAAAAATCCCCAAACAGTTGAACATTACTTTTGGCCCTTACACAACAAAGTTTTGAAACAGTGTTCCTAATGATATGAAATGTTCAAGGGTGAGAAGTAAGAGAACTTAAACTAGAAGTACATAAGCACCAAAATAGAAAGCTAAAGTTTTACACTAGGTAAACTGCAGAACTGTACCAAATTCAAATTTTGAAAAATGCAGTTCCCAGATTTTTCGATGTGTATTTTCTTTAATAATTTAGTTAAATACTGCATTAGGAAAATTACTATTTTCAGCAAAGGGAAAGTACCTAACAGTTGTTTACATTTCCATTACATTGACTCTAGAAGCGTGGCTGACCAACCCCCCACCCCTGAAAAAAAAAACAACAAAAAAACCTAAAAAAAACCCAAACAACCAAACCCTTCAAAACACCAAAACAAAATTAACAACGCCCAAAAAAGAATACTTTAATGGCTGCTGCTTTTATAAAAGTATAGTATGTGTATCTTTAGGTTTTCTATTACAAGGAAAGTCCTAAAAGCAGGGATATACATTTTTGTTTATCAGAAAAGCAATGAGTCTACCATGCCCCTAGAGATGTTTCCAAAAATACTTTATTTGCTTCAATAAATCAACAGTTCCAGAAAAGGTAGCTAAAGGACTGCTTCTTTTGTTTACATTAACCTAAAATCCATTTGCCAGGCTGACACTATTACAAATCAGACATTATTGGGGATCACTGCAAATTCTTCAATGCATCTGACAAAGAACACTGCAAGAAAAGCCTGTAGTCTGGGATTTCAAGTACAGAGTGCAAAGTTTCAGGCTAAAATTCTAACAACCAAATGGAACAAAGCATTAAAATTTAACCATTGCCTTTTTTCTTTCTTAACAACAACCAACTGAAACAAAAAGAACAACTGAAACTGTGTTAAAGAATTAGCAGACAGCAACACATTTTTTTACAGGTAAAAGGGTCTACATAACTGTACATTCTATCTACCCACCCTCAGAAAGAACTTCTGCTTCTGAGTTGATGGCAGTACCCAGAGAATCCAGCATAAAATAACAGTCTCTTTCCAATAAAGTTTGGAAAGCCCCTGTCAATTATAAATTCAGCATTCCAGGTATCTATATGTTGCATGGTATTAGTAAAATATCAGCATCTATTGTTGATACAACAGAGAATGCATGTCTAGCCTTTGGAAGTTATTTCAAGCCTCTATGGACACCTAAACATGCACTTACAGTTAGTCCAGTAATCCCTGCCCTCATTCTACATTATGTCTTGGGGTTCATTAATTCCCTGGAATAAGGTCAGTTTTGAGGTACCAGCAGAAAAAGCTGTACTCTACCACTTTTCTTCCCTGCATTCATATGGAAAGATCATGAGCTCTACTGCCTCTGGAATACTTGAAGTCTTCCAAATCAGTCCTCTGAGCCAAAAGCCAATGAATGACCTGACACAGATGTCAAAGACAGCAGTGAGCTATACTAGAGCACAAGGTGGCTACTGTGAGGCTGGGAACAGGAAAGCTCTGTCACTGGGGGAATAAACAGTTCCAGGACTGCAAGAGCAACAGTCAGCATCTCCTCACAAGGCAGCAAGAACTGACCAGTGCCTGGGGACATCTTGATGTCCCTGGGATCGTGCTTTACTGCTGTCCCACCAAAGTTCTTAATCAACATTCTCAGTTTTGATAAAGCACAAATTTCAAAAACCCTCCCTTGCTCAAGACTGCAGTTGTGTTTCTTTTTAAACAAAGTGCTCCCCATTGAACCAGGTTACCATCAAATACAATACAGGCAACTGTATCCCACCACCTGCAATTTAGCGTAGCTTCTAAACAAAACCAAAGTACATTAAAAACAAGAAAATGGGCTTTGTGCCACCAACTCAGATGAATTTTTAATGTGCTATGAAAGAATTAGAGTCCATTTAATTTATGCAAATAATTTTCTGAACTGTAACAAAGTCCATACAAAAGGGTATGCAAGTGCATCTTTTAAAATAAGTAGTTACAACTGCAAACTACAATTTGATGTAATCTCCATTTTGAAATTTTAAATTAAACAGAATTTAAAACCAAAAAATTCTATGGATTGCTGTACTGCTGACTGCCTGTACATTCCCCCCTTCTTCTGTAAAGTTGCTACAGTTGCAGATTGTTTTGTTTACATGCTTATACAAGCTTCAGTGATAATGGCAAGAATATTCTCAGTAGTGCAAATAAACCTCTTCAGTAATAGCTTGCTCCTGTGTCAGCTCTATTAAAAATAATGAAACAACATTGCAAACAGTTTTTAAATGAGACTCTGAAGCACATGGCATGCATAGCACAGTATAAATGCATGGTTAAGCTGCCACACAAAATTCTCTGAAGCCTAACTTGCTACCTTTACTCTTCCTACAGTCCCCCAAAATAGGACTACAGTTTCTCCCAAGTCCTACAAAGTTCAGACAGAAGAGATCTGCTGTAAAGGTCTTTGGTTCACTCCTCTGAGTTCTCTTAAGTAACAGCTGGGTCATCCAACCACACGTGGACCAGGAACACTTTTAAACATTCTGTGTAAAATGACCACTGAAATGCAAAATCAGTAGGAGATGTTTCTAAAACACAGTAAAAAAGTAAAAGCAATTGACAGCCAAAGCAGCTCCACTAACTATTCTCCTAAAAAGCCACTCTACACACTTCCAGTTTTCTTCCTTTAAAAACATCACTTATGTTGTTGACAAACCTAGGTTTTCTTTTGCTTTCAAGACACAACTGTTTTTCTTTAGAGTAACAACTGTCTGGATCACAATATCAAGCAAGGTTCAGCATTTCTCCTAATCTGCTGTAAACAAAGTATGTTATCAAGTGAAAGTGTTGACAAACTCATTACAAAGACAGTAAAAGCAGGTTGTATCATCCAGTGAAAGATTTGGCAAAAATTTCAACCATTACAATATTGTTTTGCTTTGACAAAGTTTAAGATTAACGCTTGTCACCTCCTTTGAGGACTTTCAAGATCTGCCAGTCTTAGATGTGAATAGTTGCACAGACTGGAAGGAGAGTTTGGGTTTGCACCAAATCTATCCTTTCAGCCTACTGCATGAGTTACCACATACCAGCTGCTTTTTGGGGACTGCACATATGGGGGCAGTGCTGCAGCAACACAAGCCAAACTCCTTCTCTTCCATGTGAAGGCGTGGTGGTGAAATACAAACTGGGGTGGGACCTGGAGGCAGGAGAGGAAAGCAGAAAAGGGAGGGAATTGGTTTGAGGGATAACACACACACACAGAATGAGAAGGAATTCACAGTACAGTGTTTAGAAAGAGGGGAAACAAGGAAGAACGGAAATTTCAGTTAAAAAAGAAATAAAATATGAGCATGTCTTAAAACATTACTTGAAATTCTGTTTCAACCACTCCAAAAACCAGTACTGGAGAACTGCAAGAGTTTTCTCACGGACTTGTTAAGTAACAGAAGTTGAAAGGATTTCCTGGTTCCTGATCTGACCCCACTGTAAATTCTGGTAATCTGTTTCATCTCTGTGTATCCACCAATTAGGCAACTGATGCAAAGTAGTCTGAAGCATCCATTTCTGCAGTAGACAACATGAAAGCATGAAATGGAAAGATGTTACAGGGGAAAAAAAGTCAGGCTGATGAGCACGTAATTTTTTTTAGGACAAGGAAATAACTCCCAAACACAGATGACTGCCTTACAACATGAATGAATTCTACTGTTGGCAGTGACAAAAGTACAAACAACAAAGATTTAGTTAAATTAAAGTTAGTTAAATTAATTCACTTTGTGATTACAACAAAAAACTAACATAATTTACCTCTACAAATAGATTTCCTTAGGATTAATACCTACTGAAAGATGTAGCAAGACTGGAGTAATGGACACCTTGCAATATTCTCCTAGCTTTAAGATGATATGTAGTTTATCTTTCTTTTCTGTAGCAGCTTTCTTCTTCATATATGGAAGAAGCTCTTTGCAGACAGCCACTGCTTGCACTGAACTGTGTTCATTAGGTAAAAAATAAAAGTGGCATGGAAGTTACCTCTCTAGCTGACAACACACAAGAAGGATACATAATCCAATGAAATATTTAAAACACAGCACACTGTATTACACATGTAATTTGTTTTTCATTTCAAGTTTATTAAAACTTTAGCAGTACAAATGATCCAGGTTTTAGATTATCAAAAGACCAAACTGAAGTCCACATCTTTAAAAAAGGCGTTCCCCAAAATGTCTCTAAAACTTTGAGACAATGGAAACATTAAGTCCACAAACTCATCCATGTCTGTCATCATCTGTTCCAGGACTTGTTTCATGATCAGACTTTTTATCCTTACTAGGAGCATGATCTCTTTCCTGACTCTTTGATTTTTGGTTTATTTCTTTTTCTGCTGAGGATCTGGTCTTTTCCTTTTCTTTACTGCTGCGTGAGTATGATTTTTTTGATTCTCTCTCTTTGCTACTTGGTCTCTTTTTTGAGTCTGGACTTCTATCCTGATCTCTACTAGACTTCTTATCTCTGCCAGATTCAGGACTACTACTTTCACGGCTTTTTGAACGCCTCTTCCTTTGGCTTTCACTATCATTCCTCTTATATGAGCTTCTACTTTCCCTATTTGAATACCTCTCCCTGTTTCTGCTTTGACTTTCATCCCTCTCTGAACTTCTTGATTCTCTCCTCCTCCTATTTTCTCTTCCTCTGTATTTATCTGGTGTACCTCTCCTTTCTCTGCTTCTTGATCTTCCTCTCCTTCTTGTTTCTCTGTCTCTATTCCTTGAATAGTCCTTACTTCTGCTGCGATCCCTGTCCCTGCTTCTTGATCTTCCTCTCCTACCCCTATCTCTGCTTTTGCTTCGATCCCTTGTTCTGCTGCTGGAGCTGTGTTTTCCCCTAGCATGCTCACGCTCTTTGCTTCTTGACTTGCGTTTCTCCCTGTCTTTGCTCTTCCTATGCTCTTGTTCATTACTTCTGGAGCCTGCTCTTTTATTTCTCTCTTTGCTCCTACTTCTTTCTTTCTCTCTCCCTCTAGAATCATAGCGCTTTTCTTTTTCTCTACCTTTCTCATGGTCTCTCTCTTTGCTTCTTGATCTTAGTCTCTTTTCATCATGTCTGCTGTGCCTGGAGTCTCTTTCTTTACTTTTTGATTTCTCTCTGCTTTTACTATGGCTTCTAGATTTAGCTCTCTTCTTGGCTTTGCTTTTGTTATGCTTGTCATCTTTTTCTGAATTTCTTCTTGTCTCCCTGTCTTTACTGCTGGATTTGTGATCTTTTTTCTTCTCTTTTTCCCCTCTTCGGCTTGGACTTTCAGAAACTTGCCTGTGGTCTGATATTCTTCTCTCTCTTCCTCTTCCTGGGCTCTTTTGATTATCTTTCTTGGTTTCATTTATTTCACTCCTTGGAGAGAAAGAGACACATTTTTTTTAAAGTTTTCATTTCCATCCACTCTGAAAAATTAAACCAGAAGTGCAACAGCTTCACAATTAAAACTTCACATCAGCTCATTTGTATTAATAACTATGTATCTGCAGTAACATGGGTAAACTCAGAATTAAATAATGGAATAACCAAGTCAGCAGCCTGGCTTCTTGAAAGCAGCTGTAATTGAAAATCCAAGAGAATAGGTATTACTTTTAAATAAATAAATAAAACTCACACCAAAAAAATGCCAGGAAAAAGGAAACTAACAACTAAAAAACAAACAAACAGACAGAA
>VXBU01002479.1:586401-604772 GCA_013400315.1 Bombycilla garrulus
CTTTAATTCACACAACCGCTAATGTTGTTTAATAACCATGAAGATTTATATCTTTGACAGGCAATGCAAAAACAATACTTTACACTTGTTAAGGACTTTATTAAAAATTCAAGGGATAGGGACTTCAGTTATTATAAACATTTGCTACAGGCAGCATATAGCATATGGCTTCACAATATTAGAGCCAATTTGAAAGCTCTCCACTGCCAAAAAGGGGAAAAGTCTTCCCCACATTCTTGGCACTGATGTCTTACCAATTCTGTGTTCACTAGAACCCTTCCTGAGTTAGTTTCATGCACCAATTTAAATATTACCCTATTAACCTAAATAAAACCTAACATTTTAATGGTTTTTTTCACACTCCTTTCTTCAAATAGACCCAGTAGGCAAACAAGTAATTTAATTTTCTTTTCTGCCCTCCTTCAAGCCTTAGTCCCCAAATCAATTATGATGCACTTCTTTTTTTAAAATTAACTATCCCAGTGAATATGATCAGTAACACCAGCAGTGAGACTGTGCCACCACCCTTGCTTACTCTGAAAAACAGATTACAAACACTTACCCTTGGTCCTCTTCCTTTTATTTTCCTTCCAGATCTGGTGACCAACAGCCTTCTCTGGTATGTTGACTGTGAATTTGATAGATTACTAAAAATAATTTAAAAAGAATGATATTGTTTGTACAATTAAAAAGAAGGAAAACCAATATTAAAACCTCTTCAGAAACTACATGAAAACACACAACTTCATTTTACAACAGGCAGTAACACCTACACAGTAAAACTTCAATTTGTGACCACAATAATTTTACAAGATTTCCAGGTTTTTAAATTTTTGAAAAAAGAAAAAATTATAGACTCAGATTGGACAGTTCCAATGCCTTCTAAATGAAACTGTCATTTAATGAAAAAGGCATTATATGTTCTTTATCCACTAAAACCATTTTCAAGACTAAGCCTTTGCACTAGGACAAAGACAATGGTTTCCAATAAAGGGAGAAATCTAATTTTCATCCAGCAGTGCTTACAACACGGAACTGTTCAATATGGAAAAGATTCAACATTAAGAGTTCTAAACCAGTAATGTGACCATACCATTGCCAGCACATTAAGCCAGATATATTACCTCTCTCTTTCCTTCTCTCTGCTTTTTCTCTCTTTTTCTTTCTCATCTACTTTAGGAGGACTTTTCCTCATTAGGAACCGGTTTTCAGGTACAGGAGGAATTTCTTCAGGACGGACAGTAGATAATGGCTGTGCTTCAGCATTTTCATCTTCACTTTCACTGGATGAGCTTTATTTTTGTATAGAAAATATGTATAATGAGTGACTGGGATGAGAGATCTTTCAATCTATTTAAATAATTCAGAAATTCTCTTAATACCACAAGAATATCAGAAAACAGCTATTTCAGAAAAAACTTTTTTCCACCCATGGTATCTTTGTTTCAAAGTATACAACTGCAGTAGATTTCTGACCAACACTTTTTCTCCACTAATTCCAATGGTGCAACACTGAACATATAAATACTCTTTATTTCGATACAACTTTCATTTATTTTATTTTAAAAACATTATCAGGAGACTAAAAATTCAGATTTTTCACTAGCATATGTAACTGCCTACAGACTCTAGTATTCTAAGCAATTAACAGATTGAAAGTGAAATGAGCATAGGTGCACAAAAGCAGTGTTTAGGCAGCACTGCCCTAAGTGAACGTTTCTTAAATTTCACTGCTATCTTAGAAAAATATGACTTGCACTGACACAACTTTTACCTCACACTGAACTATAACAAAACCATTAGATTCACAATAACAATTGTCAGAAGCAAGACTGCTTTCACAGTTTTATTATCATCCAGTGAAACTGCAAGAGTTTTGGCATATCAGATGAAGAAAAATTTAAGTATGTTAACTTATTAATTTTATGTTTCATTTTGCTACATTCCTGAATACCATGTTTTTGAAAGTTCCACTGCATATGGTTCAAGCTGAATTGTACAGATGTAAATTTATGGCAACAAACTATCCCTACCCATTCCAAACCTACCACTCCTTCAACTTTCCAAGCCAACTGAAGATGCAGTACATAGGCACATGAACATGGCCCTTCCTGATCTTATCAGAAAATTTATTCTTGTATATGGAAACCACCTATCTCTCAGACTGCAAAACCTGCATTGCTGGTTTACAGAAAAGTAGTCTGCAGTTATAAGACAAGAGAATGGTACTGTATGGTGTACATGCAATAAAACCAATCTCAAAACTGACCTTTTCTTGCTTTTCTTTCTCTTTTTCTTTTCTTTCTTATGCTTCTTGGAATTTTTTTTGTGCTTCTTTTTTCGTTTTTTAGATTTCTCTTCTGAAGCACTTTCAGAATCTGATGATGAATCAGAAGACGATTCTGAATCGCTTGAACTTTCCGAGTCACTGGATGAGGAAGATGATTTGTGTCTCTTCTTTTCTTCTTTCTTGGCTTTAGATCAGAATAGCAAAGACACATTTTAGTATCAAACACTTCTAAACTGATCTCAGTAAAATCACTCCATCTAGTGTCTGTCTCAGATTCTTATAATTGTGTCATGAGATTACTTCATCAAAACACTTAAGAACTGACATTTTGGAAAAACATTGTTTCTCCATAGTACAATAAAGGATATGTCTAGAAAAACAAGACATTTTCATAATTTGGGTTTATGAAACTAAGTCTAAAATTTATACTGTCAAGCACTTGCAGAACCATGTAAGTTTTCTGATGATGTTTTGTACAACATAAGCTACATACAAAGAATTCTTTAAAATTACAGCATGTTTATTAAAAAAAATTCTTTAGCTTCAGCTTTCACCTGACTTCATCAAATCACTAATAAGAGAAATTTTGAAACAGAAAGTAAGAGGCACAGATTAAACCAAGTACTCACTGAATTTAGCTCACTATTCTAATTTGTCAGGTCTTACATTCAGAAAGCAGTGATACAAAGAGTGGTGAAAGGTTTCCTCTTCAGTGATGCAGCATACTCACTTCCAATTGAACAGGCTGAGATAACACTTCTGGGTGACAACAAGCTAGCAGGATCTTAATTCACAGAACTGCATCAGAGACGTGGCTGCATCCCAACACAAACAATCTTGACCTCTTTTAATAGTCATACACTTTATGGATTTTTTTTTTCATGTTACATCATGAACAAACTCCCATACTGGTAGAGTGTATGAAATTCAATCCCACTGCACTAAATCTCATTAATTTTTCAGCTCAGCATCACAGACCCAAGTCACAGCTGTGTGACAATTGAGAACTCAGCTGGTCAGAGCACAGTGTTAATAGCAAGGTTTGTCCCTGGTATGGGCCATTCCCTTAGGAGCTGGACTCAATGATTCTTGTGGGCCCCTTCCGACTCAGAATACAGCGTAATTCTGTGACTTACACACGGTGGTTTCTATGTGTTTATCATTTGATACAGACTAACAAAAGCCTGACAATCCCTGAAAAACTTCTGTTCTTCACAGAGTATATTGGTCTTCCAGTCACTTCCAGGGGCAGTATAAACTAGCAAGTACTCTTACCAGTTTAGGGCTGTCTGCTGATTGTAATCAGCTCATTCTCATCAGATGTTTTTAGGGCTTCTTGCAAAATGCTTCCAAAAGACACTTCTCTTTGCATTTCTGATTCTTCTTCTATGTCCAGAGCAAGATAACTGATCTCTGTTCTCAAACCTTTGCTCAACATCCTTATTTTAGCACTATATCTAATAAAAAGTCTCTGTAATATTTTGTATCAGTTTTAGATTGTCTAAATACATATATATTTACAGAATGTAACAACCACATAGTTATAAAAGAAAATTGAACATTTTTCTAATTAATTTCCATCAAAAGAATCAGGTATAAGCCAGGTGGCAATGAAACAAAAAAGAAGACTCTCACCTCACCTCTAAATACTAAGAATACAGAAAGTATTAAAACTCCTAAATGTTTCTGATCTCCATTTTGGTCCATTGAAAGGGAAAAAAATCCTCATATGGCACCATAGGGTTTCCTACATGCTTTCATAACTATTTCATTATTATTATTATTCATTAATAAATGCAGTGATTTCCTGTATTTTCTTTCTTCTCCATATATTTTAAGTGTGTCAAAAAAGTGTATGAGCTAAAGGGCCAAATCCAGGCTTTTATAATTGAAGTTTTGAAGAGTTACCTTACAGCAAGCTGAAACAAGTTCAATACCTTCAGAAGTGCAAGTTATCAAATAAAGTCAGACTGCCACCAATCTTCTTAGCACAGCACTCTACTTGATATGACGTGCTTGCCAGCTTTGTACTAAAATGCAGCTAGTATAATAAAATTCAAGACAGGAGAAGCTTTGAAAAAAAGCATGTATAATTGTTCTTTAATGTCTTTTGCATCAACAGCTTTCAAGTTCTTTAGAAGACAGACTGCTCTGCAACATTATTCACCTTTTCACCAACCGTGCTATCATCTACCACAAATAAATCTTGAAATATTTCTAAATATTTTTATAAGCAGCCAACATGGAAGAAAACAAGCAAAATTACCTCACATGTACAGTTCAACTTTACCTTTGGATTTTGGAATTAACTCTCCACAACTCAGTATGCGTACTTCAGCATATGGTTTACTAGATGCATCTGTTTTCTGGTTTTCTATTTCTCTCACAACTTCCTGACCTGAGATGACTTGTCCAAAAACAACATGATGCCTGAAGAACATCAACAAAAGTAAGTATTCTTAGCACTTAATTTTCCCAAGGCAGTTCCCAAACAAATATAAAAAGAAAATAAGAGATATTTACCCATCTAAATGAGGTGTAGGTTTAGTAGTTCTGTTGTTTCCAGATTTTAAAGAGAAAAACAAAATCAGTATTAGTGAAAAGCAGTCAGCATTTGAGGCATGTAATCTACACATAGGAAGGTGAACATCATTATGAGTGCACTAATAAAATTGAACAAAACCAATATATAGCAATATAAGTTTGTGTGCAGCCAAAAACATTTAATATGTTAAACCACCTATGCAATGAAACACTTTGATTATTACATTTTTCTGAAAAAAACCCATAACTGGACACAAATTTCTAGACAGAATCCTCACACAGGATCCTCAAACAATAAGTTTCTACTTATTAAATTATATAAATACTACCAGGAACAGATAGAAAAATCTGCAGGAAAAATGCAAATAACCTTCTACACATTAGAAAATAACTGGACAACTGGAAGAAAAAGTATCTGCATGTATAAATTATTTGACACAGAAGCAGAACTGTCTCTCAGCTTTTCCCTACACTACCATTACTAAGGCATGTACATCAGTTATGGCACAGTAGAAAACTGGGATGATTCCAATAATGATCATTCAGCAATCCCAAAATAAGGTTTTAATGCTGACATCCACAACTTGCTATGTTAACTAAGGCCATGAAACATGGGTAAGAGTGATGTATTTTGAGAATATTTTTTTGATTTATAAGGCTTCAATGTTGACATCCACAACTCATTAACTAAGGCCATGAAAAATGGGTAAGAGTGATTTATTTTGAGGATTTTTCTGCATATATTTTAGATTTTAAAAGAGTCTACTGCAATGTATTTTTAGAATTTAAGTTTTACCTATAAGTAAGACTGTACTGGAAAGCTATTCTGTGATTTAAAAAAGCCATCTACTACTTTTGAGAGCCTGCAGAGCTGTTTTGCCACCTTCCTGAAAACAATTTATTAGAGTACTAAGAATTCTACAGGAAACTAACAGGTCTGTTTTATTGCCCAAATGATAACAAAGCTACTGAAAACTATGAAAAACCCTTTTGCACAGAAAATTAAATACAAATAAGCACATTAGGGGTAAAAAAAAGCATATTAGGAAAATGGCTACTTCCAGGCAACTTGGTAAAAAACCATTGACTTTGGCTTTGCTTTGCAAAGGAGCTAGTTTCCATTATTTAAAAGGATTCCCTTTACAGCTTACAAATAGCAAACCATACAGACATTTCAAGACATTTCAATACTTACATAAAGAACTGTGAACCATTTGTATCTTTCCCTCGGTTGGCCATTGAAAGGAGAAATTCTTTGTTGTGCTTTACAGCGAAACTTTCATCTAAAGAAAGTGTTTTCAGTTACTTTTTAAGCATACAATATATGCTTAGGTAATTGCTATCACCTAAGTAAATTAATCCTAATTAAATACATCTGCTAGTCACTCGAATGTAAACTCCTATTAAAAAGAAACTAAAAATAACAGCTACTTTTAAAATATATCATTCTGTTCATTCTGTATAACAAGGAGAAATATGAATCAATGTTTTATAGCCTGAGGGGGAAAAAAAAGAAAATTTACCATTCTTGCACAAAAGATCTGTCTCCTACCAACTCAGCAGAGGTATTTAAGTTTTTGCTCTATTTTTCTTTGGAACAGAAGCTCTGTATTAACTATTAATAAATCCCTAATTTTCAGGCATTTTGCTATTCTGTTTTTTTCAGTACACATGAATAGTTCAATGCCAATCCCAAACAACTTGTCTGTCGGACACAGAAGAATTTATCAAGTTGGCCATGAAGAAAATCAGTTTAACTTCAATGAATCCTACTTCTTATGAGCAAGTAATTGTTAATAGTTCAAACCAAATCCCAATGAAACTATGAAATGAAAAATGTGTAAAATGTAATCACTATTCTTCATTTAAGACGCATGTAAGAAGTAATCCTCTCCCTTCTTTCCCAAAACAGCAAAAGGGCTTTTGGGATAAGGAAATTCTTCAGACTTGAGGACATTTGTTCAATACTGTTTGGATACAGATGGCAGGAGAAAGTATTAACAAAGAAAAATGTACACTATTCATAATGCTACTGTAACTGGCCATGAAGAGGATGGTCCCACTCACTCTCCAGTCACTTGTACAATAGCATCAAATGTCAATCTAATCCTATGGTGCATCGGTTAATTGATCCACAAAAGCAAAACTTTCCACAAATTCAGTTTCATGCTGTGGCCAGCCAAGTTGAACAGCCAGGTTGCTATTGCCAGAAGACAAGTGGAGATGGTGCTCATTTTTCCATTTCTCCTAGCCATACATTTCCACAAACCTAGCCACTCATTTGTGTCAGTTCTGTTGCTTGCCAAATTATTTAATTAGATCCACCCACTGATATGGAAATAAATAATTTTTTTGCTGGAATAATCTTTAGGCATTTTTAGCAAGCTGAATCAGATTAAAGTTTGATCAGAGAGTCACTGCAAGGTAAGGCCTCCTCCCTCTATTGGCAGTCACAAACTGTTGATTCCACTCGAAGTCTGATACAAATTTGCAGCCTTGGCCCTATTACAGCAGTGGATAATTCTTTTGTGTGCTGCAAGCCTGGACAACAACCTGTGGTAAAAGAAGTATCTGGGGGATACTTCTTGAGAGGAGAAGGGCTTAACTTTGCCTGGGTGGCAGCTACCCAGCACATGTGCATAGGTGTAGCACACCAACTTCTCCAAGAAACACAGATGCTCCCCGACATTATGGACAAACACAGGCTGAGAATGCACCATCTATAACTTCTTCTGCAACACTGGCTGACAAAGAACTAGGACTGTGAGAAAATTAAAACCTCTATCATTAATTCATCTTGGGTTCAAGAAAGCAGGGCTCTATAGGTTGTTTTAAATAAAAACTTGCAAGGAAACCAAACCTCATCAACACCTTTCTCCTTTTCCCTCAAAGAGAAGACCATCCCCAGCTTTTAGCTATCTGATCAAGCCAAAAGTAAATGTCTAAAATCAGCAATAAAAATGTAAATCTGGTAAAAGGGGCAAATACAAAGGAGTCCAGCTTTAGTTTTTCATTCATTAAAACGGTTCATATCTTAAAAGTAAAGTAACTTAAATGGGACTGTCAAAGGCCCTCAGACAAAATCTTTAAAAAAAACGGAGTTCAGGTTTACAGAATAGAGACTACAGAATGTAAAGGTGATTGTTTATTTTAACACCAAAATACAGCAGGCTGATAAAACTCTTACCTTCAAAAAAGCCACCATAAATGGATTCTCCTCCTCTGCCATTTCCTTAAAAGGAGGAAAAGTGACAAAGTAGTGATTAAAGAGTCATATTACATGGAAGGTGCTTCATAATACTGATGTAACTGTATCCAAGTCACTGACATTATTCTTCAAGATATGCAAACACAATCAAGATGCATCTTTGTAATCCAAAAGCACAAGGAAGCATTCTCCCATGTATTCAGCAACAGTCTCTCTTTTTTCTTTATTTCCCAGCAGCAGATAAAATATTTTATTCTCACACTTCAACCTTTCAATCAGAGGCATTTAGTTCTCTGAATACTTGAGATAACTTGAGCAAAAGTGTGTGTAGTGTGTGCATGCATACACATAATTTTATTATACCAGTTCTCATGGAAAGGTTCTCATGCAGAGGAAAGGGGGAAAAGCAGTGATATCTGTCAGAGAATAATTAAGTAAATTAAATTACTCTATGCAGAACTTCTGCAACATTTTATTACATAAGCACTAAAATTTTCTTTGAAGATTCATACCTTCACTGAAGTCACCTCCTTGGATCATAAAATCTTTCACAACCCTGTGAAACAGACAACTTTTGTAATGCAATGGCTTTTGGGTGGACTTTCCTGTACCCTTTTCACCTAAAGAGAATGAACAAAACCAAAAATTACTCTCTGCATCTGTAGAATCTTCATTACAAAAAAAGTGCTATGTAAAGCACTCTACCAAAATCTATGCTCTGAAAAACTGGCTTGTGAGACAGACACTTACCTGTAATACCAGTAAGAAACTACCTTTTGTCTCTACAGTTGTACTAGAAGAACTCCTTAGTGACATTAGTATACAACTCTGGTCACTTTTATGCAGATTGCCCGAAGTTAAACAGTTTACATTTATGATAACTGGTATTGCTCAGAAATATGCAAGAAACAATCAGATCTGTAGTTAAAACACAGCAAGGTTAAGGTACTATAAAACCTTGTAAGAAAGCCATAGGGGCAGGGGGAAGGAGGAGGACTCCCATTCCCTCCCCAGCTCACAATGACAACTGCCATCTCCTCCCTTGCATCAGCTCTGCTGCTTAAGCAAACTCTGCTTCAGCTACAACACATCGGCCTCTCCCTGCTCAGAGAGAAGATTTCTGCTGAGTCAGCAAGATGAATGGCTCATGGTGGGTCCTGTGAACAGCAGAGCCAACCTCAACAGTGGGGCTTCTCAGGGAAGACCACTTTCCCTCCATGCTGGCAAACTGCTAGACAGCATCTTCCTAGAATCTTATCCTGAGCAATTAAACTGGCAGCTTTTGTGCAGCTTTTGTCAAGGGCAGTTTCTGCTGAATTTAATCTGCCGTCCTCATATGGATTTGAATATCTAGGAAAAACCCCTACTTTTAATAGGAACTCTGATAAATGTGAAGCTGTGTATGTTCCACTAACTTGGCGTATGGATATGTCAATCCCTGTTTTATGAAGACAACGCACGCTTTTCAAAACTTCCAGAAAAAAAAGATGAGTAAGGAAAACAAAAATTAGAAGTCTGAATGACTTTGATCAATGTCATAAATTTCTGCATATTTTTCTCACTATTCTTTTATCTGTTGGGGCAGCAAAATAGCCCAGGATCTGAATTTGATTATCGATGTTAGCAACAAAGGATGAACTTAGTCACACTTGTTGCTGACCTGAAATGCTGTTCAAAGACTTCAATTCACAAATATAAGGCAGTAGAAGAGAGCAACACCTTTACTCAATAATCTGATTTTCGAGCAGTTGACAGCAGATCAAGAATGCCACGGTCATGTGTTAACGTAATCACTGCCATTAAAAAAATCATTGAAGTTCAAATTTGTTAACAAGTTTTGATAATCTGATTTTGTGCCAGTAAACCTATTGTCAGATCAGATAATTCCTGCAGAAACCCTGAATGGCATGCTGCATGTTCTAGTTAACTTAACACAAATGTAATTATGTATCCACACCTGATTCACATCATACTAGTACTGCTGAGGGATTCAATACTAACAGCTACAGACTCTTGACCTGAAAAAGAACCAAGCTGGAAGGAAAGAAAGCAGAAAAAGCTGAAGACAAAAAGCAGATTTACGTAGTCACAAAGTTTTTCTTGCGACAATCAACTCAAGTTTTGCTAAGCTGTCAGCATTTGCAACAAAAGTATGCAGTCCACGGGAAAATAGTTCTGTTTCCAAATGTTTCCAGGAGAGAACCTTCAGACTATTTCCCTCAAGAAATACACTTTCAATAGGAATAGAAAACACCAGTCTCCATCAAGAAATTAAAATAACAGAAAAAACAACTGATTAATACCAGTACCTTTTACATTCCTCAAAGTATCATAAGACTGAAAAGGAAGCCTGCATGGCTGACCTCTTGCTGGCTACATTTCAAGACTGGATGATGTTATGTAATGTGAACAGCAATATCTGTGCTAGTAACAGAAAATCAGCTTACTGTGTCTGTATTTAAAGTTGGTTAGCATATACTCCCTGCAACAGACTAAGCCAAAGCTACAACTGCTTTGACTCCACATCATATGTGTAGGATCATATGTGTACCACCAGCTTAATCTTCAGCTTGTGAACTTGTTTTCATATTTAAGAAAAAGTCACAAAAAACCAGACATCAAACTAGTTAAGACAGTGTTAAATTACAGATTATATAGTGAAATCTACAAACCTGTGCAAAGGCAGCGAAAATTCTCACATGTCTTTGGACACACATCTGAAAACAGTTCAAACACCACTCTTCCAGCTAGAAAAAAAAAAAAGCACCATATTTATTGTGAAGTTAAATGGTATTTGTATTATTCCTATACATAGCTCATATGAATATCATGTTACTGAATTGATACTTTCATCTTCTTACCGGGTACATTGTTGATGGCTATGTCAAAAAAGCAACGAGGTCTCTGGACCTTTACTCCCATGGCTTCAGAAGTCTAAATACTGTAAGTAATGAAAATAAAATTTAGTTTTTCCTTCTGTATACTGGAATCATGTGTAGATCACTACAAAAGTCAATAAAAACTTCGGAAAAGGAAACAAAAAAAACCCCCAGACAGCAAACATAAGCATTTTTAAGAAGTTCAGAAAATGCCAAGCACTTTAGGCCGTTTTCATGTGCAGCAGCCCCAGATGAGTGATTTTTTTCATGTTTGCTGCAATAACATTAAATTTAAACTTGAGTGCCATACTTAAGGTGGGGAAATACAAAAGGAAAAGACATTGTGGTGTATGGGCAAGACTTTAGTATTCAATTTTTCTAATTTCAAAAGTCAATATTTCTGGGATTCCAGTCATAGCAGCTACCAGGCATTGCTCCAATCAGGATCCAAACCATTCTGGACAAAAAAACACAAGGGTGCAGCTGTTCCACAACTGCTGCTAAATAAAATTATTTTGGCTTTTCATTGTTTCTTTTGCTTTTATGTCACTCTATCTCTTGGGACACCATCACTGGTAACATTTAAAAGACAGATGCATAGTTCTGCTTCAGGATATGGTTTGGTTGTGGACTTGGTACTGTTAGAGTTGCTATTTGACTCAATGGTCCTCAGGAGTTTGTCCAAACCAAATGATTCCATGATTTCTTATAGAGAATTTTAACGCAACTTTCCCCTTTGACTATATAAATGTGGGTTTTTTTTTTTATAATAAGCTATGTCTTAATTCTATTTGCATCTCCAACATCATGTACAATCATATTCTTTTCCTCTTCTAAATCCCTATCCTCTCTGAGTTACTTCAGACTGGGGAAAAAAACCCAGAAGTGACAGCAAAGAGATCTGTAAGACAGGAGTACCTTTTCTAGAATTTGGAATATAATCTATATATTTTCAGTCCTAATTATTTTTTATTGCCAGAAAACATGGCTCTAATCTAGCTCACATACTGCACACATCTCTCCTAAAGCTTCACTCATAGCTGTATCACAGAACACCTTTGAAAAATTCAATTGTCACCATCTGTCACTCTCAGCATATGAACAAGAGGCTGTAAAAAATCAAGAGAGCAGTGTAATCATGTTAGTCTACATTCTCTCTACTTGTGCTGCCACTCCTAACATTTTGCTAAGACCATACGGCAAAAATCACAAGAACAATGCAGGACTGGTTTAAATTAAACAGCACTCAGTAGTTAAAGTGATTTTTAGCATGAGAAGATTTCAGAAAAACGCAGACTATCACTGGATATTCTCTAGGTGTGCAACAAATACATTCATACACACAAGTCAGACACTGGTCCAAAGCAGCAGGCTTATCCTGCTTGATTTGAATTAGCATTTCTCTCCTATTAGTACAACCAATTTTGTAGCCGGTAGAGAAACAAATAGAGATGTCCATGGCTGAAACGTTCGATGTGATCAGGTCAGCAGGAGGCTGCCCAGGTGACCACAGCGCTGCACGGAGTGCGAGCAGCGCAAGGAGGGCGGGAGCGGACAGGCTGCCCTCAGAACCGAGAGCACCCACAGCACAGCCACTGTCGGGCAGCGGCGAACACACCACACGGCCACACCGCGACACCTCTTTCAAGGCAGCCTTTCACAATAAACGCTATCATAAATATCGGTTGGTGCTACAACTGGCAGTTTTAACGGAACTGAGACCTCTAGGGAGCATCTGTACTGCAAATGATTGGCTGCTTGTACCCAAAGTTTAAGCCTTTAATTCTAAAAGTGAGAAGGGATTTTCCTGCTTTACAAGTAGGTTGCTTGAGAAACGTAGAAGTATACCTTAACAATTATATACAGCAGTTTAGCCAAAATAAATGACAACTATCTTAATACTTAACACAGTTTTTATTTCAAACACTGATAATGACTAAAGCTAAGTTTTGAAATAAATATAAATACACTTATGTCAGTGAATTCTTATCTCTGTTTTGTAGACGATGGGAGAGAGAAAGCAGAAATAAAGAATTATACCCAACTCCCAATCCCCACCAAGTTATCAATTTTATGTTTTCTACCTCACGTTGTTTCATGAACAGCAGAACAAACAAAGTGAGTCCATACTCTAACCATTACCTCCAGTGTACCTTGCACTTCCCCTAAATCCTCCAATAATATGCCCTAAACACCAGCTGCACTTGATTCTAAATGACAATATGGCAAGGGGGCAGTATGAACCCCCTGCACGGACAAATACCAGGCCAAGCAAATATATCTCACTCTTGAGCTGATGGTGCCTAGAAAACCAGGCTAAGATATCAGTGACATTTATCCTACCTACCTCACAAGTCAAGTGAGCATTTCTTCTGCAACATACTTAAGTATCCTTTGCACTGTTATTTCAGGCAGACCATTTTCCTGATGTGCTACAGGGCAAACCACCAAATTACAAATCATCCTTAAAAGTAATAATTTCTATTCATGTAGTATGTAACACCAAACACAATCTGCTGCATACTGATCATTTAAAACCTGTCTGTATTAAAAGCACATATACTGGGTCTGAATGTTAAGTACAAAACCAATAAAGAAAAATACAAAAAATATGCCAAGAATAAAGTCAGAAAATATCAACAATGAAGTCAGAAAATTACAAGTTCGGTGGCACACTACATGTCTGATAATAGGGCTTAAATGACTTGTGCTATTTCTCTCTCAAAACTTATTTTCAGTTACAACATGGATATTCCTGCATTTTTTAACTGTGAACTTGATGAATTTCATTAGTGAAAGGAATATGAATTTGATGACAACACAAAAGATGCTTACTACACATACATTCAAAAAATGCACTATGAAGAACGATCTTGCTAAGTCAGCTCTCTTTTTCTTTCCAAAACTCTAAGAAAGGGCAAAATAACAGCCCAAACACTACTCTGAAATTTTTAAGTCATTAATCATTCTCAACCACCTGTTTGAAGAGGCTCTTACTAAGTCTAAGTAGAATCTATAACAAAAAAAAACCCAAGCCAACCAAGCACCTAGAACATCACTTCAGCATATTTAAGAAGTCGGCTTGTTTCTTTTTTGTCTGAAAGTAGAATTACAGTTCAGCTTAGAGGATATTGCTATTGGTTGAGAAATACACCAGAAGTACTTAGTCCTGTCAGAACAGCTGCATCCACAACCAACATTTCACCAACTGTGTCCCTTAGGGTTCACATTACTTCATACCTCCATTAGCCTCATTATTTTGTTTAAATATTTGCAGGATAAAGCTGGCCAGCTCAAGGTCAGGCTACCAGCAGCTCTTCTCCTTCAAAATGATCTATCCCAAACTGATCACAAATACCTTTCTGCCAGGGATTATCACTGATATTTATCGATATGCTTAAAAAACACATCTTGGGGAATTTTGTTTCCAAAATCACCTGTGCTAACAGGGATCTGGTAATAGGACTTTTTAACAAATTTTTAACCTTTTGACTGAACAGGTTAGAAAGCAGTCACACAATGCACATCAACTGAGTGTTAGCATGTCATGCATCCCAAAGAAGCCAACAGCAAGCAGCAATACAACAGTATTTCCTAGTTTTATAGGAGGAAAAAAGCAACCTTTTTTATAACCGTGCTGAACCACTGATTTGTTTCAGTCCCAGTATAGGACACAACAGTAAGCAAAGATATATTTAGTAGGAAAAAGATAGACTGTGTCCTATTCTTTCACTTCCTTCCCTGTCATCACCAGTTCTTCCAGATTTTGAATGTCTCCTTTACCTTGCCTTTGTATGTGCTTCCTTGCATCAACCTGCAATTACCTGCACTAATCTTCATTCAATGTCCAAACGAAGTGAACAATAAAATACATAAATTCACATTCCAAGCATTTTGTTTCACACCATCTACAAAGGCAGCAAGACTAAGCTACATTGATACATATTTCAAAGTCAAGCATGTAAAATCTCCAGAAATGGATTTGAAAGCAAGACTTTGCATTCAGAAAATGCAAATGTACAAAGTGAACAGAGAACATGTATTTTTGAAGGCTGTGGCTGCAGTCACTTGAAGACAACATAAATGTGGGCTGATACTACAACAGAGGGCTCCTCCAGCTATGTGGTTAGCTTGCATACAAATGGCTACCTGGCTGCATAAAAACCACCCTCTCTTCTGCCCTCAACAGAAAGACGTGGCAGCAGCACATATGACCTTAAAGTGATGGCAGAGGCACAGACTAAAAATGTTTCAAGTTCTTTCAGTATGGATTAAACTAGAAGTGAATTTATGATTGTCAAATGGGAGACATGAAAATTTCTTCATAGTTCAATTCCTGTGACAGAGCTTGCAGCTGTGTTAGCATGATACCAAGGATGTGAACAACAAACACCTGAACAGATAAACCCTCAATCTCCAAAATTTCCTTAGCATTCTTCCCAAGTATCACCATCTTTTCCTCTGTATTTTGTGATCTGAAAACTCTGAATTAGCAGCAATGACATCTAAGGAATTTTTTTTTTCTCATTTCACTAATCAGCAGCACAGGATTTTTGTTGCCAAATTTAGGAATAAAGTGCTGTACTAGAACATATTTCAGATTTAAGATGATGTCTTTGCAATCACATGGATTTAACACACCTATAAGAAAAGAAGAAAATATTTGTTTTGTACACAGGTCTATGAAACATGCAGCAAGACCTTCTAGTCATCATTAAAAATCATGCATTATAAGCTTTCAATTTGACTGTCCCTTCAAAAGAAAAACCAACCATTAAATAAAGCATTCAACATTTTGAAGGCAAAAAGGGAATGACACCACTTTTCACCAGGTCTCCTCTTCCACAACAATGTTATAGGCCTTTACTGCACTACTGACACAGGATTTATTTCCCTCTAAAAAGGGAAATCAGACACCTGACAATATCAACGTTGTCTTCCATGGACATGAGGCAAGGGAGACTTAAAGTATCACCCTTAGCTGTGTCCTGACTAAATATGCAGTACATACTCCTAATCCTACAGCACTGGTAAATCACACCACTTTCAGTATCATTTTTTGCAATTACAAACATGAATTTAGTCTTCTTGTACTGAAGTATAAGGAATGCACACCCAGTTTTAACACCTCAGCTGGGAGAGCATAAGATTCAGCTGAGAAGGTAGTAACATTCTGAAACTGTTTACACAGAAATACAGTTTCCTTCTGGAGCATCCCCTTTATTTTCCCAGAAAAGGGATACCTACAATGAAAAATGTTAAAATATCCAACCACGCTCCTGTCATTTGCAACTAAAAATCTTTGTTGTCAAGACTTAGTCATGATTTTCTATTATCTAATTTATGTGGAAAGTATTATTTTTCCTCTGTTATGATTTGTGCAAAAATACAGGTGTTTTCTGTTAGGTCTGTACACAAATAAGTGCACTTGTTGGTGGGTGTGAATTTGAATAGGCCTGAATCCACAAACTTTTATTTTAAAACTTAAGAAGTGCTAAGAAAAGGCAAGTTTATGCTTTGTATGAAAGCGGAAAAAAAAACTTTTACAGGGTGTTATCTCCAAGTCATGTAAATCCCAAAATGAATTTCAGCAGTGGAATCCTCTCCTACCTGTTACTGAAGGTGAGAGTAAGGCAAGACAACCATGCAACACAGCAGGAGACAGCTCTGAATGCCAACACATTTGTCAACTATAACCAAAAAAAACCTTGCTGTATCATCTCTTATTCTCACATTCTACACCTTTCTCTACTCCTCTAGATGCCTTCTATGCTTCATCCCAGGCTCTGATCTAAACCTCACTGCATTAGAAGATGGCCACATTTTTTCCCTGGCACTCACTGACTCTGCTTCCAAATGGAAGGTGGCTCCTAAATTCCCATCACATGGAGGAGTGAACTGATAGTGAAGAAATCATGCTGCAACACATTAAAATGCTCCACTCCATTACATATTCTTCATTCTAAATTCCCTCATAATCCCCAGAGTTTCTGAGTTCCTGTGAGGGGAAAAACCCACATCTCTTGATAGCAGCTTGATGACTGCTAGCTAATTAAAACAATAATGTTTGTTTCACAGAAGAGGACTGAAAGAATGGGAAGTCTTAATGAGAAATATAGTCCCAAAGCATGCTGTCTGAGAGCTGATGCTGGTTATCCTTTTTACATTACCCTTCAGATCTACTTCACACACAGGAAACTACATTATTTCTGAAATATTTATAAATATTTTTATAAACTGATAAATCAAGCTCTGTGAGTTTAGACAAACTAATGCTTCATAGATCATGTCTAACTTACGAAGTGTTACCATATTTTTATCATGGTAGCATCTAAAAGTCTGAGCCATGCTGGACCCCAATGCAATGGGAATAGTGAAACAAAATGGCAGGAAAAGCATTAAAAAAACAACATAAAACCACCAAAAAAAGAAGGAAAAAACCACCAAAACCCAAAAACAACCAAACAACCAAGAACCCCAACTAAACAAACCAAACCCCAGTAACATTTATCCTTATCCAAAGAACAGCCTCTTCTGCTGGCAATATAGAAAAAAACCCATGAAACCTGCCATGAAACCTTCTCTCAGAAAAAAATACATCTTAGAAAATAGACTATACACATGATAATGGTCTGACGTTTCCCTTAAAACAGGTCTCAGATGACAATTCAATATAATTAACTTAACCAGTCAAACATTAGGAAACTACTGGCCAAAGTGACTTTATCATTATTGATAAATTTTCTAGCTGTGACTGAACTTAAAGGCAATGTTTAGCACTACAACAGATATTACGTCCACTTTTAGTGAACTATTTCTCTTAAGTCTTTCAAAGCTTCCTCAGGGCCTCGAAGTACAGCCATATACATGCAGTACTTATAGTTTGGTCATGGCTGCAAACAAAATGAGCCTGAAACTCAATACTCATAAAAGTCTTCGGAACGCCTTAGGAAATCCCTAAAAGAGAGAGGCAGAGGAGTCTCCTCCCAGACACGGTAGCTCCTGCAGGCTCCACTTCCCTGGGAGAGGCCTGCAGAGGGGAGAACATGTGGCAGGCAGACAGCCCCGTTCCTTCCTCGTCTAGGGGAGGAGGGAAGACTCATTCAAACTCCCCAGCAGCATCTGAGCCCGACCAGGGCGCTCACTACGGGCACAGACCCGCGGCTAGCCTGGCTGCGGAGAGGCACAGCCGGCATTGGCAGATCCGACCCCCGGCGCGATGCGCGCCAGGCCCCGTGCGCCTCCTCGCCCCCCCCTGCCGCTCCCGCCTGCCTCGGGCCGCGCTCGCAGCTCCTCACACCCCTTCCCTCTCAGGGGCCGCCCTCACCCGGGATGCGCCGAGCGCCGCGGTCCGCCTGTCCCCCGCGCACGGGCGGTCGGGCCTTGTGAGGGGCGTGTGCGAAGAGGCGGCCGCCCCAGGCCCGCTCCGGAGCGGCGGCCGGGAGGGGCC
>VXBU01002479.1:616824-680880 GCA_013400315.1 Bombycilla garrulus
CATCTTTACATTTGAGCATCTTAATTTTTTTTAACTTCTTTATAAATAGTCACATCACATGGTGAATCTTTTAACAGTACTCGTTGTGGGGATTTCCTGCCTGTCTAGTTGGTCAAAATGACTCTTTTTTTTCTTACTATCTTTTTTCTCATTCCCAATCTGGTGTTCATATAAATCTTCACCTTTATTTTGTTGCAGTTTAATTTCTTTAACATTTAAGGGAAAACCTACTTAAAAGGTTCTTTATAGAAACACCTGGATCACCTACATGAAATAAATTTTAAGTTTTAGTTGTGGCTGCAATTTCAACTATTACTGCATTTTATGATTTTTTAGTTTTGTTCTCCAGGAAAAGTTGACCAAAGAAAAAAATTAGAAATTAGTTAATCTAGTCTTAAATCTCCAAATTCTGAATTAATTATAAAGCAATATTAAGATATTTTGCAGTGACTTGATTTAGAATGTCTTTTTTTTTCAGATTCCCCCCTCTGAAATCTATTTTATTCTTTTCCTTTTTTCTGCTTTGAATTATGACCCTCCTGACAATGAAGAATTCTTTAAGAGTTGTATCCAACATTTTACTTCTAACTTGAGTAAGTGCAATAGAAAAAGATTTTTACTGAATGAAAGTGAGAATAGAATGGTACTTTCATTAAGCAAAGAAAATGTAAGTATGTTACTACTAATACTCTGTCTACCATGGTTAAACCATGACAAATATTCAATTTTGGGTTCTGTTTCACTTGTTAAAAATTACTGTTGATAAGGGACTAGCAGAGGATTTTTGGCATAGTAAAATCTAAGTGCAAAGTCTGATTAATTCACTGTGCTGTTATTGGATAGAATTGTGTTCCCCAAGGAACCATCATTTGGGAACAGGGTACATTTTGCAATTCATCACGATAACATAGTTAATATTGTAGAGGAAGTGTATATGGATTCATGTTGTACACTAAGAGAGAAAATCAGATCATTTGAGACCAGGGAAAGGGCATTGCAAATCCTTTCAACTTTGTCATATGTTAATATGGATTACTCTGTTTTTCCAAGGTCATCTTGAAACTTATCACTTGGTGCTGCTTGGTCATGTTTTGGCAATGGCTGGGTATTTTCCTCCAGATCTGATAACGACAATATTTAGTGTTTCTTTCCTAAGCAAACTGGATGCTCAACTTAAAGGTAGCTGCCTAGCTTCTGATGAGTTTGATTGTGTAGCATTTGGCATAAAATGCAGTTTGAGCTTACATATGACTTGAGATGTAGAATTATCTTTAAATGAGTCTGGTTTTGGGAAAAACACCCTCCATATAATATAGTCATAATTTGAGTATTAAAAGGGAAGGAATGAACAAAAATCTGTTCTTTGTTTTAAAACTTTCTCTCATCTGTATTGCAGATGAGAGTAAGTAATATAAAGCAAATTTTATAGTCAACTTATTACACTCAGTCTTTAATAATTCTTCAATTGTATTGGAAATAAAATTACCTGATTGTGGTGTTTATTACTAGAAGTAGTTGCAAAGCTGAAGGAATGTGGGATTCTTCTCTGCAAGAAATGTATCCTACCTGTCTTTTCTCTCTAAATAAGAGACTGAGTTTTTGACTGTTTCATTCCTCTCTATCTCTACATTGTTTGTTATCAATATACTCTTGCCATTTTGCCCTTAACTACTTAATGAAATTTACACAATAGAAGAAATTTCTATCTTCTGTCTTGCTGTTGTTAATGTTGAGCAGAACTGTGTTTTTTCATTTAGTTTCTCAGGGATTTTGAGAACNGTTTGACTGTTTCATTCCTCTGTATCTCTACATTGTTATCAATGTACTCTTGCCATTTTGTCCTTAACTACTTAATGAAATTTACACCATAGAAGAAATTTCTATCTTCTGTCTTGCTGCTGTTAATGTTGAGCAGAACTGTGTTTTTTCATTTATTTTCTCAGGGATTTTGAGAACGTTTCTAAAATTCGGCAGCATGAGTTTTATAACTGCCATAGTATACAGATATTTGCATTCCTAGTAAAAAATTCAAAGGTTACCATTTAGTTAAATTTGTTGGATTTTTCACATATCAGTTCATACAATTCTGGTTTGTTTAATTTTTTTTATATCAGTCCTGCCTGATACGGTGAAGCAGAGGGTCCACTCAAGCCTCATGAAATTGAACAGAGCAGTCTGTCTGGAATGCCCAGAGTTTCACATCCCTTGGTTTCATGAGCCATACTGCCAACGTGTCTCTCATAACAGTAAGTAATTTAGGGCAGGAAAAACAGCCCTTGTCACTCCTAATAGTCTGTCTTTTTAAGAAGATACTAGATGTTTCTTCTAAAACTATCATAGTCACATGAGCACACAATAGAAAGCACACCCCTCTCTGCTGAGCATGTATTCTTGGGAAGTGCAACTGGGAGCAAACTGGTTTTCCTTGTGAGAATTCATGTTACAGAAATTGGATATTTCTGCAGAAGTATTAAAATTTAAATACACAGAAACAGTGTATATGGCATGAAGGATGGAAAGGCAGGAAGAGGATCATACTGTACTGGAGGAGATGGGTCATTTTGCTCCCTGCTTCACTTACAAAACTGAACATTTGACTTAATTTTTTCAAGATAAATGCTTTTACTGCCTCTTTTTGAAACTGATCCTCCCTTCTTCCTCACAAGAATCAAAGTCCATCAGGGATGAGAGCTAGAGAAATAGGCTAGTGATCAAGTGTAGCAGCTGAGATCTTTCAGAATAGTGATCAATTCAGTCAATCCATCTAATGCAAACACAGTATCTCCTCCACTAATTCTCATGGGGAGAGCTGCTGTGCTATCCACAGTACTCAGCTACTTTGTCTCTAAGTCTGAAGATGTTTAATGAAGCAAGGTGTTAATCTGCCGTGGACGGAGAAGTGGTAGATAGAGTGGTATGGCAGTAATAAACACAAGGTGAGTAAATCATAATTAAGAGCAAAGTCCACCAGGTCAAACTTCAAACTTAAGTTTTAGTA
This sequence comes from Bombycilla garrulus, assembly GCA_013400315.1. Lineage (NCBI taxonomy): Eukaryota > Metazoa > Chordata > Aves > Passeriformes > Bombycillidae > Bombycilla > Bombycilla garrulus. The sequence goes on from VXBU01002479.1 coordinate 619,823, forward strand.
GGATGTGATTGAAAAAATCCTGGGATCTAAAGTCTGGATTTGAAATTTACTTAATAGCATGCACCTGCCACTTTCTAGCAAAAATATTATCACTTTGTCTCTGAATTATGATGGAATAACACTCAGGATCTGTGGAAAAGATTTAATTCAGTAGCCTGGCTGTCAAAGCACTATTTTCAGAATTGGCTGTGGAAGTTTTGATGTATGAATTCTTTATTTTGTCTTTGTAGGCACGAGCCGAATAAATTCACAGCGACAGCATATTCACAGAATGCTGGCAGAGATCTTAGGAGGGAGCCATTACTCAAGAATATCTGTTCTCACACCATACTACTATGAAATAGGTGAGAAGTTAATACTCTAAAAATTGTTATGGAGTCCTTTCATATCACTGTTATCACCAAGATTAGGAAGCTCATGGTCATATTGCCCCAAGATAGCTCAAGATATTGCAAAGAAGAAATTGTTGCATAAAATATAGTTTTGAAGAAGTTCTTTATAGCATAAATAATGTTGAGTATCTCTAATTATGGCTATCAGTTTTTCTAGAAGTAAACATTGTACAAATAAAATTCTTTCACTTTTATTTTGTCATTTAATGGGTTTGTTTTGTTTTCTGGCAGATTTTGAGTGTGTGCTGGATGTAAATAAAAAGCCTCTTTCCTATATGTCTCAGAATATACCTTTGGATGGTGTGGGGAGAATACACTTGAGACATGACATCAAGGATAAAGAGAGAAAGGCTCTGCCACCAGGAGCTCAAAGGTCAGTACACTGAATTCTTGCACATTAGCTCTTCCAAGCTTACATCCAGTTTAGACCGGGTTTTTGATGCTCATGTCCTAATGTTCTGTTCCTTTTTCCAAAGTCTAATGAGGTTTACCCTTGTGGAGTGTGGTGGGTTAGTCACAGCTGCTCCCTCCCATTTGCATGGCATGGCTTGTGCCCCTGCAGTGTGATGGGGGAGAGAATGTGCAGGGTGGCAGCAAGGAAGAAAACTCCTGGATTGCAATTTAGACAGTTTAATAAGTGAAGGGAATGAAAGGGTGAGGAGAAGCGATCGACGGCCATGTGTTCACCTACTGCAGACTGTGCCAGAGCAATGGCTGTGTGGAAAAAAGCCCTCTCTGCTTTACTGCTAAGCATGATGTTGTATGGTGTGAAATACTGCTCTAGGCAGCTGAGGTTCCCTCCCAGCTGTGTCCCTGCCCAGCCTCTTGTCAATGCAGCCTGCATGCACTGTGGGTGCAGAGGGAGGAACAGGGAAGGCCTTGATGCTGTGCAAGCGTTTTTCAGCAGTAGCCAAGATCCTGTGTGTTATTAACAGTTCTGGTCATATGGAAAATCCTTGTCACCATACAAACCAGTATGAAGAAAAGCACCTCCATCCCAGCCAAACCCAGTACAGGTTATTGAAATGTGTTTCATGAGATTGGAATACTGTTTTCCTCCCTGTCACCTCTTCAAATGTAAGCCTTGAAAATTCTGGTTAGCTGTTTTTACTTTTGGAACAAAAACAGATGCAGGGAGAAAATGCTTTTTTGGAATTCAAGTCTCTCTAGATAAATAGGAGGGAGTTGTTTAATTTTTGTTTTCTGAGAATTGTCATGTTTATCTAGTCTTGCTGCAACTATCAATACTGAACTAGAACTATCACTTCTTGCTATTCAGGTAGTACCTGAAAGTAAATGCACATTTTTACTGTTTGCAGAATTGCTTTGGAATTTCTTGATTCAAAAGCTTTTAGCAAAGATTATTCACGTCATCTGAAAGGAGAACCTGCAGTGAAAAAACGACACCTGGAAATGCTGGGGTACCGAGTAGTTCAGGTGAGCAGTCAGCAATACTTTGTGTCCTTTCTGCATTGTATCAGCAGTGCAAACTGATCCCTTGCAACAGATTTAGAGACAGTTTTATCGTTAAAAGCACCTACTGAGAGAGAGGAATTTTTGTATTTAGGGGGGAAATTCTAAGCTGTTCTCAAAATGGTGTAAGAAATTCACAGAACTCACACCTTCTCTGAAAGAGGGTGAAGCAAAACTGAAGTCAAAAGGTCCCAGTCTGACCTTACTGCAGGCAAACTAGCAATCTCATTGTACCCTGAGTAGAGGAGAAGAAGTGAAATGAGAGTTTAATTTCAATTCACTGAAAATTTCTATGGTAGAAAAAGATTGAACATACCCTCGTTGAGTGATAAGACAATTTTGGCAGCTGCCAGGCGGGATATGGATTCTGTGTGTCTGCTGCAGTGATAGTGCTGTGACAGGGAACACTAGAGACCAGAGATAATTCATCACCAACACTGAAACATTTGGGAAATGGAGACTCCTTAATGCAGAGGCTCCTATATATTTAATTACTCACCTAACCTAATTTTAGCTGGAATCCTTCTTTAAGCTTATATTTTGTTGGTTGGGGTTTTTTTAAACAGAATAATCATCCTTTCTCATGTTATACTACTGATACACCATTCCACTCTGATACATTAGCATTTCAAACCACACTGACCTGAGACTTTTCTCTCAGTTTGGGTTTTTCAAGAGGGAAGGGTTTAACGGAGTTGTCACAGCCTGTATTGTGTGGGCATGTTTTATATCAATGCAACTATGCTGCTTTTTGAAAGCATACTGACTGTATTCACATAAAGGAGAATCTTCCAATAATACATAGATCTTTTCAGTATTTAAGTAAGCCAGGCTTTTGGAAGAACAGAGGTGGTGTCCTTCCACAGGTGGAAATATCTTCAGGTGAAAAACAACAGATATTGGAGAGCCTTTTCTTTGCTCTTACATGGTATGTGGCTTATACTAATGTTAAAAGTCAGTTTGTACCATTCTGTTCTACAGATTCCTCACTTCGAGTGGAATTCTATGGTTCTGTCAACAAAAAGTGAGCAGCTGGAATACTTGAGACAGCAGCTGTATGGAATACAGTGATAACAGACATGCAGTCTAAAGTACTTTTATAAAAACACTTTATGTACCATCAAATGTCTCATAATCCCAGAATACTTAAATTTCAAAAATTTCTTTTTCTGCATCAGCTGGACAAGGTTTGCCAAGGTCATCAGATGTAAAGAGATTTAATCCTCAATTCATTAGGGATGGCAAAAGGCGGGTCACAGTGGGCTGTGAAGATGTGATAAGGATGCTTAAAATTTCTCATTATCTGGAAGCTATTATGAGCGAACTAATCTAGCAGTTTTGCAATCAAATCACATTATTACCTCTTAAATAAAGAGCACAGAAGCTTAGCCAGACATAAAACTCTCCACAGAAACGGTTGGAAATACTATTGACTAGCAGAGTGGAGTCAGCAATCTACTGGAAACTGTTTCTGTCCTCTGGTATATGACAGAATGAGCAGTTAGGAATCAAACAGTATCTGTACTCTGAAACCAAGAAACTGAAATGCAGATTTGCTAAGAATAGGGCTGCTTTTTGAGCCATTTGGTTTCCATTCTCAGAACAGAGGTACTGTGGGGGACTGTGCTGGGGGAGGGTGTTGTGTGGTGAGGAACCTCCAGCTGCTTCTCCTACCCTGTGATCTGGTGTGTGCAGAAGAATGGCTGAGCCTTCTGGAATACCTTCACATACTTGAAAACCCTGCCAGGGTTTGTGCAGGAGGCATAAGACACTGAGATGTCAGGAAGGAAGAAGTGGAAGAGCCAGGAGAACGTTCATTGTAGAGCAATAACTGCAGGGGCATCATGGTTTGCATATCATCCCATTTCCAGAGGCAGCCATGTTGTGCCTACAGCTGCCATCAGCTTAGGGTGACTGCCAGCTGTGCCCATTTCCTCACATGTGCAATGAGGATGTTTTCTTGTTTATTTAATAGAAGCAGGACACATTCTTTTACCATTTCACTTGAACCCTGGCAGAGATAAGCAAGTGCATATCTGAATTGGCCATTATGTGTCTGGCTGTCACTTTTTTTTACTATTCAGTAGCAGAAGAAAAAAAATGTATTAACTGAATACAAATCAGGACAGGAAATGGAAAGTCTGGAAAAACCAACAGAACTGATCTAAGCTGTAAGGTACTTTCCTCCTGAGGCAGCCCTCATGTTTGTGGGATGACTGACAAAACTAGGAGATCGTAGTCTTGACACTTAGGGTTAACAAATACACAAGGGTTCCAAGATGTAATGACTGCTTTGAGGAAATGTCAGTGAAGGCACAGCACATAAAAAAATTCTACGTGCATTATATTTTGTATAAAATGGAGAAGACAATCATAAATATAGGGTAGTATTTCAGAAGGTGGACTACACGTCAAAGAGGTCTCACCTGACTCTGTTTCTGCTCTGCTTCAAGTAAAAGGTGGCAGTGGCTGAAGGTATCAGTCAGGGTGGTCATCTTCAAGCTGAACCCTGCTTTTCAGGGTTCTAGCAGTCACTGTACCAAGCCAGTTTTCTTCAAATTATGTATGGATAAAGTTATGAATATGCACAATGGGAAGAGGATTAAAACTTGCTATAAGTGGTCCAGAAAGGGCATTGAAGAAAAGCAAAAAATAAAGGTAACAGTAAAATGTGTTGTCCTTGATTCTTTGCACTCCTTCTTTCTATATTAAATCATCAAGTGTTAGAGCAGATGAGTGGTGTAAACCAGTGATCTAACTGGAGCCAATAAAAAGGTGCTAAGCACAGCTGTAAATTTGGGTACTAGAGGGAAAATGCCCCACAGATTAAGTACTAGTGGACAGTAACAACTGAAATGAATTATGATGGCTGTGCCTCTGCATATGTTTACTTCTGTCTCATAGGAAGGCAACGCAAGGGGTCATTTGATAGCTGGTGTGGCATTGCTATTCAGTCAGGTGTGGTGGCCTTCTTTTCCATGTTTCCTGCTACATCAATTGTAATTAGATTTAAATTTATGAAATCCTTTAGATTGGTGACACCCTCTTTATGTACTGGAGAAATCCTTTGAAGAGATACTCTATAATAAAAAAAAAAAAAATGGTAAGCATGCTCTGAAGAAAAGTGCTCTATTTTGAGCAAAGGCTTTACTAAGAAATCTGTGTCCTGTCAATATGATAGTGATGATTTTTAATGAATCATTAAAAAAAAAGACACCATGAAGTGATAGTTTTATGGTTTTAAAAACAAAGTTTTATAGTTTAAAAAAACTATATAACTTTCTTTGTTAACAAGTTCAACATCAAAATGCATCAACTCTATAGTAGATGAAAATGTCTTCTCTGTCACAGGTATTTGCTAAAGAGAATTCTTTTAGGACTTTTTAATGAATGCTTGTTATTGGCTTCAGATCTCTGAGAAAAACTTCCATAAAGTATTTGCTTTGGAAATAAATATAAAAGCATAAAAAAAATGGAAAATCCTTGTTATCAGAAGTCTAAACAAAGCAGGTGAAACAGTAGAGTTACTAACCTTGTGAACTTCTCTCTCTACTCTCTCCTCTGTCTACTACTATAGCTTTGGCTGAGTCTGGCATTTATTAGACCACACAATATTAAGCCACTTTTGTTTAAAATATTCATTTCAATTCCAAACTAAATTTTTTTGAGGTCTGCAATGGGAGTATTTCCAAGATATCACTGAAGAGTGCAGGATTTACATACATTAATAAAAGGGGAAATCTGGCCATACAAATAGTCAGTTGGAATAAAACTAGCTACCTATTAGTTGTATTTAACTTCACAATTAATTCATGCACATTGTTTGGAGGACAAGCCACCAATACCTGGATTGTATTGAGTGGAAAGAAGTCTAACTACTGTTGTTTGCAGTTACACAGAGTGGAAAATTGAGTTCTTGCCAAAATCTTAATCTAATCAACATTAATTGTAACTCTTTAGAAATTTAAACACTGGCAAAAATTCAGTGGTTGCTGGTTAGATAGGAAGTATCTTAAGAAGTGGACAGACAAATGAACTATTTAACAGTTCCCAGAACGACTAGTATGCTGCTACAAAACTGTACAATTTGGGGACATTTTCATGCAACAAAACTAGAAGAGCCTATCAAAACTCCCTCACCAATATCATATCTTCCAGCATTTTGTTTACAGTTTTGATAACTTGAAGAGGTTTAAGCGTGTGGCCAGGCAGGAGGCTCCAGTAGCATATCGGATCTCTTTCAGTATGCCAACCCATTCCTTCTTCTCATCATCATACCTGCATTTAAAAAAATGTTAGGAAATAGCTTCTTTAAATTTGAGTTTGATGCTTCAGCACACACACACATGAAAAGGAGGATAGTCCACCTGCTGCAAAGGTTTGTAGCAACATGTGCTGAAGGGTGTTGTCAAAGGCTGCTTTTGTCCTCTACTGCAGAACACAAAAATGTTCTTGCACACAAGTTATTCTTTTTCTGGTCTCTAAAGCTTGTTGCTGTCCTGTGTCATGTTTTATAAAAAGCTTCCTCCTTAAACATCCTTTATTTCTTCAGATTCTTGCATATAAAGTTGGGGGATTTTCTTTCCTACTGCCAACTAAAACTCATGAATTTACATTAGCAACTAAGAGTTGCAGCAGAGATATGATGTCTCATCACTGCTAATGTGATTAGCTCAAAAAAATAGGAGACAGGGACCTTCTGATTCTCTTGGAACAGTTACTTATTTGACTATCAACACAGGCCTCTGTGTGTACATGCTTTTCTGCATCAGTGTCACACAAGAATGTTTTTATTGGCAAGGCTAAACCTGTCAAGAGATGACAATTTTCTAAAGAAGCTAAAGCTGAATTTTCTAAAGAAGCTGAATTTTCTAAAGAAGCTGAATTATTTGACTTGGACTGGTCAAATAATTAGTAGGTGTTAAGTAGTCATTAGATCCAAGTCTCATGTTTATTTGTTACTTTCTGTCCAACCTTTTTATCTGTCAACAAATGCTTTACAACCTGTGCTATGGATCATTTTCAGAGTTAAACAGAAAAATAGTGTTAGTATCCAGTGTTTATGAACCTCAATTTTAGGTAAGATTTTTGGCCAGGAAAGAGTGACTAAAATTAAACTTACTTCCATATGTCAGTGACTTCACTAGGTGCAAATTCTTTAGATTCAAGTTGAATCATTGCAAAGCCTCCAATAGCATACAAAGCTCCGTTTAAAGTGACTAAACTAATGGAACTTCTCTCTTGGGGAAATTCAGGCATTATCTCCCATCTAAGGATGAAAAGAAAAAGTCAAGTTAAACAAATAAGGAATATTGTAAACTAAATGCACTAAAATACTTCTCTGGGCAACAAATTCAGGTACCAAGACCATGATTTAGTAAAAGGAAAAAAATAAAAGACATTTATCAGCAGTAAGTTCCAGTGTCTCCATCCCCTCAGGGACTTCAGCAACACTTAAGTGACACAATTACTATTAAGACTTTTCTTCCCAGGGACAACTTCTTTCAGATTCCCTGATTATTATGTAGTAATATGCTACATACAGACATACTGTTCTCCAGTTAGTCTCATTTTCTCCTGTACTTTCCAAAATGCTTATTTATTTCCAGTGGCATTAGCACAACCATTTAAGTGCGTGCTGGGTGCAGGAAGAACGTCTGGAGACCCGCTCTGGAATCTGCTGCTGTTGCTGAAGATGTGACTGTAGACCAAATGTCTGCAGTGTGAGTATAGGTACCTGAACAGCTTTGTGACTCTTAATTCAGAGCTCCCAGAAGCCCAGATGGTAAAACACTTGATTAAAATAGCTTGAATATTGCACTCACTTATTGGTGGTCAAATCAAAAGCTTCAACAGATGCAGTAAGGCCTTCCTCAGTGACACCACCTGCAATGACAATCTTGCCTTTATGGATGGCTGTTCCAAACATTGAGCGAGGCACTTTCATTGGAGCCAGGTCTCTCCAGTCTCCTTTCTTGGGATTGTACACAAATAATCTATTAGTGCATTTCCTGGGGAGCAAAAAGAAAACCAGTGATCATTTCTAACGAACTTTTGACTTGTTCCAAGTAGATCTAATTGAGGTAGACTGTATGGGTTTATCTATACCACCTCTTCTTCTCCTGGAGATCCTTTCTTGTACCTAATCTGAGAATCCTTGCAATGTCTACGAAACATTACTCACATCCATAAGACTAAATCAAATGTGGTTTACATTACACAGGGCAGCCATGTCACTACCTTTGAGGAGAAAGATAACATCCTTTCCCAGCATATTGTATTCAGATGGATTTGTGGAGGAATATATAGCAAACATTATGTAAAGGAAGGATTATGATGGTATTTTGGCTGATATGACAATTTTTTAATCTTAAATATCCCCTATAAAAACCCTAAAAAATTACCACATGTTCAGTGTGAGTGAAAACTTTTATTTTCCTAATGTCATACCCATTAAGGTATAACAGCTATCACAGGTCAGAAATTGGAAAAACTGAGACCATAATTCCAGGGCACCTAGGTATTTCTATCTGAAAGGAAAGAATATTGTCAGTGAAGGTCCTCATAACTATGTATTACTAATTTGTCTGCACTGTAAGTAAAATTTTCTTGAAAATAAATACGGTTATTAAAATAGCAAGTTGGATTACATTTTATATGTAATTTACCTTGTCACCAAAAAATATATCCTACATACCATAACGTGTTCCCCTCTGCCAGACTATTGGCAACCTTAATCCAGAGATGCAGAAAAGGGAAAACCTCATTTCTGAGTGTGAGGACATATTATCTATTACGGACCAAGAAGATAATGTTATTAATTGTCATAAAAAGACTTAGAAACTCACTTATCATCAGTTTTTCCACCAAGACAATATATCAGTCCATTGTTTGAGATAGTTGCGTGGCCATATACTTTGATGGGCAGTTTTTTGATCTCACCCCATTTCATTGCCCTGGAACAAGAAGATCACTGTTAGGTTTTTTCAACTAACAATGGGCCATCTACATGTCCTCAGTGTGAGCATCATTAAATTTGAAACATACACAGGGTCATAGCACAATACTGAATCTAGTGACTCCTCAGTTCGAAGGTCCTTGCCTGCTATTACATAGATCTTGCTGTCCGATTCTCCCAGCCCGAAGAGACACCTGGCTGACGGCAGTGGAGGAAGGGCAATCCACTCACCAGCAATGCTATCCAGCTGAAAGAGCATCACAACAGCAAGGGTTAGCAAAGAGTCAAAATCACACAATGAATACTGTTGCACAGAATTTATCTATTGGCACCCAGTGTCCCTCAACAGCAAATCTGCTTGCTTGAACAAACTTCCCTTCTCTCAGTGCAGCAGTCTTCCACCCACCCATGCTTCACTATGCTGAGACCGATCAGAGTCAACACCACCCAACTCTTTGCGTCAGCTTATGCTCACTGTTTCCTTGCCTCTTTATTAAGCTCTTCATCCCTATACAAAGGTCCCTCACTCTTGGTTTCCTGTCATGTTGGAAAGAACAAGTGGTTCCTCTTCCTGCCCAAGGGAACAGCCACTCCTGCAGTTCCACACCTGCATGTTTAGCTGGTTGTGCTCATCGCTAGGATGAGGTGCCAGACATGCTTACAGGGTTCTTCTTACTGATCAGGAGACATCACATCCTAAACAGCACACGTTTCTTCTGCAATTCCTAGGGCAACTGATGTGTGTTTTATCATAAATACCCTCAAAAGTTCATGAGACTTCTGAAGACACAAAAAAGACCTCACTCTTAAGCAAAATAGGAATTCACTGCAGCTCCCTCGGCAACAATATTGATGTAATTTCTACTGCAGTACTCTCAGGGCTCTCTCAGTTAACATCCAGTATGCTGAACACACCTAAGAAGTAGCAGCAGGAGGACAGACAAAAAAATAAACCAGGATTTTCCTAGAACTGTGGTGCTTATTTTTTGTATTGATCTGAGAACTTGTGATTTAACCTGAATTATCTCTGTCTTCAAAAAGAACTATTTTCTCAGACCTACTGCACATAGATTTGATGGACATTGGTATAGGAAGGGAGGGTAAGATAAGAGTTTGTGTGGGTGTAAAGGCGTTTGATAGAAAGCAAAAGAAAGTTCGGTCAAAATAAAGTTCAGGATTTAGCTTGGTGACATTCTTCTTCCAGAAGTATGTTCCACAGTCAAGGTTTCCATGCTAAATGCATCTCCCAAATTTGACAGACCACCCCTGTTGGACAGAAAGTTTTATTGCAACAGTGAAATGCAGTTCCTGGACATGGATTTCCTCAGCAGCTGGATCTGGGTGGGCTAACAAGAAGATGCACCCCTCAGAGATCACAGCTTACTTCATAAATCTTCAAGGTGACATATCTACTGCTGATAGGGCATCAACTTGTCATGCATTTTTGAGCCAGTGGCAGCCTTGTTTTCTCCCACATTGCAAGCTACCAAATACAGTGCTTCACTGGTGGAAAAAGGAAGATCAGCAAGTGAAAACTGGTTTGGCACCGCATTAATATTTTGGAGAGAACAACAGCCACATGGGTAATGCAGGCAAGTATTGTAACTATAGGTAATAGCAGCAGCAAGCAAACGAACATGTCGACATATAAAGTAGAATTTTGAAACTTCATCTATTTTTAGTATCAGTCTTGAGGTTTAGTTTCTCAGAGGCCCCTTTCTAGTACTCTGAGATTTATTCGGTTCTTGACTAAATACACATTACTACATCAATGTATTATTTCTGTTGGAGGAATATTTCTGTAACAAGTTTTTCACTTCAGTGATTGGGTTTTACACCTGCATAAGAAAATCAAATAGTGTTAGACACTCCTCAACAAATTAAGACTTCCCTCTTGTCGATGTAACAAATGTCTGAAACCGAGTGTTTTACTGTGTGTGAAATGAGTGAGCCATACTCCTATAAACAATATTTGCATTTTTTAATATCTGAAGGCTTCAAAATTCTATCACTGCTTATTACTGTGCTTTATTTCATATTGAAACAGGACTTACTTTTACTCATTAGGCCAGTGTGCCTAAAGAGAGGACGTGGCCAGCAGCATATTGCATAATTCACCACAAAATAGTTTAAATGTACCAAAGCATGTAGCTAAAACCACAGCAGACTTATAGTATAAGCATGACAAACTGTATTTTTGCTAATTTTCCTGAAATATATTGTGGAGTTACAGTTAGTACTCATCAGCCTTATACTGTACAGATTTACAAAGATATAAATTACACTCAGTTGAAACATGGTATTTAGTGTACAGACACTGACAATTTGCTGAGAAAAAAAACCTTCTCCCTCTAAATGAACATATTTTTATGGCCCTTAGGCTTTCAAATGTAGATATGACAAAAAGGACTTCTGCAATTTTAGTGAAAAATTGCACTTAAAATACACACATTACTGCTGTCATGAAAGTATTTCAAATGCAATAAAAGGACATCTCATCAGATCTAAACCAGCAGAAGCACTCCAAATTTCATCAAAGTTATCAAAAATACACAGAAAGTATTTTGCAAAAATATTATTAGACCTAAATTTAGACATCTGTAGCATGAAAAATCTGGGCCTTAATGAAAGCCAGTGTCTAGATATATGTTAATCTTTGCAATATTTTCTGAGATCTCACTGGGGGTTAATTTTGAAAAAGAAGATGCAAGTCCCTATGTTTCATTTCTGTCTCTGAGACAAAAATAACTCTCTCTAGATACTTCTCTCCATCACCATACAAAGAGACTAGACAACCCACTTGCAGAGAACTCAGAACACTTTTCAGTAACCCTTATAAGCACCTATTATTATACCAAGAATTACAAAAGTTGTACCTGGAAGAAGTATGACTGGAAAGGCTGATCCTTGTTCTCCTCTTCCACATAGAGTCCTCCAACAATATAGACCTGATTTTGTTTGGTGACTATACTGGAATGATTTCTGGGAATCTGTTCTGCCAGGGCTGCTAGGTAGCATTCATTTTCAAGAGGATCATAGGCAACTGCAGCAGTGTCATTAACCAGAAGAATCAGGTCTTTGACGAACATGCCATGTCTGGGAAGGTCATTTAGGTAACCAGGCAGTAAATCTTCATCTCCTACATCGCCATTCACCTCCCCTTTGGTTGACTTTTCTGTGCTTTTGCTGGAGTCAGGCAGTTTTCCAGCAAAAGCATCTTTAATAATCTTTACTTTTTTCTGAATGTCTGGGTTGCTTTTAATGATATCATCCTTCTCAACCTGTTCTTTGAAATATTTTTCTGGCATTAGACGAAAACGTATGCAGTCAAAAATTTCCCCCAGGCTCTTTACTCTGTTCTCCTTGTCCGTTCGGACCCATCTCATCACTGCTTCAAATACCAGCTCTTCCTTCTCTACATTTAAACTGTCAGGTGAAATAACTGAGATAAGTTCATGCGGGGCAAGCTGCATGAAATCCTCTTCTTGGCAGATCTGTACAAAATGATCTGAAACAAAATCACGGGCAGAAAATGCAAGTCTTGGGCAATCAAGCAGAACACCTAACCGAAGGATGGCCAGACAGTTACCAACAGCAAGCCTCTTCTGAAGATAGGAGACGCACACAGTGAATACAGAGGGGATCTGAAAGCGGCTGGCCAAAGCAAAAATATCTTGCACGTTAGAATCATTGAGATCAATACTTGCTGAATAAAGGTATTTGACAATCATATCCAGGATGTTTGGGTCAACGTTATCTAGAACTACCTCCTTCTTTTTCTCTTCATTTTGCTCAGATAAGAAATACTCACGAAAATAAGGGCTACATGCCGACAGAATCAATCTGTGGCAAGGCAGGCTTCTGTCACCAGCTTTTAGAGAGCAATCTACAAACTTTTTCTCTTCAAGAAGTTCCTTGAGGCCATCCTGAAGGAGGGTGGATTGGTAAAGTCTGAGCTCTTCAGTGAGTTCCCTTTGGGAATCCATTTCACAAACACTTGGGAAAGGGGAGGGAGTAGAAAGCTTTAGCTGTTGTCTGCCCAAAGGTTTGTCTGTAAAAAAGGCAGACCAATGTGCTTTTTGCCCTGCTTGAAGCCTCTGCAACTTAATCTCACTAGCTAAATATAGGTACATACTCTTACAGGTCGGAATTTGGGATGGACAGTTTGGAAAAACAGAGTTGCTCTTGCAGCTGTCAAAGACTGAAAGAAGCAACTGTTGCTCTTAGTCACTATGGTCAGGTTTTGCCATCATTCTCCACACTGAATCAGTAAGATTATGTGCAATGTAATAAATTATTTGACATGAGTAAGGACAGCAGAATCTGAGAGTCAGTGAAACAGCTATGAGCAAGATCACACAGATACATGTTACTAAATACTCTGAAATAGAAATATTGAGTTGTCAGTTTTAACTACTGTTCACTTTTTCAGAGTTGCTTAATACAGCTCATTGCTGCAATCATAAAGATACTAAAAAACTCCACAACTTTGTATCAATTGCCTTTGTTCTAAGATTATTTTTATACATAACCATATCACATATACAATTTCTTCAGATATTAAGACCTTGACATTTTTAGCTGCTTCTTAATATCCATTTGGTTTTAAACCAAACACTACTGTTGAGACATAAAATATATGTTATTTCAGGTAAAGTTTTGCTTTCCAAAAGAGTTCAAATTGAAGTCTCCACCTATAAGGTAAAATGTTCTTTGAATGTAATGGAAACAGGATCAAAATACAACTACTTGAATGCAAGACTTACAACAACATATGATATTAACAAAGTTTATTGAAGTAATGACTGCTTTTCAATATAGGTAGTATTTCATTAAAATATATACTTTGAAAGATTTTCTACAAACACCGGTATTACTTTCACACCACAGTGACTTTAACAGTCAGCTGCTGAAACAACAGCTGAGAGGACAGCTCATTTGACTTTTTCCATTTATAGAAAACAGCACAGAGGTTTTATCTCACTAGAAAACGTAACAGCTGTGTCTTCCTTTAAACAATAAATGACTCATTTCTCTATAACACATAACATCATAAAAGGTCTAATGACTCACACACAGCAGCTATTTGCATGTGCCCTGCTTTCTAGATCATTGCTTTAAAAAGTGCTCTAGCAAAAACAAACAACAACTACATGAGGGTATCTGGATTACAATTAAATACTTGGAATAACATGTGCTGAACATTTAGCAAAATTATGAGATATGAAAGCTGTTATTTGGAACAGAATTGCTTTTTCTCAATGCTATCAATAACAGAGCCAATATGCCTACATACAAAATGTTCAATATATGATGGTATTTCTGTGTTGCAAATCATTAAACAAGTTATGGAAATTTAATTCAAACATAATCATTATGGAAAAGTACATTACTCTGTATAAATACATGAATACTTGAAATTGAGCATCAATCTGCATACCTCACACTGCCCTGTCTCAGTGGTCTCCATGTGCAGAAAAGAGAAGGCTTCCTTTTCTGACATAGCGCTGTGTAAAACGGCAAGCAGCGCCTGGTCCTGGCAGCCAAAGGGCGATACATAAACCCAGAAGCCATTAAGTTATTAAAAAAAAGGTGTCTACCTGCCATAAAACGGTGCCTGAAACACCATGGCCGAACTTGTGTTGTCAGGGGAGGGAGAAAGAGGCCAATGCCGAGAGGAGAGGAGGTTACAAGTGTGTCAGAGGCGCTGCCACGGCCGTGGTGTGAGGGAGCGGCCAGGCAGAGGCAATTGGCAGCCGTGAGCGAGGCGCCTGCAGAGGGCAGCGCTCCTGCAGCAGCTGCGCCCAGCGCCGCCTGCCCCAGAGCGGCTCTGCCCCCGCTGCTGACACAGGCAACACGAGAAACGCAAAGCTCTAAAGCTTACAAGGTTTTTGAATAATCTTTCTTTTATGACATAGCCTGAGGGTTTATTATGTAATATTTGCCTGCTCTTGAGCTTTGGCATGTTCTTCCTCTGCTACTCTGATATTTCTAAATTATCTTCTACGGATCTAAATCCAGCAAGAACCGAGAGATTTCCCTGCTTAGGAAAACAGGGAAACATGTGCCAGTCTAAATCAGGTCATTACTTCCCAGAGTCCCTGGAGTGTGAATCCATCCTTTAGCTTCTCTATGGCAAGTCCCAGTTCTTCTGAAAAAACAGGCTCCCGATCATGTTGCTTTTTGAATACATGACATGAGAGAGAAGAAAATAAAGCAGAAGGGTCTTTTTAATTTCATTATCCCATTTTATCAACATGAATTTGATAGTATGAAAAAGTATCTCCTTACCTTGTTTTCATCAGCAAAGTAAGCCTGCAAAGGAAAATAAAAAAGAACCTTGAAAAAAAGAAGTCTAAAAACCACAACTGCTAATAATTCCTTGGGGTAAAAACTGCATTGGGTAGGTCTTCCACAAGAATCCAGGGTATATGGGTTTTACTTCTAAGTTAAAATAATTAACAGAAGTTTTCTAACAGGAGTTTCTGTTTTGGATTATAGATTAGATACCACTGGGTTTTGGTATTTTTCATTAAATAGCAATCTTTGAATTTTCCATCATAATAAAGAAAAGTTTTTTTAAATGGCAACATTTTTGTATTACATTTGTTACAATGACAAACACTTTATAGGGAATGGTAATATGAAGACAAACTGGCAGCATAGTGGTATTTTTTTGCCTCATGTGCAGCAGCTTTTACTATTCTACATCATAAACTAGCTTAAAAATGTGTACTATCAAAATTCAATTGATATCATACTCAATCTAAGAAAAGATCATAGAATAACAGAACAACTCAATAAACAGAGATGTGGGAAAGAGATACCATCTTTCCTGTTCTGTGTGGGTGGAAATTAAGACTCAAACTCTTAGGGATATCAGATCTTCAAAAATATCCACACTGTAGAAATCTCTGGACTAGTAGGTTCTAGATCTTATTTACCAAAAAGAGCCCAATCTTGGTTCAGCTGCCTCTGCAAAGGGCAGCAAAGAAAGTGTTTTCCTGCAGTGTCAAGTGCTGTGCAATACTGGTGTGTAGCTGCTCCTTGGGTCCTGGGCAACCTGTGTCTCCTACAGCAACAACCTTCTAATAATTTTCAGCTTCCAGTTTTTGTTTGTGAATATACCAAGTCCAGTTACTCAACTCAGGTGACAAAGGCACTAATAGAGCAAACAGATCTCCATTTAAGGAAAAGGTATGTCTTCAAATATGCTGAAGACTGAATAAAAATGTGCAAAAATGAAAAGAAAGAAGCCAAAAAGCTAAGAAAGAGGGTAAGAGAAAAACAAGAGCTTATCTGTGTTAGTAAAAGGCTGCAAAATTAAAAGGAGTGGAAATAACACCCTTGCAGGCCTGTTAATTTACTAAATTTCAGAGACTGGTAAGAAAACATGTCAATGGTCAGTGCATCAAGGCTAACATTTGAAAACGTGCAATCTACCCTCGTGGTTCATCATGGAACCAGGTGTTGCTGGGCTGCACACTAAGTTTGGAAATTTGTTGAAAGAGGGTAAATCAAGCAACTTAATGCATTTTGAAGCAGATTTTCCTGAAATACTGGAAGACACAGTCATGTAAAATTATTGCTGCCTTTCTAAAAAAATTCCAAGTTTGAATCTTAGATGAATGCTGAGCATAAAGATATCACCATCTATCCACCTGCTTTAAGGAAAGAGGAATTATTGTTTTAATGAAATGTATCTGATGATATTGCACTGCTGATTTTCAAGCTATTCTCATTTTAATATGTCGAGAAACTATATGCAACTGTTCTTTTAAATATCTACTACTATTTATTTTGAATAATAGTTTGTTCTTAAATTAAAAATTCATACACAGAATAAATTCCTGTAATAATCAGGATGTTTAATAAGAGGCATGTAGATGTGTTTTAAATATAGAAAGTACAGTTGCAGCTTATCTTTAATAGAAGATTACAGCTGTACATTGCTTAAATCTGAATAAACAAACAAGAATGATTCTATTTCCCTGCTTTTTCTGTGGAGCCACTTACCACAAAAGCATCTGTATGTTCATCAGCTTCTATTTCCACATCATCTGGAACCTGCTCCACTGTTAGGTCTTCAAGGGACTGAGGCTACAAATTATAACACTCTAGTAAGTAAATCCATATATCTAATATGTTTAATATATTTTTATTACTGTTAACACAGTATTGTATCTAATTTAAAATAAATAAATGGAGTACCTTTTCTTCCATTTCATAATCCACTCCAAATATAGGATTAGCTGAATAAACTTTGTGAAGTGAATTAATCTCTTTCACTGCCTCCTGTAGTTTTTCTACAGGGTCTATTTTAAAACCAAGCACATATCCTCCACTCTATATAACAGAGAAAAAACACAACATCTGTTTATTAGTCTTATATTTTAAACAATTTTTTATCCTCGATAGTGATTTCCAGTTTAATTATAGCAATTTTCACCTTGCTGAAAAAACTTGAATCATGAGTGAAAGAAAAACAATGACAATGCATCTCTATGAGGCAGATAAGCTTTCAACCATTAGCCCATTTTATAAAAGGAGAACAAACTCATACAGAAAACCACAAGCAAACAAGGGTGGGATAAATTCAGAAGCGATATTAATGACGTATTCCCAGCCACTCAGCAAATATTGAGTCTGTTAGGTCTTGATGTTGTCATTAAATAAGCTTTCAGATACACAGAAATAATGAAAAAGATTTAAAATAGTGGTCTTAATTAAGTACAGAATTAATTAGATTCCAAAGATAATCTATCAGAAGACAGTGTATTTGACAGTTATAAGTTAGTCATGCTACTGTTGCTTTGCTTAGAGAAACCATAACATGCACTTCAAGAAGTGCAAAGAGAACTATTTTAAAGTTTTCAAAAAGCCACACAGAAGGAATGCTCTATGTAACTTAAAAGTAGACCCATAACATTTTAGAATTAGAGAACCATTGTATATAAAAATATTGCATATAGAGAAATACTGTATATATGTATAAATATGATCAATAGAAAAATGCTATTAAAGCTTCTTACCTGCTGTGAACTCTCTATCACAAGTGCCAAACCAAACTTGGAGTCTCTCATTTTTATTGAACGCTAATGATAAAGAGGTACAACGCCGTTAAAAATTTTGTAATTACTGGATAAAAATCTCACTGTTTAAGCTTGGTTTATTACACTGTAATAAATACTGACTCTAGAAGCTTGGCTACCAGCATTCCTTCTCATTTACCATTACATATCTGAACCCCTGAAACCGCAGGGGAAAGTGTTTTATTCGGAGTGGTAACAGTACATTTCTGAACATCAGATCCACAGATCATTAATCCCAGTGTATGTAGGTGGCATGAAGCATTAGAGTAAATATTAAAAAAAAATTGAAATACAAGCCATTTTCAACATACCTGCTCAGGAAATCCCCCAACTAATCTGTACAGAAAAGAAAATATACCCTGTGGTTCATGCTGGCAAGACTAAATTCCTCTGTGAGGGAATGAGAATGACGAATATGAAATAAAATTTTGGCAAGCTGGGAGTTTTAACCAAATACTTGAGCATATATTGTTTCATTTTGAGAATGGTTGTTGGAAGATACTTACAATTTGTAGATACGGTATGCTGACGTTAAAGCTGTCATTCATATTTGCATGCCAAACTATTCTCACATTAGTAATAAAAAATGTTCCCAGATTTCCCTAATAAAGAGAAGTCATGTTAGAATTGCTTCAAGTACAGAGCTTTTTTTCCCAAACATGATGATTACTGCTATCCATTTACATATAAGCAAGCTTCATATTTTATTCACTAAAAGCTTGATTCTTCCCTACCAAACCCAGCTGAAAATTTTTTGTTGATTGCATGGAAGCAGGATCCAGTCTTATAAAGGGTACCAGAACCTGAGTAATGAAAAGTAGGCTGGGAGTATCTACTACTGCAGCAAAGCTGGATCAAGTCACAGTCCAGGCAGCCTCATGGAAATACACAAAGCATCCAAGAGCGTTATTAACTGTACAGATCTGGAACTGGCATAAAGCGTAAGTGCAATGGCATGTGGGTTAAACTTAGGTAATTGAGGAGATCTGTGCCAAGGGAATGTAGAGGAAAGAACTTTTTAGCTTGTCAGAGCGGATCATATTTCTATTCTGGACTAAAATTGCACAGACAGAAATATCAGCTCCTGTTTTGTTTCACTGCTCCGGGAAATGCTTGCAACTAATGCCCTGTAAAATAATAAATGTTTCCTGGTTTTAGCTTGAAGTTTTATTTTTTTTTAAGACACAGAATCCTTTCTGATATTTTCAATTTTCATTAATCAAAAGACAATATATTCTTAATAGTGTTTAGTCAAAGCTGCATGTAAACACACAGATATTTAGCAGAACACTTCAGAAACATGATTTTTTTTCAGTATCATACAGAGCTTTAGACTTATATCTTTTTAACAGAAATTGTATATCTAGTTCCTTGCATATTAGCCAGGTCACACAGACTTCAGGTTGCCAAAGGGAGATTTTGTTGTAGTGAGTAGCAAATGTATGGGATCAGTTTCTCTGCACGCATCAGCTGATGAACAGCATTAAGGGTAATTCCTTGGAGGTTACAAAACTACAGGAGTACAATTGCTTGATGAAAGCTGAAACATTTTAACTTTTCTCTAGTAGATGTGTTCTGATTCTTTACTATACCTGGTCACTTGATAAATTCCAAACTCCATTGACTTTATCATATATTTGTTCTTGTGGTAACAACCTCAGTTGCTTGTTTTGAATCAATGCACTTCTCAGCTTCAGATCACGATACATTTTGGAAGTTTCATAAGCTCTGCAAAAAATATAAAATACGTATCAGCTCATACATAGTTCTGTTTTGCTATTATATTTACTTTTTGTTTTAGTACAGTTATGAAAAGAATATTTTCAGCTTTTCTTATCACCACATTGCACAAAAGTGAGAGTACTATTAACATAATTAAGTATACTTCAGCTTTCCTTAATGAAAGTATCTTTAAACTTAAAACAGATTTTAAACAACTTTTTGATCTCCTGTATAGTTCACGTCTGTACTAATTTTTCCTTTTTCTTAAGACAGTCATCACTCAGCCTCTATGGCAAACCATAAGTTCTCTGGGTCCCATGCTATACATAGCATGGACATTAACAATTCTTTATTTTTCAGTGCCAGTTAAATCACAAACTTCCAATATATATGTCAGTATTCCATAGCTCTTAAATACACACCCATGGTAATGTATTATGTACACATTCATTCAAATGACTTGTATTTAGGTGGGAAAGAGTTCTGACCAGGATTTATCTCTTCATTTCCTTTACACGGTCTGAAATTACGAGAAATTATTGCAGAAAAAATTGTAATTAGAAAATGCTCACTGAAATTAGCTCCGTTATACTCTTATTTGTTCAGATATTTATACATGCAAGGTGTAGAAATTGTGATCAATAACTAGTATAAATACACATTAATTTTTATTATGTGTAGTTACCTACTAAAATTTGTGATCATTCTCCCCCTGCCTTCCAGAGACTGTTCTCTTTTGGGAAAGTTTTCTGAATGATGAATATGGACAGTCATATCCTGTGTCTGTCAGCAGTTGAGTCCTTGATCAAACACTATTTTAAGTACACTACCTGTGCACAGCAATAACTGAAGTGAAGAGTCTGAGACTTCCAGGAACAACATTGGTAAATATGAACTCGAAGCGAGTATTGTTACATTTAGTCAATATATACAGAGCTTCTGTCTGCCCCCGTAATTTCTGTAAGGAAAAAATGAAATTTTACATTTTGGCAACATAGTAGCTTGATTGTGCAAAAATAATAAATAATCTTCAGATATTGTCTATGTTATTGTTTTAAACAGTATATGGAAGTGTAATCCTGATTCTACCACTAATCTATTGCTGTCTTCAACTGAACTTGTTTTTCTTTTTGACCAACTAGCAGTTCCATCAACAGTAAAACTAATGCAGCCTGCCTGCCCTACATTTGCAATATCATAACCAAAACAGTATTTTTGACTTGGTTATCATATAGTTGCCTAGGAAATCTACATAATCTTCCTGCTAGTTCTTTGTGGCAAGTCAAGCAAATAGCTTCACAGCTGCATGCAATTCCATTCAGGCTATGTATCTGAGAGCTCTCCTCTTTTAAAACAAAACTTTTGTTATTATTCTATTACTGTTCTTGCAAGTAAACTTTCAGATTATTGTTGATATACTGCAATAAGTATAACTACATAATTACAGCTTCTTTTATTATTTTTAAAAGTATTTTTTGGAACTTACTGAGTTGGCAGTTCTTGTAGTTATATTTAGAACACAGTTGTAACCGACAGCTTAAAAGTCAAGGGAGAAAAAAACAGTTTTGAGAACAAGAAAAATAACAGTCAAAATTACAAAGTATATTACTGAATTTTGTAGTGCAGCTTTGGATGCTACTTGTGAGAATTACACTTTTGTGGTCAATGCTCTTGGTCCTCATCATAACTCTGAAGACTAATTTAAGCTGGAAAGGATCTTGGGAGGTTCTTTGGTCAAGTGCTGTTCTCAAAGCAGGACCAACTCTGGCTGCTCAGTGTACCATCCAATCTAATAAATATTTCCACAGAAAGGGATTCCACACTGAGCACTGGAAATAATTTGTGTACAAAGTAACTGCCCCTGTTTCAGCACATTAAATTAAACAGGAGCCAACCTCTAGCTGCTCATACAGTTATAACACATACAGTTAAAATGAGAAACTTAATCAGAGTTTATAACACTAAAACTGGAAAGGCAGGTAATAAATAGAGAAATGGGGAATAAATAGAGAAATGCCGAATGTGAACAAACAGGTGGCAACAAGAGCTACAAGTAAAGCAATGCATGATGAAGCTCAAACTTTTGTTTCCAAAAAGCCAAATGAATCCCACATCAGCCAAATGAAAAATATGTCTGAGGAACTCAACTTCTTTTCTGAGAAATTAACAATGAATATTGAATATTACTCAGTTGCTATATTATAAAGAGATTCATTAGTAAAAGCTTATTTCAGACTTTTACAGAGCAACACAGCTATACTTCAGTATTCTGTACTGAAATCAATACTTTGTGAAGGAAAAGTATGCCACCACAAAGGAAACAAACAGTAATACTTACAGAGATTGACTCTTGGCAATGACAGAGAGCGCCAAATGATCCGCAAATTTGTCACAAGCAGTCTGCCTGGAGATAGAGTGCAGCTATTTTTAATCTAAATAAATTCCATTAAATGAAATATTCTGAAACAACAGAATATTCCTTCCCTTTGACAGGAAAAAGAAGAAAAGCACAGGACACCCCACCAGAAAAATCACTAAACCACTTAACACCTCACTGCTTAAGATGCGAACAGAGAAAATCCAACAAGGAACAAATGAAACAACCTCTAATATATACCAGCATTCCTCAAAATCAAACCAAGAACAGTTATTGATTTCAATCTAGATGCTTACAGTAAAAATGTAGACACAATCAGTGCAGAACTGCTCTGGGGAGGAGAAGGGGAAGGCAGTGAGTTAACTATCACAGCAGTACTCATGAATAACCTCACCCCTTTGCCATATGCAAATTTATTCCATTCTGTACCCTGTAGAGCAGCACATCCAACCCCCTGAAGGGTTATCTCAGCATGCTGGCAGCTTCAGCCCCTGCCCACTACATATTCCTTACTGATTCAGTTAAAAACAGGCTGGGACAAACTGAGCATTAAAGAGGATTACAGCAGAACACCATCAAACTGTTTATACATGGATTATTCCTACAAGGCTTTCAATTCTAAACAAATTCTAAGACAAGAATCACCTTCTTACAACTTTAAGAAAACACTATAGGCAGAACTGAGAAATAGGCAGGATCTCTTTTGTGCAACAGAGCACTGATACAAATTTCAATGGATACATGACCAGGCTTTCATGAACCTACACAGGTTAAATAGTAGAAAGTTTACAATTTCCTGAGTATGCAGTTACCTCTGTCTCCATTGTTTCCTTTGGTATCTTCAACAGACTCTAAGCAGTCTATAAGGACCTCTCCAGGTCTCATTTTCATTTGTCTAAAAAAAAGGAAAAATAATTCATCCTCTAAAAATAAGGCTATTTTTATTTCCCTGCTTCACTTTCCTCTATTTTCTGTTCAGTACATCATGCAATGAAATATCCACGCACACATACAGACAAATCAACTTCACATAGCTGAAATTATCTACATCTCACAGATGAAAAATATTAATATCTTCATTATTAAATTATAACAGTAAATAAATAATTATGTAGCAAGTGTAACCGTGAGAACTATGCCCCAAAATAAGGACAAAGTGTGTGGAAACTCGAGGAACAAGCAAAAAAAAAAACAAACCCACTTGGATTCATGCAATTTTTAGGGGACAGAGATTATTGCCTCTTGATGTACTTTCAGCTTTCAGGTCATAAGGCTGTATTCTCCTCCTCATTAGTAGGAGGCTCAGGAAAGAAAAGATGGCAGCAAAGGAAGTATCAAATGTATAACAACATGTGAAATGCTCTGCTAAATTTTCCACAAGGAGTGTGGTTTGGTTTCTTGTGAGGTCTTCTGTTTATTTGTTTATATTATTATTTTGCTTTATTTAACTCATCTAACCACTTAATTACATTAAAATAAAGGCAGTGTGAATTTTTGCTGTATTTTAATCGTATTGTCAAAAGCAGCCAAAACTCTTCATGTATGGCATGACACAAACAAAATGTATTATTAAGACACGTATTTCGTGAAATACTGCACAGTTCCTTGAGGAGGATGCCAACTCCACGGCACGGGAGCCAAGTCCTGGTAACCACGAGCGCACCCGCAGATACACATTTTCAGTTCGGTTGTACTTCTCAGCGCTAGAAACGCTCAGCTGGGAAAAGTACACCCCCCTTCCCTCAGACCTCCAGTGCCCGCCCTTTTGTTCTGTTCGCTTTTTATAAACTGGAAACGCGGAGTGGAGCCCGCCGAGCAAGCACCGCCCGCCCTGCCGGGTGAAGTCGCTCCTCCTCCGCCGCCGCCACAGCGGGGCGCTCCCGCCATGCACCGCGCCGATAACGGCGCTCAGTCCGGGCCCGCGGAGGCAGCGCTCGCCTCAGCCGCCTGTCGGCGCCGGGAGGGCGGGACCGGGTCGGGACACGGACACTCACTGCGGGGAGATATCGAAGCGGACATCCCTGTCCTCCCACAGCACGTCCAGTACCCCGCTCATGGCGGCCACCCGCTCCGACGAGTCCGCGCGCCGCCTTGGCAACGGGGTGGGAGGTGCCTCGCGCTCCAGCGGCGGCCGGGATTGGCTGCGGCGCCGCACGCGGGAGCGCGCACGCACTCGCGCCCGTACTCGCGCCCGTAGTTTGGAATGCCTCGGCTCGGCTGAGGCGCTAAAACATAAAAGCTGAGAAACCTCGAGTTCTCGCTGATGCAGCCTTGAGCCCTGGGGATTTGCGGGCCTCGTGTTTGTCTGGTGGTTTTGGGTTTGTTTTAAAATAGATGAGATGTGTCATTTTTTAGTTTGGAATGACTTGAGAACGGTATCGAAATTGTAATTGCGGTGCCCTAAGACTTTCAAATTAAAGCAATAATACTCCGAATAAGAATGACAAGAAGAAACTTGTCCTTTGGTAGTTCTTTCCCTAAAGCTTGTCCCTGGGTGGGTGAGGACCCCGTTGCACCCATCTGGAAATGGACAGAAGCTGGATGAAATAAAGCAGCGGGCAGTAAGTGCTCTGTCCTGTCTCTGGCCCTGTCAGCAGCGGGGCTGAGCGTTGTGGAAGCAGAAAGGGTGGAGGGTCTTCTGGTTCAGGCCAAACTCTGTTTTTTGTTGATACGCTTGAAGTTACTATTTGCTCAGGGAAAAAAACAACAAACAAACCACACAAACTGAAAACAATGAGTTTTGTGTACAGGAGTGCATAACCTGAGATGCTTGCCCTAGTTAAGGGCTGTGGCAGAAATCCAGTCACATTATCAGAAACGCATGAGACAGTGAGTGTAATTTAGCTATGAGGTAAGTTTTTAGTCCTGTAAAGGTACCATTATCCATTTTCTGTCCTGGCAGTAAAACCAGAAATGTTTTATTAGAAATAAGCTTTAAAGTATATTAAATTACAGGAAATGCAACATATACAGGCTGATACAAATGTAAAAAGCAATATCACAGTGGCACACAATAAACTGTGTTGTGCTTAATGTTTTAAACAAGTTTGAATAGTTAAGGAAGATAAAAACATTCAAATGCATTTAAAAATTAGACTTAGCTTTCAGAAAAGAAACACATTTTTAAACATGAACTAAGCCAACATAGTAATGCCAATTATTAGTGTATTCACTCATAGAAATCTGTGGATGTGTTTTAACTGTAGCTATCATGGATCTTGGATAGCTAATAAAAACTGAGGAGGGTTTACTGAAAAAAAAAAGGATGAAATGTACCTATGATGTGTTTAGAAAAGGTGGGTAACTGAACCACTTCCCTGTCTTGGGACCCAGAGAGCACACAGGCCACGAGTTAATGCATTGGTGGTATTTACCTGTATTAAGTAGTACTCTTGCATGTAATATGGAAGTTGATATTTTGTGCTTTGAACAGTAAAATACTATTTGTGAGAATAGTTTCACTTAAAAGAAGTGAAGTTTTCATTGCAGAAGCCATGCCAAATATCAGATTTCCGTAAAAGAAGGGAAAAGAACTTACATAATGACCAAGGATTGGTTTCCAAAGCAATATATGTAGTTTAAAATAAGTTCTGGTTAGTGATTGTACAGTGGTAGTATTTAAAGATCTAGGTGAAGGAAGGGCAGCTGCTATGGCAAATGCTACACTGGTCTTACTATAACTGAGCATAAAAGGAATTTTTGTACTCTTGATATCGTTGAAAATTTGCTATTTTGTTATAATCTCTATGTCATATAATAAATGCTAGAAAATGCTTGCATAGGTAGACAATTTTTTTTAGTTAGTGAGCATATGACATCATAATGTTAGCATTCTGTTGGTTTGGTTTTAGATACCATGCTGGATACTTGATAAAAAAAGCCAAACAATCAATAGCTTCAACGATATCATTTTGAAGGTAGAGACTAATTCCTTCCTCCAGAAGCAAATACACAAGCCTGTGTACATTCCTGTTCAGACTCAAAGCGGTTTGCGTTTCCATGGCAGCCACCATACCAAAACTGAGCACAAGCATTGGCTTGTTTATCGTAATACCACCTGATTGTGTACACACGGCAGGGCCCTTGGTCCAGCCTTAGCTTGCACCGGAGGTCCACGAGGCTTTCTAAAATGAAAAAAAACCCAACAAAAACAAAGAGGAATAGAAACCATTCAGTTTGTAAAAGTCAATTGTATTCCGTAGATTTTACCTTTAAAACTCTCACTTTATTTTTTTTCTGCTAATCTTATACAAGTCTTATATAATCTTGTATAGTTTAAGATTTGCTTTTAGTTCTAAAGATGTTAATATTGATGGCAAGTTACAAATGCATCTTAGTAGTCAAATAAACTGTTCCTTTACTGGCATGATTCTAGTAATTCCAGAAATAATAGTATTATAGCTCCAAAAGAACATACAAAAAGATCAAACAATATGAATATGACAATTTTGATTTTTTTTTTAAATCTGATTACGTGCAACCAGTCTTGTGAGCAAACTGAAATTGTAAGCCAAAGAGCTGTAAGCTAGTTGCATCTGCTGGTTTTGCACCTGCTGCATCCTTCTGCTGTACATTAGTTTTCCTTGTGGTGTGGGAGAAGAGACATTAAAATACTGAGAAGAATATAAAACTCTTGTATTGCTTTTGTAAGATATTTGTGCTACTTATCTAATAAAATGGTAGCAATTAAGTACATAAGTTTGAATGTAAAACTCCTACAGATACAGATTAGAGGGCTGTGACATACTAATCTAGTCTCACTCATTTTAATAATAAGGTGAAATAGAAAACAGTTTTCTGTGAAGTTTAATGTTGGGACTAATATTTTTTCTTTTGCTGGTATCTTGTCACTTTTTTTGAAAAAAACATTAGGCCAGAGACCAAACAAGTCATACCACTGCTCCCAGGAAACATGGGAACATGTTTCTATTGCTCTCTTCTGTTGCTCCCATCATAATACACTATTAATGGAACTGAAAATCCTCCAAATGATGAACAAAATACACTTTTCATATAGAAAGAATCAACCCTTTAAGCACTCAGCTAATTATTATACTTAAAATGACTAAACACTGTTTTTTTTCCTATTACTCCTCTGAAAGAGAAGTACATTCTTTCTGTCCAATTCTGAATCACTATCTTTGTCTTTAATAAAGCCTCCCATCTCTGTAGCTTGCCCCTCCTTGGCTGATGAAGGATCTGCTGACTGGCCCACCCTCAGTGAGCATTATTTACTCTTTTTGGTGTCCCTTAGGAGCTCCCTCTCAGGTTATAGACAACCTTGCTTTTGCTTTAAGTGGAGCAGTGAGATCCGGAACTTGGGAAGACAAGAACTGCAACTAGGTCTGTTATAAAATCCTGGAACTGTTTCTCTTCTATATCACAGACTCACAAGATCTTTGGGAAATGGAACAAAATTACTCTGATTTGAAGCCTTATTAAAAGTTGGAACCAGGCAAAGAGAGAACAAAATGAAAAACTAGCTATGATCTATAACCCACCAGGTCTTGGTGTGGGGCCTGCAGTTGAAAGAGATGAGGTCATCACTTTATCGGATGATGGTTGTTTAGATGACAATAATGGTAACACAGCTGCAGATGAAAAGAAACAGAATGAGACACTGATTTTTTATCAGCCAAAAATGAAAATGAAAAAAATGAATGACAATAGAAATACCTCTGGTGTTTACTGTTAGAAGGGTTGGCTGTTTTTCTTCATCTTGTTCCTCTTCATAGGCTTCATAGACTACAGGAGGTACGTGGGTCTGAAATAAGAATTAGATTTTTTTTCTTTCCAGATGCTTTGAAGTGCTTCAAAATGAACAAGTTCTCCATGACTTAGAGATTTTCTAATGTTTTTCCTTTGCATTTACCCTGACTTCAGTGTTATGAACCAGAATTTAAACTTCTCCTGGTTGGTTTACCAGGAAAGTTGTGGTATCTAAATGTGGGATAAATGTTTTTTTTCTAATTGAGCTTTACAGAAGTTTGTTTATAGACTTAAAATTATAATCTGCAATTGAGTTCAATTACTGACTTAATTATAACAGTATAATTATTTTTAATATTGTTGTGATTCACACTGTGGCACAAATATTACTGTATTAAACAAAGGAATCCTTGTTACAGTATTATAGCTATTAATTAATTGCCTGCATGTAACATCAGAGCTCTTACTCAGAACAACCAGCTCTGAGCATACCAACTTTAAGTACTTATCCTGTAGAAAATGAAGGGAAATGGTAAAAATTATGTTAGGTGGCACAGAAAGATATAGAACCTGCTGAATTTTCATACCGGAGATAATGGTTGAGGAAGATGGCCAAGACTCGGAGGACTTTCTGCTGTAGATACTTCAAGTGTCTGTGCTGAAAGTGATTGTCTATTAACATTGTTCTTCTGAAGTATGTAATGTAAAGAACTTGGAGATACTGAATGGAAGGATCGCCCACTTATACTTGCACTATTTTCATTATGGTTGTATACTGGGGTGCCATGTTCATCTTCACAAAATTGATTGACTAATTTGGACTCCAGAGCTGTTTAAAAAAAAAAAGTAGAAAACTTATCATACTGAGAAATTCAATGTATTTCTAAAATTTGGATCACTTATACATGTCAGTAATACACATGTAATCCAGAACTCCTTTGGATTGTTTACATGCATCTAAGATTATTCCAGACTCTTTGGAGTATGGGGTCTTTGGTCACAGATTTGCCAGCATGTAAGTCCTCTACGTGGTAGAAAATACAATGAACTCATGTAAGGGTGTTCATGTAAGCTTAGTAACAACTGCTAGTTGGTAATGGGAAAATAACTCCTTATCTTGCTGATGTGAATAACCAAGTGAAACCGAGTTATTTCCCCAGGGAACTGAAAAAGTGACAACGGGTTTCATTCTAATTTACAATCAGCAGATTTTCAGCACTTACTCATCTTAGAAAACTTGTAAAAGTAGCTGTTTTCCTAGACTGGGTGACATTCCCCCATTGTCATGTTGCCCTATAATGTAAGACTATGAAAAAAGGGGATCTGTATCTCTACATTCCTATTATTTAGCAGCATCAAAACATATCCACAAAGACAATACTTCTCCCCCACACTGCCCCCTTGTGAGAAGCATCAGATACAAGGCAGAATAAAACTTCAGTTAACGCACCTGAGAGGGTGTTAAAGTCATCAATGAGATACATGTGTTCTCCGTCTGGGTCTGAAGCAATCAGATTTAGCTCACGCACAAACTCAGCCTGTGTTGGATCTGAAGTATTTACGATTCCTATTGCATACATTTCGATGTTTGCTGCATGAGCTTCTCGAACAACGAGGTCCAGTTTTACAGCTTCTCTTTTGTCTGTTTGGCCGTCTGTTAGCACAATAGCTACTTTCCGCACCCCCGCTCGAGCACCGGAAAACCCTTCCTGGGCTGCTTTGCGGATAGCAGTTCCTGTGTAAGTGCCTTCTCCCATGTATTGTATTCTTCTAATTGCTCGCTTAACATCCTCCCGCCTCGGGTACTTGTTGAGGCCAAATTCTAGCCGAACTTCTAAACTGTATAACACAAGGCCGATTCTGGTAGCATTTCTGCCTACAGTTACTCTGTCTACTAAAGCAGTTACAAAGTCTTTGATAATTTCAAAATTTTCTGGTCCCACACTCTCAGAGCTGTCAATCACAAATACAAGCTCCATAGGAATTTCCTTACATTTAATACTGCAACCTACAAAGGAAAAATAAAAGAAACCCAGATCACAATGACTTGATTTGGCATGCCTTTGGAAAAGAGAAGAATGCAAATGTAATGGAGGAAATATAGACTCTGAACATAAAGATTTCTTGAGTCCTTACCACATATCTCTTTAATTAATTTAATTATATCTTCTCTCTGGATGAGAAAAAAATTAAATATTAAAATATTTTACAACTTGCATCTTTCAAATGAGGTATACTATTGACACTAACAAAGATTTTGTTTATAATCAATTTGTGTCCTACAATGACTTAGAAAAACCTTACTGCTTAACTTCCAAACTTGTCCTTGGGAATGGCTTCCACATTTTACAATGAACTATTTCATATGCATGCAAGAATCAATAACTTGACAACACATTAACATCTCTATCTAAAACAGTTAACTCCTGTTATTTTAAAGAATATTTTGTGATTAATTGGTTCTTATTAAAACGGAAGGGCATAAATATTTTAGCATCTGTATAATATGGCATCCCTTTTAAATGTACTGGGAGCAGAGAAACAGGCACAACTTTAGGACTGCTTTAGTGAGCCAGTATATGCCAGAGCACCAATACAGAATGGAACTGGGAGTTGTCAGCCCTGATGTACCTGGCCCACTCTATTACCCAGCCTTCATCAGCACAAAACCCCAAAACTGCTGCCTTCAGAGCTGTCTGTTCAGAAAAATGATAGCTTCTGTGGCATGTGAACAAAGTGTTTCTCAGTATTAGAGCAATCATTTGTTAGATTTTTTTGAAGTGCATGACAGGACTCATCTGGCATTGAGTCAGTCTTTCAAATACAGCCTTTTGTTCCCATCATGACCTGTAGTTTATGCTCCGATCCCATCATAAACCGTAGTAGTATTTATATGCTCGCTGACATACTTGACTGAATTTGGCTCAAGTGTGGTACAGGCTTAGCAGAAATATAAATAAGTTCATAGTATGATAGACTGTGACAAGTTTGAAGATCTTTGCTCTTTAGACTCTTAAATACTTGCAAAAAAAAACCTTCCTGCAGCAAGTACACACCTGAGTGATCTAACACTATCTATAAAAGAACATATAGCACAAAAATACTTAAAGTCACCAGGAACTTTTAAATCCATTTCAGCATCAAGTAGATTGGAAATATCAGAAATTTTTGAGTTGATTTCTTCCTATATTATTACTGAGACAGCTTCTAAGGAGAAAGCTCTTTCAAAAATATTTAAAAGGCTACATTTTATCTGATAGTGTTGCTTATATCTTGCAGTAATGGGATTCAAATAATGGAATTTGCTTACTGTTAGGCCTTGGTCTCCCTTTGGTCCAGTTTTGCCCTGTAACAGTGATTGCTAATTAAGCTATTGCAATTAGATAGTAACATTGTAATTCAGAATACAATTTCATTGATACCATTATTAGAATAATTGGCCAATAGGAAGTTAAACTGGAAAAAGTATGCTTCTGATGCACATGTACTGCCTTCTGCATGTAGTACTTGCAACCTCCAAAGGTGGTTTATGGGAATTGGGTGACCTCATGTCTCCCACTGGATCACTGATTGTCAGCAGTCTTTCACTGCTGTCCTGGTTTTGGCAGGGATAGAGTTCATTTTCTTAGCAGCTGGTTCAGTGCTGTGTTTTGGATTTATTATGGGAGTCATGTTGACAACACACTGTTGTTTTGGTTGTTGCTAAGTGGTGCTTACCCATAGTCCAGGACTTTGCAGTTTCCCTGTCAGTGAGGAGCTGCACAAGGAGCTGGGGGAGCGTGGCCAGGACAGCTGACCCAGACAGGCCAAAGGGATTTTCCTGAGCACACTCAGGGTGTGGGAGGGAGGCACACTCAGCACAGCAATGGGGGAGGTCAGTCGGGAGGGGCGATTGCTGCTTGGGGATGGGCTGGGCATCCAGCAGCAGGTGGTGAGCAATCTTATTGGGCATTACCTGGCTGTTTTATGATTATGACTATGATTATCCTTGGTTCAATTATTAGACTGGTTTGTGTCCACCCATGAGTCTTCTGCTTTTTTAGGGTTTTTTCACTTTTCTGATTTTCCTCCCCGTTACACTGGCGCTGGGGTTAGATGATCAAGTGGCTGTGTAGTATTTAGTTGCTGGTTGGGATTAAACTGTGACAACTGCCTTAAGGATGAAACCACATCCACTTGGGAAAGGGGGGATTAATCAAGCAAATGTCTTCTTTGTGCTTTTAAAGTTTTTAATAGTTTCAGTTTCTTAAGTGTTTCAGATTATGTGTAATTAAATAGAAAGAACGCACAACCCAGCTTTGGTTTTGAATGGTTTAAGACAACATCTGTCATAAACCTGAGTTACTCACAGGTTCTCCAGATAAACCAGGGTCACCCACATCACCTTTTTCTCCTTTTTTCCCCTTGTCACCTGTAGCTCCTCGATCTCCCTTTAAAACCATGGTGGTAAGAAGACAGAAAGTGTAAGTCAGGTTTTGTTACACTTTTCAAATTTCTCTCTAGTAGCCTTTGTTGAATGCACTTTAAACTTGTAACATGAGTTAGAAATCTTTGTTAAGAGATCATTTAAATAAATTGGTATGTTGTGAATTTCGTTCATAACTTTTAGTATTGGCTAAGCATTTTTCTGGGAACAAATACCTGAAGTGGTTTGAACAATGAAGCATCTCAAACAACTACATGCAGACTGAGGGGTTTCATGGGATACTGCATGATGGAAATTATTATTTGTGCCTTAGAAAAATTAGATAACACTAGGGAAACAGAAAAGAAATCCAAGGGTATCACTGGAATGAAAAATGGTAATATCACTCTGAGAAACCTTTTGGCCAAGAAACAGGTGTTTGGCGTAGCAAACAGATATATTAGAGCTTCTTGGTTTGATTTTTAGTAGACTGTGGGACTTTGTACAGCCTTTCTGAGCCATCATGATCACATCTAAAAACTGATTCCAACCCACCATTCTCTTTTTCTTAACACTGATATAGTCCCAAAATTTTGCATAGCAGGTAGGTGAAAGACAGTGATATTAAATCTAATATTTATTTTAATAATAAAAGAATAATACAAAATTTAATTACAATAGAACTTCTAATAGTAATATAATCTAGTGTCTGGGACTCCCTTTACACGGAATTCACATGCCTTCAATGAGAACTGACTGTAAGAGTATTTTGAGTGTGTTGGCTTACATTTTTAGGGCATTATCTCTCTATTATCTCTGATTCAGATATCATACCTTCTCTCCCAGAAGCCCATCTCCAGGGGGGCCTCGTGGTCCTGGCATTCCTTGAATACCTTGTTCCCCCTAATGATAATCCAGGTAGTGATGTTAACCCTTTGTAATCACTCATCACACAGTAATTTAAAATGTTCAAAGAGAAATTTTTTCAAACTGCGTTTTAACAAGGATCTTGAGGCACTTGAGACAATTTAGTGGCTAATTTATATTTCTCAAATACTTCTTCAGTATAAAGATACACAGTATTGAAAACCCACATGATCATTATTTGATTTAATTTTAGTTTGATTGTAATTTTAATTTTTCCCTCTTTCCATCCCACTTTATTCCTTTTCATTCTGCCTTTCTTATTTCTGTCTTTTGAGTCTGTCTCATCTGACTGATGCTTTGGTTAAAAGTGCATATTACAAGGGAAAATTAATAAAATTAAGAGATTCAGGATAGAGGCTTCTTCTCTGCTGAACAGAAGGGTAGTACACATAACTAATTCAGGCTGTTTCTGTAGGCATGAGAGTTGAGGAAGAGGGAGTGGTGTTTTTAATTTTGTAAAGGTATCTTTAACTGGTAAAAGTTCATTTTTCCTTCCTCAACACACACATGCTTGGGCTAGTTTGCAGCAGTAGACAGAACATACTTTGCAGGTGCTCACATTATCCTTCTCATTTTCTAGCCTGGGGCTCTCTTCATATAAGAAACAATGTGAAATCTCCTTAACACTGTGCTGGTCAGATTGACCACTCAACAGAGGTTAAATATTGAAGACACTGAGTATTTTTACCTTAGTTCCTTGAATACCTTCACCAGGAGGTCCCAGAGAGCCGGGTGGGCCTGGGCGTCCTGTGGTTCCCTAGAGAATGTTCATAATAAAAATACACAATAAATTGTTTTATCGCTGTGTAATTTCTTGTTTTTCCTCTACCAAACTTTTTTATAAGTAGTGGGAATAAGATTGCTCTAGCTGAGAAAGACTCCTTTTGGCCTTTATCAGATTTTAATGATTGAGTTTATACTTCAAAGGAGTCACTCAGTTTAATACTTAGTGAACATGAATCACCTCGCTGATAGAGATATATGCTGCATTGATGGGTGAATTGTATTGGTGGGACACTGGGGACTGAATTAAACTTTTAAAGATTATTATTGTTTTAGTATCTTTTACCACCATTACACAGTAAGACCTATACGTATAAATACTAATGTGGCATTGCAAGTAAACACTTGTTGCTAATTTATAAGCTAGTTTTCAATACAACTCTAGAAAAAATGCTCCCATTCCATGTTACTCACAGGAAGCAATCAAAATCCACATAGTACATATTAATTTTATGTCTATACTATTATTCTAGTATCCCTGCATGAAATTCTCTATTTCCTCATCTGTAAGGATCCCATGCACCTGCTGTTTCTTGGGACTGGTACTGCCTGAGGAGGTGCTTCACCACTGCTTTTCTCTGGACCCTGCCTTCCTGCCAATGGGAACTGAATCTTGGGACCAGTAAGCCACAGTGTGCAGATAACTCATTATTATGCTGCATAATCTTTGCATTTGATGTTGTTGAGTTCCTTTATATTTACATTCAAACCAGTTCTTTTGTAGTCAGTAGATTTCTAAAACAGCTGTAGGGGCGTAAGAGTTTACAATTTGGGAGGTTTCACTGTGAAAATTTATTTTTGTAGTTATAGTTCTTTTCGGGCTTTTGTCACGGTTACAAAATAATTACAAGAATAATTCTTTTTTCAGGGATCATACTGGTTCATAATAATATATTATTATCAGTAATAATAATACTCTCATACTGGTTATTAGATGATTATTTGATTTTCACAGTAAATAAGAGGAATTAATCCTGGAAGAACTCAACAGTAATGCCTATACCTGTAACAATAGTATAGGCAAGACATACAAAGTGCTTGCCCAGCCCTTAATTTTGACCAGTGCTAGGTCTGAAGAAATTTTTGCCACCCAGTTGCAGCTAATGTCTGCAGGAGCTAAATGTTTTGTCCCTGACTTTCACTGCAAGGTTATCACCTTATCATTTAGCATATGCAGCCACAAGGAGGTTATGGTTTATGGCTAGTCACCAGAAATATTTTGGATTTTCTACAAAATAAAAATTGTTGTTTCCAGTGAAGAAAGAAAGCATGTAGGTGTATATGCATAATCCCCCTATTTTATAAATTAGACAAAGAGAGACATAATTGTTTAACTCCCTTACTTTTGGTCCTGGCAGGCCTTTTCCTGGGGGTCCCGGGCGGCCAGCTGGTCCTCTACTACCAGGATCACCCTGAAAGCCAATACTTTAAGAAATAAGTAGTGAATACCAAAGTTTAATTTATCTCTAGAATTCCAAGCATCTGTTATACCCAAATAGGACAAAGAGAAGAAAACTATTGAACTGCACTGTACAAGTCCAAACAATGCTAACCCAAGGATATTGCTGGTAGGGCAAGAAGGTTTTTGGGGATAAACAGTGGCTGGTGGTCTAAACATACTCAAATCAATTATGCACAGTTACACAGAAATTACAATTCCCATATTATAAAATTAACTCTAGATTCCTCAAACAAAAAAAAACTCCAATAAACCCAAAACAAAAAAAAAAATCTACCTTTTATATACTGAGAAGAAAGTTAAAGCAGGATTAAATAGGTATTCTGACAATGACCTATAGGTGGGAGTTGTATCTCTGTGAAGTAGACTATACACAAGTGCTTGCTTTTCTAGAAGTTAAGGTTTGTACCTTAGGTCCTGGTAGTCCTATTCCATCTGGGCCTTGTTCACCAGGAATCCCAGGGAGGCCTGGCAAGCCCTGAAATTGTATGCACAGACAAAATATAAATTTAATTTACAGCTACATTGACTACATGCAATTGTTAATATTTATATGGTAATATCTTGACTATATTGTCTCAATGGGATCACTACCGATCTACAACTGGTTAAAATTTACTCTCATATGCCAGAAGTGGTGTCAGTAGCATTTGCATGTGTGTTGCATGTCATGCAGGGGCTTGAGTGTGTTGTTTGAAGGTAGAGGAGTCTCATCTGGAGAGGCAGTTGCAGAAGCAGTTCTTCATCGGGTTGCACAAAAACATCCGAAAGTATTACAAATCAATGTCCAATTTCCATGTTGATATTTGTTAATTTTTGTTCCTCAGTGTGCCAAACGCAAACACTTTTGCTGTTGTCTTTTGCATTGGCAAATGCAAATGTGATCCCAACTCCCTGCCTGTAGCCAGCAATGTCTCTGAGAGTCCCTCGCTGCACAGACAGGTAACTGCCAGGGCTGGTGAACCCACTGATGAGCAGACTGCTTATGTGAGGCCAGCACTGCACACATGTGCAGGGAAGGGAGAGGAAGGAGCCTTTTTCCTTTGCATCCTTTTTGCCTCTGTAAAGAGTAATTCTGGCTCTTTGCACACCAGTTGCTTTTCTGGTGGTTCTGGGATGTATAAGGACCCAGCTGCTTAGCTAGATTGTGTTTTCCTGTTTGGGAATAAATTTCGTACGGTTGGGCAGAAGACAGGACTTACATGAAGATTTTGAGGGAACTGTCTGAAACATCAGTGATACTTTGGGAAAAAGAACCAACTTGGAATATGTTACAGTGTGTAATCAAGAGAAGTGGAGGACAGGGATGATCTTGTGCTATTTCAGGCAGAGATTTCATTTTCTTCCGTGCTGAAGTGTATTTCTACAGTTGAGGAGTTTTAAGCTTTTTAGGCTTTTAGACAAGCAAATCTTTCCTAGAATATCAGACATGGAGGATAATCTCTTAGGCATAGCACTTATTCTTCCCAATTCACATAAAAGAAAAATCTATAAACTTACAGGTGGGCCAGGATATCCATCTCCTTTTTGCCCAAAGGGCCCAGGGGGTCCTGGAAGGCCTTGGTCACCCTGATGAAGGTAGGAAAAACATCTGAGTGAATGCCAGGACAATTGCTAGCAGGAAATTATCCAAGAAAATGAAACTTACTTGGCAAATATACTGTAATTTGATTTTACCTGTCTGTTTATTGGCCAATGTATTTTACTGAGTGAATTATTATTTTAGTTAATTAATGTGAATTATATTTAATCTTGGACTAAACCAGTGACTTTTAATAGTACTTATGATTTACAGAACCTTTCACTCCTAAGTCACTAATTTTAATAGTTTTCAAGAGCTCTGTCTGTTGTCATTTGTGGCCTGCATATAAGAAGAAATTACTTTAGTTGTATTCCTATTCCTACATTACAATTACTTAAGTTGTATTCCTATGATCTATTTATCATCATTTGTCCTAGAATTCTCTTTTCCTATAATGCTATGGAACCTTATTAAACCTTTTGAGTAAAACAGGATCTTCCTATGGGAAATGTACAACTAAACTCCTTGCGTGGATCAAGACAGCTGAAGCATCTCAGGAACAGATTTACCAAGAAAACTCAGAGGACCTTAACCCTCCCAGCCACACTGGGGGTGCAGTGAGTTGCTCAGTTGCAATAGAATGGATGATCAAGATTGCATTTGTTCCTGTCCCAAAATATGGACATTTAAAACAATGTCGAGAAAAGTCCCATGCAAAAATATTTTAAAAAATGAGACTGAGAAAAGCTTTACCCTGTATGGTTGTGTGTCTAAGAACTGAGGCAGTACTAGAAAAGTGGTGGATGAAAGCCATTACAGATTAGCTACATATTCATGTTCTTCTTACACTATTACTCTGTTTCAAAGTTATGAATGAAGCAAAGGAGCCTGGCTGAGAAAAATTAACTGCTTGCTGATTAACATGTAGACTGTTGTAAACAGGCTTAATTGTATTGTCTCTGAATTCACTCCTCATCAGTTAGAAAGAGTAATTTTTCTCCTGGTTTTCTGCTGTCTGAGAGCTTCCAGTTCACAGACTCTGGAGGATTGACCTTCCTGGGTTTTCCAGCTCTGCAAATCCTTATACTCTGCCAGGACACACACATTAAGAACCATGGAACATTTCAGTGGAGCTCTGTGGTCATCCTAGGAGATTTGTTGTCACTTCTCTGAAATCCTCCTGCCTTATTTTAGGGTTGTATCAGAAATTGGTTTAACAATTTAGGAGCTACCTTTGCCCCAGGAAGCCCAAAACCTGGTTCTCCAATTGGTCCAGCAAGACCAGGTAATCCCATGTCACCCTGAAATGAAGAAAATAAATCCTCTGGTTACATATTTTATTAAACACCACAGGCTGTGGGTTTCTTTTATACAAATTCATATATAACGAACATAACAGCTAATTTTATTGACATTAAACACCAAAAGCATAGATTGAAAAAACCACAAAGAATAAACAGAAATGTTTTGATATCCAAGGTTGTTCTAAATAAAGAAATGAACAAAGGTAGGCCACACCTCAAGCTGCCCTACAATTAATACCAGGGCACAGTGGTAACTAGACTGGATACAATCCACAACTCCATTCATAGGAAAAAAGTAGTTTTAGTTGACGTCATAAGGCTGGAATACACAAATATTAAAATGGTCTACTTCAGTTTTACCCTGGGTTTCTAAGCACTAGGAGATGGAATGTGGATGGTACCTTTGGTCCAGGCACAGATCTTCCAGGAGGGCCTGGCATTCCAAGGCGTCCTGGTGCACCAGGCTCCCCCTGCAGTGAAGGCAGGAGAGAAAAAACAATGGATTTTTCTAAAAGTGAGCATGACCATCACATAGAGAAAACATTAATGCAACAATTTACATTTATCTCCATTAAAATTCTATTAGAATTTCTAATAAGCTATTCTATGCAGAGATCAAACTAACTATTTGGAGAACTGATAAAACCACATTCTATTTTCTCTGTGGAAATGAGATTCTTCTCAGTCACTGAACAAGCATGGTTTTAGAAGATTCTTCCTTTGTATATTCAAGACTAGGTCCACCACATGCAGTGCTCAAGACTCCCTGCCCAGCTGTGTAGGTGTACTTAAAACATACATATATTTCTGGCAGAATAGATGTTTTAAAATGTCTCTTTCAATGTAATTTTTTCTCTCTTTTTAGTTTTTGTGTGTAAATACTCTTGTGTGTATAAATAGTGAAAGAAAAAATAACTGGAAGAAAAACCTGGAGTAGCTCTCTCACTTTCAGTAAGTACTGAGTGTTTTAAGAGAAACTCCAAATCCATAAAAGAATATTTGCCATGATTCAATGTGAGGGAAAATAAAGTCCTTTCATATATTTATATGCCATACTATAAAATACTATCTTCTCAAATATTTCAATACAAAAATACCAGTACATACCTTTCCTTTTTCCAAACCAGTAGGGAAGCAATATGGTAAATGCTAAAAAAAGGCTTTAAAAAACACTGCCAGATGTTTATAGGGATCATGATGATTCTTGCTAAGCGTAGCCTTTGCTGAACTTTTTTGAAATTATTTTTTTATGAAGTGAGTTCATTCTGGAACAGTTGTTTCTGAGCTCTGGAACAATGTACAGCTTTGGGAGACTATTTTACACATGTAACAGTAATAAACTCACTTTAGGTCCAACAGGTCCAGGCACTCCTGTTGGGCCTGTTAATCCACGTGTTCCTCTCTGTCCTTGATCTCCCTACAAAAACAGAAAAGACATGTCACACATGCCAAATAATTTAAGAATGTGTTAACTGAAATCAATTGTAAATGTCAGTGAAAGATAGCAAACTTCTATTTGTAGGTGGTGCACATGAGCTGGTGCTATTGCCTTCATTGGCAAGTCAGTTAATTCTGCTCAATAACTGTCCAGTTTTGGATTTGTACAATTAAAACTATATAGATTTTATCTGAAATTAAATAAACCAGTTTACCACAGAATACTGTGAGGAAAATAAAAACTAAAAGGAATCTTAAAGGTTGAATAATTGCAGCTGAAAACTAAGTTAAGTAATTGTATTAAAAAAGATACTAATAAAAATAAAACAGAAATTATAATTCACTTGCTAGTACTTTTTTTTTCTAATTTGAAGGAAAATAGGGCAAGTCAATTGATCACAATGCTTTGCCTGATTGACCAGAAAAGCTAAGAATAGTGTGAAGTTCAAAAGGGAAAACTGCTGTTCAAGCAGATTTCTAGGCTGTAATAATTACAACCAAACCTATTCCTGGAACGTTACAATTTTGAGTGACACCTTTAGTAAGAAATCCTCACCTTTTCCCCTTGTATTCCAATCCCTGGAGCACCTTCAGGACCTCTAAGACCAGGCAACCCTGGTTCACCCTTGCATAGGAAAATCAAAGGAGAGTTTCAGAGCACTACATGGACAATGGTGCAAGACAAACTTTGTATTCTCTTGAATAGGTTCATTAAAACCTTTTAGAGTCAATGACAAAACTCCCACTGATGTCAAGTGTGTCCAGGAGTTTTTCCCCATATTCACAAGCAAGCACTGTACAGCTCTTTGTGGAATGTGTGAAGTAGCACATTTCCATAGTGACAGCTGAACACTCTGAGTATAGAACCTTAAATAATGACGTTTCTGAATCTAGGAAAAAACACAGTCAGAAGGCCATGAAAGCTTGTCCATAGCATTTTTAGTGATTTCCCTTCTCAGTTGGAGGGGAAACCTCCAAAAAAGCACACAACAGTAAACAAGATAAAGCAATGTCCCACCCTAAAAAATTAGAAAAAGTGAAGCTTTTCCTAAGAAAGTATACTCTAAAGAGATTTTTTTTTTTTGCTTTAAAAAAATGTGGTACTTTTCCCCTTGTCCATGAACATTCTTTCTGCAAGGTTTGGATGTCAGCACAGGGAAAACAGAAGCAATGCTTGGGGTGAAGCAGATAGTCTACAAAGAGAGATGAACCAACCTTTTGTCCAGGGGCTCCATCTTCTCCTGGAAGACCAGGTAGACCTGCTAGTCCTGAAGGTCCTGGATCACCCTTACATCAGTAAAAAGTAAGTTCTATTAAATGCAGACTTGGTACTATTCCTTCTCAGAATTAAGGAAATCTATTTAATTTTTTTCTAAACTTTAAATCTATTTATAGAAGACACTTATGCATATGAACTGAAGTCTTGTCTTTTTTTATAAAGACTGTTCTCATTACTTGGTACTATTCTATAGTTTGATTGTTCTGAACTGTGCATTTTATCTATGCAATTAAAATTATTAGCTATTGATGATTCAGGTTATTCTTAAAAATAATGCCATCATGTCATTAAGTGGCAGCATTTGAAGTAAATATCAGATAGAACTGACTGTGACATGATTGACATCTTGCTGATGAATATCAATGCAAATCAATTAATGTCAGTGGAATTATCATGGCCCTATTTACGTAAGATTCAACGCCTGACCTGGTTTTAGATGAATTGGGATAGTTTGGGGTCAAATCAGTTCAGTCAGCATTACTGTATTTTGTGAAATTAAAGAGAGAAATTGAATAATTTATTTTCTTTTCCAGTCCCTGAAACAAATCACTAAAAAACAAGAGCAAAACCAGCAGAGCCTTGTGCCTTTTCTCTGTCACAAAGGTACTTTTCCACCTATTCCCATATTCTATGTTAATCTGGCTGTTAATGACATAGGGACTGGTTACTATCTTGGGCACTTCAGTACAAAGATAATCTGGTTACAGCTTCCTGTCCTCTCAGCAACTCAGCTGTTCTTTCTGTCCACCAGCACAGCTTGTTTCTCATATGAAGGTGTGAGGATGTAGCTGCTCCGTTTCCATCATATTTTGTGTGAAAAGGGAAGGAGCAGCACAATAACCACTGTTCAGGGCTTCTTTTCACCTCTCTGGCTACAGCACAGCTTACACTTGGACTGCAAGATCTGGCATCTGTTTAATATTCTGGATGGCTTTCTGGACAGAGCTGTAGGTGAGCTGTGTGCAGAAATGACTTGAGCATGAGCCTGGCAGGTGGAAATTTCCAGTCACCATAAGTCTTACTACTTTTTACAGAACAGGGGTATTTCAAATGCTGCCATATCTGGAGGTTATTGAAAGTCTGTGTTAAAAATTCAAAAGACTAAGAACCTAAATTTTATTTCTAAACCTGTTTTTATATGGCTTCAGAAAGGATACTCAGGAAATATAAATTTAAATCCAAGCGAATAAATAGATTCAATAATTCCTCTATTAACAATGTACCTTAGAACCAGGTTCTCCAATACCTCTTTCTCCTGGGACTCCAGTCTCTCCTGGCAAGCCTTGTTCACCCTTAAGCAGATATTAGTTTTTAACAGCATTATTATGAAAAATATAAAAGCATATGCTTAATTGCCTAAATTTTAAGAAAGGTTAGTGTGATATTATCTATAGTAAGATGTGTTAAACCCTTGGTCTCAAAGATTGGGAATTTGCCACATATTTTGAGCTGTCACCAAAGAACTGTATGTCCCTGGGAATCTTTCCTGCCAAAAAGCTGATATTTCAGGAGCATATATGACATCCACAGACAAATAATTCTATTGTTTTTTTCTTTTTAGCAGTGGTAAACATGTCCCTGCTCAATCACCTGAAATGTAAGAGGTGACACTTGATGCTGCAAAATTCTTTACTTGTCACTTGACTCACTTACACCTCTAGTTCCTTTATACAATGCTTTAATAGCCTTCAGTCATTCAGAACTTCATCACATTTTTAACGAAATGACTTTGAATCTCCATTCCAAGCACCTCTAGGGTGATGTCTTTCATTAACAGTTCTGTATTTAGCAAGGCAGTTAAAGCTAAATTATTTGACAGTTTTTCTTCAGAAGAAATAGTCTTCCTAATACCTTGAACCATTTTTACTGTCTAGATGCAGTAGATACACACATTCAGGTGAGACAATAGGTAGAAGTTGCAAGGAAGGCAGTCAATCTCTAATGTATCTATATATATATATATATTTCTGGAATGGAAACAGTACAGTGACAAAAAAAAGATGGTATGGAAATTGGGATGGTCCTCCCTTTTAAGTCCAACTAGTTTTTGTACCAGGTTTACTGCACCTCCACCTGATGTGAAGAAAGCTCAAGCTCAAGGCAGAGAACTCTCTCAGTGGAAGTGTATCAGGCAAAGTGCAGCTCGCTGTCTGGTATGTGTACCTGAAAGCTTCTGTGTGAGTCAAGCAAAAACCTAAATAAATAGCCATGGCATTAGTTTACCAAGGCTTTTCAGTGGAGTAGGATCTGCTGTATGGTTTATAATATTATTTAAAGAAAATATTTTCCTGCATCTATGTCAATACTTAGATTGGTGTTCAGTAATCCAGTTTAATTTGAATAAGTATAGAGACAGACCATTTCTTGATCATGAAACGTAACAGTAAAAACAGCACAGTAGCTTTTACTTCAGAAAATTCCCTGACCTTTTGTCCAGGTATCCCCTGTCCTGGTAGCCCTCTAGAGCCAGGTGGTCCTTTTGGGCCCTCCACTCCCTGAGAAGAGCAGTTAAGTAATTATTAAAACTAAAATTGTCTCTGTTACTATACACTGAAGTGTGGAGTGAGGGGAAAAATGTACCTTTTCTCCTTGAATTCCAATTCCAGGTAATCCAACTGATCCTGGTAAACCAGGAGGACCACACTCACCCTGGCAAACAAAGTTCAGTTCCTTAGTTGTGTAAAGATACAGAAACAATCTGGGACAACTCCCATGCTAGTCATGTTGACTTAACTTCACTTGAAGTCAGTAAAACTGGGGATCTAACCTTTTATCTTTCACATATGCATTCACTCCCCACTGATTCAGTTGCAAACAACTTCTAGTCTCTTTTTTCCCTTTTTAAACCTTAACTTTCACACAGAATCAGATGCTTTTTCTAGCATCTCATATTTTAATATGAGATGTTAAAATGGGTTGAGAGAATGTATTTGACATAAATCTCAAATAAATACCACATTATCCAGTGTCCTTTATGGGTTCCTAGCCTCACTGTACCTTCTCTAGTGAGTGTCAACCCTGTATTTCCTGTTTTAGATTTATTTGCACTCCATTAATCCCCTAGTGTATTTGTTGCTCACCTTTTCACCTTTTATGCTGATGCCTGGAAGTCCACGAGGGCCTTTTGGTCCATCAAAGCCACGGTCTCCCTACATGAAAAAAGAAGCTGTTAACTGTGGAGACACACAGCTGTTCTCTCTGAAGTAACTAGAGACAATGTTTGCTCTGTCATCATGAAAACCAAAATGAAAAGAACCAGAAAACTGCTCCTGGATCTGTGTTCCAGGATACCAAAGAGATTATCTTTTCAAAAGAGTTTGCCCTGCAATTTGAAATTGCTGATGAAAGAGCTGAACAAGCTTTTTTTTTTGTTATCTTTCTGCCCACCTCAATTACTTAAGGTCCTGTTCTGCTTCCTCTCAAATCAATGGCAAAACCACAACTTGATTTAAATGTCTGCAGGGCTGAGTATTGAGACTAACTAAAAACTGAATTCTTCTCATTTTTCTTGTGGGTTAATCTCATTAAAGTGTGGGTTAATCTCATTGAAGTGGGGTAAAGAGGATCTGGCTCCCACTAAGCATTTAGCAGAATGAAGACCAGGTTGACTGTATTGTTGCAGAAGTCTATTTGTAAATGTCATTTAGT
Source organism: Bombycilla garrulus (assembly GCA_013400315.1). NCBI lineage: Eukaryota > Metazoa > Chordata > Aves > Passeriformes > Bombycillidae > Bombycilla > Bombycilla garrulus. Next base: position 664,310 of record VXBU01002479.1, read on the forward strand.
CTTTCTAAATGTTCATTTACAAAACAGTGGTATTGGGGAAAGTACTGGTTACTAATAAAGGTACAAATATTGTGCTTTCCTGTATTTCTCTTAATAAAACATGTAGAGCCAGATGTTAGCTTTTTTAAATTGTCAAAAAATCACCCAAGACAATAAAATTGTGCCTCAGACAGATCTTTTTTATCCTTAGTGACCAAATTCATAATTTTAATGTTGACAGAAATACATTATGAGAATTTCTGTTTAAAATAACATTATTTACTCCTGTTGCTTTAAAACATCTGCCTTCATTATCCTTTTTACTAACCTGTGAGTTTGTAGTAAGAAGTTGTGAAGAAAGTGACTGTAAAATTTGTTTAGATTAACAAATCACCTGTTTAAAATAAGTTTAAAACCAAAGAACTGACATGGTTGGCAGCCATAGATTGGATTAGAGATACATATGGACTCTGTTGATACATGCTTGGCTCCAGGTAAGACTTGGCAGTAAAAAGTAGTACATTTTTTATAGAATGAAGAGTTCCAATAATGCTGACAGAATTTCACTTTGATTATTTTATTCTGCCTATCCATCTCAACTGCTTAATAGTTTTGGTTAGATTATGATTCACTCATACTTGTTTTCACTGTGCCCTGTTGCTGTGGTTTAGTTATTAGTTGTAGTGTTTCTTCCCACATTAATTGGAATTTCAGTGGAAATTGAGTGATTTTGAAATGCATTTTCTTCAAATTGTACTTTTATTAATTTTCACTCATTTGCTAAGATTTGCTAAGCAGATACAAGCTATCAACAATGAGGTTAAATAATTTATATAATTAATCATAATAAAATACACACTGGATCTTTGAAGATATTATATTGCTAACAGCAATTAAATTTCAACCTGGCTGACAACAGTATTGTGCTATGCAGAAATCCTAAGATTTTTAGTAAAGGGGCAGTTGGGCTCTGCACCTGTGAAACCATTTTTTATTGTTTTCTCGAGCAGAACTGGTGCTTGCATAAAAAATGAGCAAAGTGTTTAGTTGCTCATTTAGTTCATGTACAAGCTGTGTCATTTTGCTATTGCAACCAAAGGCCAAAAGTGACAATTCAGCCAAGGAACTGGTTTTCAGTGGAAGCAAAAGAATCTTCTAGTAAGTCCATCCATGTCAGTACGCTACCACTGTCATTACTTCTACTGGATCTGCAAATTACTAACAGCACCTTTCTTTTCCCACAAACTGAATTCAGTCTTCTGCTAAAATGCATAAGCCAGTGGCTGAGGTATGTAAGAAGCTTAGAAGCCTGTCTGTATAGTCACAGAAAAGATTTCTCTATATAAGGATTAAGGAAAAAAAAAAAAACTAAAATGCTAAATTTTTAATCTAGGAACCTTTTCATGGTGTTTTATTTAAAGTCAAATGCTTGAGGCTNTCCTGTCTGTATAGTCACAGAGAAGATCTCTCTATATAAGGATTAAGAAAAAAAACCCCAAAACTAAAGTGCTAAATTTTTCATCTAGGAACCTTTTCATGGTGTTTTATTTAAAGTCAAATGCTTGAGGCTGTTTTTAAATTTTGGAAGTAATTTCAGGCTTAGATCCCGCAAATCAAGCATCAGGTATATTAAATATTGGCTTTACAGGCCCCAAAGGCTAGCTGTGCCTTCAAGTCATATTTGGACTGAGTGAATTCCATCCAAATATATTGGATTGTTTGATGGCAAATTTTAATATTCATTTACAAGGTACTTTCTCAGATTCCTGTGCCTTCTGTGAACTAGTTTTGGCATGCACTCATTTAATGGCGCCGCTCTGGCCTTAGAACCCTTTGACTGCTGTACCTTTGCTCCTGGAAGCCCTTCTCCTGGTGAACCTCTTTCTCCTTGAACACCTTGTGGTCCTTGAGGCCCCTGTTAACATACGTTTAAAATTACCTAGAATACATATTAATCACTGAAATGAACAGCAGTGTGTTCTATGTCATTGTCTGTTATAAGCATGTCTTCAAAGGTTGGTGTACAAACAATACAGTAACCCAGCACTCCCAGTGAATAAGTGATGAGCATTCTGGCTGGCAGCAGTAACAACACCCTTCAGGCTCCTAAGGAATCACAGCATATATAGATGAAATTTCTATTCCTTACATTTTGGAAATCTTCACTCCCTAAATTTCAGTTTTACAGATTCTTGCTAGTCCTTATTAATGTATCAGTATAACCACGAGAGACAGAATCAGATTAAAGTCCATGCAAAGTAATGCTGAAAGAGACATAGCTTTAGAGAGATTTGACTGTAATTGGCAAAGAGAATAATAGCATATCCTTCTCTTTTTGAAAGCAGACCCGATACAAGCACAAGGGGCAAATAACCAGAAAAATGCACGTCCATCCCCTGTGCATATTGAGCCTGCTTCACTGTGCTTTCTTGCATCTGTTTTTTGAGTTTTTTCTCTGATTTATTGCTTGAGGTTACATGTACATCACAGAATGCTGGTAGATTTGTCTCTGCATAGGCTAAATATGCTTCTTCTTCTGCAGAGAGCTTTAGAATCATTCCTGAGGTAAAGATATTTGCACTCTATTAAGCCATTAGAAGGAACTTTTTGAATCAAATTTTAAAATAAGTAAACTTTAAAATAAAGAAACATATTTAGAATATTTTTTTAAATTTCTGTGGCTTGGAAAGATTCACATCAGAGGCACCTCTTCCCCCACAGAGTGGGTCTTTACCCTGTGGTGTTATTGAAGAAACTCTGGAAACATTACTGCCCTGCTTGGACTGACTGTCACCACCAGCCTTATTTGTTATGCTCTTCTCCTTGGGCTCTTCAGCAAGAACTCACTCCTCTCCAGTAGTGTATTTTGAAGCAGGTTTGAAATCAGTCAGGTTCACCTACCAACAACCGTTCTCTTTTTCATGGGAGCACATCTTATGAAATGTTTATTCCAAATTTTGCCTTGTCAATGGGAAAAAGGTACTTGTGAAAAAAATTGAACAAAACTTCTCTCGTGGTTGCACTAGAAATCTTTCATCCATCTGAAGAAAAATAAATTTAAGTCTGCTGTATTGTAAATAGTTCAGTAAAAGGTGCTGCTTGATATTTAGGAAAAAAAAAAAAAAAAGACCATAAAATTGACATGCTTGTTTTCTGAATTATCACAAAGAGATTGAGTTTACAGCTGCCAGGAGGAGGAAGGGAAGGAAAAGAAGGAAGAGACTTCAGAGCCAAACCTATGAATTCTGAAAGTTTCCTCCTTGAACCCATGCTGATGTTCTAGTGGTACCAAAAAGCAGTCAACTTCACAGTTATTACATAGGGACTTGACACTATTAAATTTATCAGGGGAGAGATTTATTTATATATTTGTGTCGATTTGCATCGGATGTTGTATTTTCATACCTGTTTTGGAGATACGATGATTAGAAAAGTCAAGAAATTGGAAATATTTCCAATTTATTGAGGGAAATGAGAGTCAGACAATGTAATATGTATAAGAGTGAGAAACAGTAGAAGAAAGGAAAGAGATGGTATAATTTAGCACACATTTTTATGAGGAAGCTTGGAGAATTTTTGCTTTTTCTCCTTCTTCCCTCTCATCAAATAAAAAAATAGACATACCATAAATCCTGGCTCACCAACTCCAGGTGGGCCAACAGGGCCCGGTCTTCCTGTCAAACCAGTGTCACCCTTCAAAGAAAGATGTACTTTGAATATGCCTGATTTATGTATTTTTATGTGTGCAGCATGTAAGAACTCATCAGGCATTCTGTGCTTGAAATATTAGATGTAGGAGAATACAGGAAGAGCAGAAAAAATCTGACTGAGTGTCTTCAGAGTCGTACACCATGCAAGGCCCAACAGGCATTGAACTGCTGCAGCTTCACAGCTGTAGGGGACAACCTCAGTTCTGCATTTGAGAGAAGATAGTGTTGAGTCTGAAAGATTAATAATTCCCTTCATATGCCCAGTCATGTATCACTTACTTTCCCAGTAAGTCAGTATTTCTATCATAGAGTTTCTATTCTCTTTATGCCAGTAATCTAAACCAACAAGCCAGTTTTGCACAGATTAATTTCTGTTTAAGACTATGGATGTGTTTTTACCTAGCCATACTCTTCTTGAGTTGAGTTTATGTCAAGCATAACAACTTTTGTAAAAAAATCCTTTAAAGTATATACTTAAAATGTAATTTTTGTTTGCAAACAGTTTTGATAACATACAAAATAACTTTCCAATACCACAAAACCAGCATTTACAGTCTTGAATTTTCTTGTGAATCAGCAAGTCTATTAGCTCAGCTGTCTTGGTCCTTATCCTATAATACATGCAATCAGAAGATGAGATTTTTGTACCTTTGGGCCTGGCAGTCCTATTCCAGTCTCTCCAGGCAAGCCAGGTGGCCCAGGGAGACCTCTTTCACCCTTTCAAAGAATGAAAAGAAAACAACTTTGCTTATAAACTGTGTCTAGGAAAATCAGTTTAACTCACATTGTAGATCAGTTTTTAGTGTGTCCTGAATTTCAGCCCATTGAAATTGTCTTACACAGTACTTCATCTGTTCATCCTTTCAATGTTAAAAAAGTCCCTTGTAATAATTCATCTTCTACAAAGATAAGAGCTTAAACAAAAGGAAAAATGTTTCATATCACGTAAGTTTTGAGACAACTGCTCTGTGTATCACTGTTGGCCAGCAGGTGCAAAGAAGATATCAAGAGAGATAACAAATAATGTCCCTTATACATTTATTTTCAAGTTTTTTTCACTACAGTATTACTTTTGAACTATAGAATTCTTCTTGAGTATGTTCAGTTTCAAGAAAAAAACTTGAATTGATTTACAGAATTCCTGTTTGGCATTTAGAGAAAAAAAGTTTTAAATTGAAATCTGAAGAAATGCAACGCTACCATATTTTGACTCTACTATATTTTAACTGTTCATTATAAAGATGGGAGTATGATTTGGACCTGAACGTGATACAAAGAGCAAAGTAATACCTTTTTTAAGAACCTTGTAGAGTACAAAAAGTACACAATTTGCTATATGTGTCAAGTTAAACTGCACCCACTACAGGAAGGGTATAGAATACAATATAGATACAGTATAAAATTGTAATTGTTGTGAGGCTATATTAATACCTTTTAACATTAATAAAGTAAAAATAAAGCAGTTCTTGCCTTTGGTCCTTGCAGGCCTTCAGGCCCTTGATCTCCAGATTGTCCTTGCAGACCCTGTTAAAACAGGACTGGTTTCAAGGAAATTTTTCAAGCTTTTGTAGGAATGGCAGCTTGAAAAAGAAACTATTATTTACTGAAGTCTGCATGAAAATAAGTTCTAAACATATCAGAACAGAAGCTTTGCTTTGTGATGCATGTAAATATTCAGTTACTCAACCCAGTTGGAGCTGGTTTTGGTATCTGGGGAGAGAATTTGGTTCTCACTTTTTTTAATGCAATTAAAGGTAATCTACAGTCAGGATCTACTGAAATGTCTATGAGGGGCTAAGCTTCTTGGCCATGAGCCTCAGAGTATTGGAATGACAAGAGACTAAAGTTTCCACGTACTTCTTGAGGGAATGAACTAGTTAAGATACTGAAAGAGAAATTAATGATTTTGGTTTTTATTGAACTGTATTTGCTGTGGTCTTTGAGGCTGAATGATTTATAAGGATGATTTATTTGTCTAGATTGCTTCTCCAAATTCTTATTATTTTTGCTATTTAAGAAGATAGAGTTTGGGTGCCTTGAACTCAGCAACTCAAAGATTCTGTGTCACTAAGGGTATGATATTATTTCAGAACTTTGAATCCTTTGAATTTGTTTTCATAGCTGGTTTTTCTTTTTTTTTTCCTTTTACCTGTATCCCTCTTATTCCTCTGGGGCCTACTGGACCTTCAGGGCCCTGAAAGATAAGTGAAAAAAAAGGATATATTTCTGTATATTTAGATTTTTTTCAAAACTACTTTTAGGTAACTTTTTATTAAGGTGTCATATTTAGATATCTTTGCATTAAAATATAAATTAAATTTAAGAGAAGCTCAGCAGCCTCAAAGGATTAAATAAATACTTTTAAATTGATAATCAAAATACAGCATAATGATGAACAGAATTCATTACCACAGACCAGTAATCCTGGATTAAACTCTATTTGCTCTATTTGAAATATTTACAGCAATTATGCACTAAATCTTGAAGACTGGAGTTAGAAACCTTGTTTTCATTTTTATGTCTTATTCCTTTTGCTTACTATTTCAAGCCTTCTGCCTCTGTTAAAGTAGAGTTTTACCATTTTTTTAAACAGGCTCAGCCTTGTTTAAAAGAGGAAATCATATGAGGAAACCATAAGAGGAATCATATGAACATGTAGAAAGAACTCAGTTAGTAAAAATGGTGTCTTTGCTCACTACATATTTCAAAATTGTCAGCTGTTAATTTCCGTCAGCCTTAGAACCAAAATATGCCTTAAATTTGTCATTGTAGTTGTATTTCAAGGAATTGTTGGTTTATTGTTTTTTTGGATTTTTGTTGGTTTAACCATGTTTCTTGGAAACATTACAAATTTTTGGCTACTTACTCTGTCTCCTTTTATTCCTGGGATTCCACATTCACCTCTTTCACCCTGGAAAGGAATAGGAAAAAATACTTATGAGTTACATTGGCATGTCATCCTTATTCTCTAGGTGCTTTATTTGAAAACCTAACAGTTATTTTATTCAGGACATATTATAATGTCCTGAATATTATAACTCTAATACAGCAATTGTGCTGTAAGTTCATCGAGGAACAGTTACATCTTCTATTACAGCTGGTGGAGCAGCTGCTAAGATTATGTTATTGTTCCTTACTAGTATTTAGAAGAAATATGGAGCTATATATAATAAATAATAACAAGTTGTAGGCATCAATTCTGACTAAAAGAAGTACCTTCTCTCCTTTATATCCAGCTTTCCCCTGGGAAAACAAAAAAACAAAGCAGGTTGTGATGATATATAACCCAAAAGTAGGAACATGAGTACCGGCTTCCTTAATATTCTACTCTCTTCAGAAAAATAGCATTTCAAATAGAAAAGATGACTCTGATAAATATGGCAATATGATTTGAAGTACTGTGCCTTTTAGTCATGGCAGGTGCTGTTGTATAGGTAAATAAATTGTATGAAGGTATCATGTTAGAATGGGATTCTGGTGATGTAAAAGCAGATCAGGTAGAGTTCATATTTCCATCTCAGTGAAAAACATGCTAAAATAAGAAAACAAGAAAATGTCACTAATCATAAAGGATGTACTTAATAAATAAGAAAGCATAAAATAGAGGGATTAATATGTGAATGAATTGAGGATTATGCACTAAGAGACTTGTCCTACACTTACTTCCTATATGTATTTCATTCAAATCTTTCACTGCTGTTATACACTGGGTCCTTTATTTGTCAAATGTAAATAAACCCAGAACAATGCAGGCAGAGTATCAATTTCTGTAATGTTCTTAGATGATCATATCAGAGCATTTCAATATTTTGGAGGTACTATGTATTATTGGAGAGTATTTTCTAGATCATACATATAAGAAGGAATTATTCATTTTCATTAAGCAATGAAAATATTTTCAGTTCTTCTAATGTTAATGAATCATTAGATGGTAAATGACAATTGGAATTTACTCTTATAACAATGAAAAAAAAAAAGAAAAAAAAAGGTGCTTTATTTTGCCTTAAAGGAAAACTGCTCCCTGGAGAAGAAGGGGAAAAAATGGTTTTTTACCTCTATTCCATCTTGTCCTGGGATTCCATTAAGACCTGGGTCCCCCTATGAATAATTCAACGTCAAGATCAGTGGAATAAGGACAAGACAGATCTTTCTCCTAAATCTGAAAAACCAATCACCTTTGTTCCTTTCGGGCCTGGAGCTCCATCGTCCCCAGGGCGACCCCTTTTACCCTGGAAACAACAAAATACAATTCTTACAATAAGTGTTAGTAAAAATAATTTTGTTTTACAATATATATGCTATTTTTCCTCAAACTTAAAATATTTGCTTCCTATAGATTTATTTCTCAGAATCTTTGCATTTACCATAACATTGAAATTGAATATCTGGGAACAACAGGACCAACTCAGCAGTCATTTTACTTTTTTGTCTTTACTATAACCAAAAATGTTCAGTTCTTCTCTGAAGAAAAGAGGTGGTCAGCTGTCTTTGTAACTACCCAGCTTGCTAAGTGGATGTTTTGTTTTCTTCTCAACTCTTTGGGATGTAGCTTCTGTGTAAGCAAAACCTGCACTTTCCAAGTAAAGACAGCAGATATTCACCCAAACAAAAGTACTGTTTGCACACAGTAGCGGGTACATTTTCAATCAAAGTGCACTGTACTGTGCTGCATAAACCCAGGGTGTCTTTCTTGTTTGTGTTTGTATAGGATATTCAGGTCAAAAGGATGAGGACAGGCAAATCTAGGGTTCTCTTTCAAACTCTGACACTATCCCTTCACCTTGAGCAAGGTCTATAAGGTACTACAGTGCTTTAGTTCAGGGATATAATATCAGATGATTCAGTAATTTTTGAAATATAAGCCGTGCAGTTTAGATCACCAAACCTTGTATGAAGCAACCCCCTAGATTTGCTAAGGCATTCTATTTGTAAGACGATTCTGAAAGTCTTGTCTTTATTCTTGTCTCAGTTGTTCCTAATGCTTCAGGATTTTGCTCTCTCTCTTGCTTTCAAAGAGCTTTTTGGATATTAATGTTGGATTTGAGGCTAATTAGGTGCAGCTAGTCTTGTCTGAATGCAAGAGGAAAGGTGTTCCTTTCTGCCTTTCATAGTGCTGTGGCTAAAAGGAGAGCCTCACCACACCACACTGTTCTTTTGTCTGTTCCCCCTCACAGCGAGAGTGTCATGGCATTCTCAGGTCTCTCTGTGCCCTTCCTGCTAGTGTGGCATCTTCATGCAATGTAACTATGGAAGAATATGTACTGACCCTTGAGCTTTTGTTGTCTTAGGATTTGGGTTCAAATAATTTCTTTTAAAAATTCAACAATTAATTACATTTTAATTTATACTGCATATCAGTTATTTGAGAAATGACAGCTACTTACAGCAGGACCAGGAAGGCCTCTTTCCCCCTTCTCACAGTTACATGTGTCAACCTGGGGACACTTTGAATGAAATAGTATAGATCAGCACATTTTATGGAAGAGGTAGAAAACACACAGACATTTCCTTTATGTTACTTTATGGCTAGTTTAAATACACCTGTAATGACCTGAAATTATATTTACATGTTTTACAGAAATCTTTTAACTATCAGTTTACCACTCATCCAGAACATAGCCTCCCACACTCCATCCAAAATTTTGTATCATTCCTACTCCTGAAATTTCGATCATCCTGATAATGGCTTTACCTCCAAACTCTTCACAGGGTCAGTTTACATGTATGCTGTGTCTGTTTTGTTTTCATTACCAGGCACTGTAGAAATAGCCAAGAAGATGAAGTAAAAAATCATACTTAAAATATTTACCTCTTCCTCAGACAGGTCTTTCTGTAAAAGACATATAATGAAAGCAACATTAGAAACTTAAAGTCTTAATCCAACTCTACAGAGAAGACACTGCAAGATGTGAAAATAAACAGATTCAGCAACTAGTTAATTAAATTATACAAATAATATCCTTACATTAATTAAATTTTAATTTCTGAGAAACATTCTAGCAATCTCTCCATTATAAAAAATAATTTAAATATTTTATGTTCTTATTATAGATTGTTGACTGAAATCACTGACTCTCCTTATCCAGCCATAATTTGCTGAAATTAAAATGGTAAAAAGGTTAGCTAGGTATATGGGAACAATGTACTCACAAACTGCATTGTTTGCAAACTGCTGAATAGCAGCAGCTCTTTAGGAGTGAAGTATAGATGTTCTACACTTGGAAAATCGAGGGCTCTCCTATTCATACTGTTAAGCACACACAAAATAAGAACAGGAAGAATACCCAAGAAAAGATTTGACTTTGACAGTGATCACATAAAGTTATCATCCTTGATTTAGCTGTTATATTTCAGAAGATCCCTAGAGCTGAGACACTCACATACAATGCATTCCTCCCACTTTCCACAACTAATGCAGGCTCTTGAGAGGACATAAATGTGTTGATGAGCAGCAGTGCAATACAGATCTCTAAATTTCTCATGTATGCACGTGTAATTATGAGAAAACCATTATTTATACTAAACAGCAGCCATGTTATTACGAGGATGTCTGCCTGTTTAGAAGAGGCAAAATACAGTATGTTTTATTATGTGAGAGGTGGTTACTGTGATACAGGAAACAGGGATGGTACCAGAGAAGATGTGAAGGATCTTCAGTGAAACCAATGCAAAGTAACAGGCTGTCAAAGTGAAGGACAGGATGACAGGAAAGCCAACATGGGTGCATGTTCTAGGCCTGTGTGAGATCACTTGGGTGTCCATTTCATTGCAGAAGTCTCCTGGTTGTTATTCATAATTGTAGTTTAAATCTCTGTGCATGCTCAGATAAGGAACCCATCCACAGCTTGTGTCACTAGGCCAGAGTACAGCCCTATTCTCCATACTCGGCAGGGAATGTTTCCTATATATTAATTTTAAATAGAGAAGAAAGGCGTCCAAACAAATCTGCAAGCTCCATTTACACATCTCCTCTTGATTATGTGGTAGATTTTCCATTGAAATTTAAAGATGTCTATCACCAAGTTCAGATCTTATCTAAATTGAGCTATCTCCATGGTCTGCAAATTTATTTTCACTTCTGCAAGAGCTGCATCTTCTTCTGATACAAAAGGTGACTTCACTTTCCTACTCGCTATAGAAGAAAGCACTAGCATGTTAAAAAATTTGGGGTTTTTTTAAGAAAAGAAATACATTTCTTACGAGGAAAAACAGTTTAAAATAATGTTTAAATCTAATTCTGTTTTCATTCTCAAATATTTTGGATGAGAATATCTGAATGGTGGGAAGAGAGAGGGAACCTGTATTTTGGCACAGTGATCTCATTAATAACTGGGCCACTTTAACGTGTAAAATGTACAAGTTTCTTCAATGGTATATTGAAGAAATGTATTTTCAAAATATTGGAAATGAGACAAGATTTACATATGTTCCTAACACTATTTCAAATCCTTTCTTATACATACCATTTCTTTGAGAACCTTCTCCACAGTTTCTTTCTCCTGGAGGTTGAAAACGAACCTGGATGCTGGGACACTGGCCAGGAGCCGGAGCTTGGCAGCATTGCTAACCTCCTCAGCCACTCTGGTCATTCCCATTGTGAAAAATACAATCCCTTGGTGTTTAGCATCAGCTGTAGCTGCAAAAATATCTGGGTTTCTTGGATGATCCACTCCATCAGTGAAAAGCACGGCTACTTTTACACTACCCAAAGTCCCTTCCGTCATATAGAGTTGGGTAAGATTAGTTATAGCATAAGTTGTGTAGGTGCCATGACCTATGTGGGTGATGGGAGCAATGTGGGATTTGAATGCTTCAGGACCTTTCCAGTCATGGAAAGTTTGCTCTATGAACACAGTGCTGCTGTACTGAAGTAAAGCCATCCTCCAGCGAAGCGAACGTCCAGAACTAAGCTGCAGAGTTTTCATTCTGTCTACTGTTTGCAGTACAAATTTTTTCTGTTGTTCATGATTATAGTCCTTAGCACTTTCGGAGCTGTCCAGTAAAAAAGCAATTTCCAGAATGCAATCTTCATCTGGAATAAATAAGTATGTAGGTGAGTGTGTGGAGTGACTTCATACTAAATCTCATTCTACCTGTACATGTATTTTAGGATTCAAGAGTGGGATTGGAATTATGGAAACTTTTGATGACATCTGTGTTCACAAGTGTGAGCCGTTCATGAAGACAAAGTTGATAGAGGCTGAGGGATTTGCTCCAGAACAGATGCCCTAAGGAATAAAAAACTCAAGGTGTGTTGATGTCATGTAGTATGAAATGGAAATGTTGTAGTGTTTTTTTAATTTCATTCTGTCATCTTGTCTGGTATTTCACTGTATATCCTACCAACATAGGTGGATTACTAAGGCCTGCTGAACAAGACACTGGAATTTGATTTGACAGAGCTGGATTTTGTCCCTAGAACAAACACACACATCCAGTGACAAAAGTTTCCAAAAACAGGATCTGTAGAGTACTAATTTTCTGAACTACTGATGGCATTATGTCTATGAAAATAGAGTTATATGGGCTGTTATTCTTGTGACAGTAATAGGCTCTCAGCCTCATCATAACAAAATACAGATGCTATCTCCTTTTCCGAAATGCACAAAAAGGGAGGGAAAAGATGGGAGTAAAAAGATAAATTGCAAATATAAGGCATGTGCAAATGTAGGATGAAGTAAACCTGGCTGATTATATGCATCTTGGAAGGCAAGTTAACCATATAGTCCAGAATCCAAATAAATCATGATGTTTAAAATCACACCTGATTTAAAATTGTAATATTCACCTTGATCACTTGAGTTGGGATATTTTTCTACAATATTTGACAGAATGTGTTTAGGTTTTGATCTTCTCAATCCATATATCTTCTCTTCCCTGAGATTTTCTGCTAAAAACTCATGATGTTCAAGTATCCACAAAAGCCACCAGAATCTGAGGAACATCATTTGTTTCTTTCCTAAACAACACAAATACAGAAGCACAACAGTACAAGGATGATAAAATATTCTTCAATTTTCTTTCAACAGGTTGCTTAGCAGTCTTGTATTTTAAACTATCAGCCCTAAAAACAAGTTGATTTTGCTTTCTTTGGGTAAAATATTTTCAAAACCACATAATAAATAATAAACAGAGACATACTGGAATGATTTTCAAGTATACTGTATATTGTTCTAGCACATGACAAACTGGAGACAGACTTTTACAAACATGCTTCAGTTCTCTCTCACTGCCTGGTGACGTTTGTACAACCAGTAGTTCTTTAAAACCTTAGCTATGGCTGCACCTGTTGTGGATGCACTGTGAACCCCAAGTGTAATTCACAGAGGTGTTTTTTTCTAAACCTGCTTCTTCCAGAGCTGACATGGAGAGAAGGAGGTACTGAGGCAACCAGCAGTTTTTCCCTGAGAAAAGAACTGAGGTCATGCACATTTCTCCCTGCTATCCCAGTCCCCTGGCCTCAGCAGTCCTGTGGAGGAACAGCCACGGCCTGAGGGTGCCATCAAGGCAGGAATGTACCTGCTGTGCAATCGTGGGGTGTGGGCCCAGAGTGCTGAGCCTAGGCTCAACAGCTACCTAATGATAGGACTTTTTCCTTCTGAAAGGATTGTAACTGTTTGTCCTGGCCTCACAGGCACACTCATAGACTGCTCAGGGTCTGATAAATCATTCCTACTTCATTGCCATCTCCCTGCAAACTCTCCCCAGGTAGCTACAGTGCATACGTACCAAAAGGGCAATTTGGTGGCAAGAATGAATCTCCCAGGACTGAGCATAAGTCATCTGACTCATAAAATTCCCTAACACAGCCTTGTCTGCGGGGTTTGTTGGCTTCTGGTAGTTCAGGGTGGGAATTCCTGTGCCCACAGACATAGAGAGCAGGGGGTCCTTACCTCAATGCTCCTAAGTAAAAGGCTGTGCAGAGATGCAGGATGCTGCTCTGGGCTCGCTGGCAGCTGCGTTGCCCTCCCTGTGATGGGTGCTCTGTGGGGAAAGGAGGGAGAAGCCAGGCGGCAAGCTCCTGTGAGAATCGGTGTCATATGTCAGGAGGGGCCAGCAGAAAGGAGAAAGGCAAAGAACAGCAATCCTGGCTCCCCCCACTCAGCACCCACCCGCTCCTCTCCTCCCCCTTGGTTATGCATATGCTTTATAGGTTTAGACCCACCGCCGTTTACACACGAAAATCCTCATCTGTAGCTTGGACGTGAATGGAAGAGGGCTGTTCTTACCCCAAGGGCTGTTCTTACACTTCCCTGCATACCAGCCCAGTTGTGTTCACTCTCTTCTCCCATCACTACCACACACACTTTACCCTCATACTTTCGCACATCTCTCATGCTTGACTAGGCAGCTTTTTGTAATGGGCATCATGCTGTCAACATTGTCGTAGAAGGTGATGCCTGTAGGATCCCTTTCAAGCCTAAAAGAATCTCCTTATAATGAAGGATTATTGTTAACTACTGAACTAAAAAGGTGTTTGCTGTCCCGTGAGCCTGGCCGACTGAAATTTCAGTTCCTGGTTAAACTGTCCAGCATTAGGTGGTCAAAAAAGGCAGGCCTGCCTGAAAACCAATTTCTGTTTCTGCAGGTTTGTCTGTCAGACATTTCCTTTTAAAGACTGTAATAGAGAACAATGACTGACATAAAGTATGATGCCTTCAAAATCTAAGATGGGTAGCTAAGGATACAAAAGCTATCTCTTTTACCAGGGATTGCAGCTTGTCACCTAATTCTTCAAAGATCCTCAGAAAACTCTGCATTCCAAATTAACAGTAAACAAGTAGCTTTTTTCACAGAAATACCTTTTCTCTTTCTTTGTGGACTCATCATTTTCCACCAACAGGCTCACAAAGAGGACCCAGTGCTAACTGCTGTCCTCCTTTCCGTCTTCAATGTCCACCAGCTCAGCCCACTTATCACAAGCACAGTCAAGGCAGCTGGGGAGATTGTGGGGAAAGAATGCAGCTTTGGCTCCAGTTTAGAACGTGAGAGAGACTGGTAGGACAATGCAGCTGGATGCTGAAATAATTTGCTATGGTTCTAACTTCATTTTCTATTTTCCATTTTTGCCAGTGATTAGTCCAGAGTGGTGAACTAGGTTGGCTGAATGCAACTCTACATATCATATGGCTGCTTAGCCTTACCTAAGTTGAAACTAACTCACCTACAGCTATTTGTGCTACAGTTACAGCTAAGAAAGAATTGATGTTAATCTCTCTCCAGCCACTTTGATTTTTCTTAGACTGTCATATTCAGATTTTGATTAAAGCAAGGAATGAAAAGGCAATATCTTCCCATTTAGGAACATAAATTATATGGTGTTTAACTGAAATAGGTATAATAAATCTCACCTAGCCTCTAAATCTTGATGAGAAAAAATTTTAATTTTAGCAAGAGAAAACATGTTATTTATGGTTGGGATTGTATGTCTCCCGTAAGTAAAACATTGTCATTCTTTCATTTTCACTGCTAATTCCTACCTCAAAACATAGCTGGCAAATAGTTTCTTAATTAAATAACTGTTCTGCTTGCATGTTCCTGGCTTCAGGCTATTTCCTTTTGTTGGTGAATAATGTTTACCCTCAGGACAAATTTTTCTTTTTTTTTCTTGGCCAGGTGTAACTTTAAAAGCTCAGTGAGGCGCCCACATTTTTATACCTGTTTGCATGGTATTATTCTGTCCAGAATTCCAGCTATGTGACATAACACAGTACACTTCTAGACTTGCAGTCTTCTGAACTTCTGCACTATTCTTACAGTGACAGCTTATCAAAACCTGAATGATACCAATGTAGAATATGTATGTCCTGGTATACCTGTACCTTCTTTACACAGACCCTTGAGCCTGGTCTGGATTGTTCGTGGCTCCTTCATCCACTGTTTAACAAAATTCAATACATTATTGAGAAACTTTGAGTAATTTCTCTTAAGATAGAGCAACTAATGTCTTCTAGCATGATATCATGTCACTAGAATGGGACAGGGTCCTGACTAGCCCTTTGGCTGTCCTGCAAGCCTGAAACACCACTGGATATGTAGTAATCATGAGCCAGCATAGCTGGCAAAATACCATCTGAATATTTCCATATGCTAAAGGAATATTGAACCACTGGGGAGGCCAGTTTGTGGGAGCAGTATGAAACAGACAGACCATGCCTTTGATTTTCCTCTGCTCTGATGGTAATTTTTTTGGTCCCAAAGAGCTTGGCATGATGCTCCTGAAATATGTTTGCATTTTTTGCTACCTCAGTGTGAATAATTCACATATCAAGTCTGCTGTGAACTGTTAAAAATATGCACACTTCACACAAACTTCTTCTGGGGTTTCATGGCCTCAAGATAGTCTTGACCATTTAACCTGACTGCATCATGGTGTAATGGTATTTCAAGAGTATTTATTTCATTACATTATACACATCAGTACATGACCAAAGTGCCCAGAAGAAACAAAAACCTACCTGACTTGAACTTGTAAAATAATGAAAGCACATCATTTACAATACTTTTAATCCTGATACTAAAGAGCAATGTTATAAAGAATGTGGTTCACAGGCCTGTAAGTTTTTTCACATATACTAGTTATGCGCAAAACAGTTCAATAGTTCAAATACTTGAAGCAATTGAATGAGAAAATTTTAAAAACCAGAACTTTACTGAGGATTGTATCTCAAGAAAGATAAAAGAAAAACCTGTATTTCACCTTGTTACTACAAAATGTGTTCTAGTGAACAGCCCAGGGTTCAACTGAGCAGTCAGTTAAGCATGGTTAAGTCTTGACAAATATTACTTCTGTTTGTCAACTCTTGAGGCTTGTCCTAGGTTTACAATGTAAAATATTCCACAAGGTCTGTATTCTATCTCCATCTTCATGAACTGTTAAAA
>VXBU01002479.1:681226-707581 GCA_013400315.1 Bombycilla garrulus
TGAGAGCCCCTTTAACTTTTAGAAATTATAATAATTTGGAGGGAGGGGGTTTACATTTTCTATTCCAAGAGAAGCTCCTGCCTTCCTTGGCAGGCATCTGTCGTTCAAAACCAAGACAAGGCTACAGTTCAAATTTTTTAAAATAAGGACCTAGGTTCTGCAACTTCACCTGGTTGTTCTATTTGAAAAATGATCATCTAATGGCACAGCTTTATAGAATACAGTAATGAAATCTTGGTGTACACAAAGGCAGTTGCAGAACTGCAAAGAATTTTGTCTTTGCTTTCTGGTACAAATCTTGAGCATGTAGTCTGAAAGAGCTGATCAAAGCAATTTGGCTGTTTTCCTCTGAAACTACTGTCTCAGAAAATGCTGTAAGCAAAGGCTTTGATGGCAGAAACTTGCTTTTTGTATAGTTCCCAACAGATTTAATGATTCTCTGAGACTAGAGTAGTAAACATGCCTTTTTCTTTTGCAGCTGGTATGAATGTGGCTCTTAATTTTCTGCTTTTTTAATACTGCTCTTCTGCAATGTTTTTCAGGAGGTGCAGCAAGAAAAAGACTCTAGCAAGGCATAAAAGGGAGGAGGTTATCTTCAGTACTTTCCTATTTTATCCTATTTTACCTACAGAAAATACAGCCAAAAACTCACTCAACATTTTGATGGTAAGTAAATACTCATAATCTGCATGTAATATCAATGAATATCAAAGCCTTTGTTTTGTTTTTAGGATATTTGCTTATTTCTACTTTTATTCTAATAATTCTCCTTTCATTTTCAGTTTCCCTCACTGAGCTATTTTCCATCTTACAGCCTAAGTATGTGAGCATATCTATGCATAAGCAAATAATTTTCAAAAGTATTTGAAGCATTTAGCCTAACAAGAGAATTAAAGCATGCTAATAAAATAGTACAGCTACAGTTTTAACATACTAAATATTTAACATTTGATGGTACAAACATGAACATTTAACTAGATCAAGAATAATTTTTAAATTAATTATTTCTTAAAGATTTGATTTGCTACATTGCTGCCCATGAAAATGTATTTGACAAGTAATTATTTTTAATTTGCTATTACGTGCCAGTTACTTCTTATCATACAGTACACTCTGCATAATTGTTTTCTTCCACCTGCCTGATTTTCATGTTGATAACTATAATTAGCAATACAAAACTCTTTCTATAATACAGTAATTACATTTTTAAGGAGTGGAAGCTCATATATTTTTAAGGAGGGTGCAATAAATAGCGGATGCACTAATCTCACCTAGCACATTTTGAGAAGATGTTTTCCAATAATTTTAAGCAGAATAACTCTGCTGGAAATATAATCAGCTAGTTAAAGCATGTTACTGTATGTAGTACACCATATTAGCAAATGACAAAGATTTGGTAGAAAAAGTCATGTTCTATACAGTTCTAAAGTTGTGATCCTTTTCATGCTGGGGAATGATTTTTGTCTTTCAGAGAGGTGATTACTTATAGTGTTATAAAGAGGCATGCATTTATCTTACAACCATGGTTGTCAGTATAACGCTAAACTGCATAAATGATAGAATTTGATCTTTTGACCTATTTTTAAACTGTAATACACATTAGCCTCTGAGCTCAGAGCAGTAATAGTGCTTGTAAACTAGCTCTCAGAGCCTTTAGTGATCCTGACCAGGCTCAGCTGACACCCTCAGGCATACCCCAGGCACCTGAGGGCTCCATTTCAGCTCAGCCTGAGGCCATCAGCCTTGCCCATAGTGCTGCAAGGGCAGGAGGGTCGCTGGCTCTAGTGCAGCCCTGTCTGAGTATGCTGGTGTACCATACTGTCCTGTCCCTTATTGGTGCCTGATACCCTGGGCTAGGGGCTGCTCCCAGCCCTTCTCTCTTGCTGTGGGCAATGGGATGAGAAGCCCAGCTCTGCTGTCCCATTTGGAACTCCCTGTTCCCCCTGCCCCAGGGATGCAGCTGGTCTGCTGCTCCTGACAGAATTGGTGCCGTTATTTACAGGTTATCATGAATGCTTGTAGGCATCTTAGTGTCAGTGGGTATCTACAGCTCTTTATAAACCTATTGGAGAGCCCTCAGTGAAACACCAGCCCTATTAATGCAGCATTTGCTTCTGGTGAAATGCTGTGCTAGTGGAGGCAGGGGTAGGTCTTCACGCTCATAAACTAGTAAACCTCTACGTCATTCAGAGATTTTAAAAATCTATGTGTAAGCATATGTTTAAAGGCTGAGAGAGTTGAGATTGTTCAGTCTGGAGAAGAGCAGGCTCAAGAGAGCCCTCGTAGTGACCTTTCAGTACTTGAAGAGGACCTATGAGAAAGATGGGCATAGACTTTTTAGCAGGGCCTGTTGGAATGGGACAAGGGGTAATGCTTTTAGACTGAAAGAGGGTAGATTAGATATAAGGAAGACATTCTTCGCAATGAGGATGATAAAACGCTGGACAAGGTTGTTCAGAGAGGTGGTGGATGTATCATGTCTGGAAACATTTGATGGAGGTTGGATGGAGCTTTGAACACCCTGATCTGGTTGAAGATATCCCTGTGCACTGCAGGGCAGTTGGACTAGGGGCTATTAAAGGTCTCTTCCAATGCAAACTATTGTATGATTTCTAACTGAAAACTTGTAGAATGTGAATGGCTTTTTTGTGGAGTTGTGTTAGGAGGCACTCTATTAATTTTTATGGTGTTCAAACAGCTCTTTCCTTTTGGCTTGCCTGTAGCACAGTCCATAGAGTTTTTTATGTGTAGGCACACCCTAGCTGTAGTAGGTTTGGAGAGTTAATGCATGGACAAAATCATAATAGCTGATGTCTTTGAGGGAAAATAATATAAACTTCTCTGTTTTTTAGTATTTCACAAATGTGCATACTTACCTATCTCTCTTTTAAATTTAATGATACTTCTGCAACCAAAATTTACTTGTCTGTGATTGGATATCAAAGTATTGACGGTTTTGAAATAATTTTATCAAGAGGCATAGAAAGTAAACTTATTTTTTTAACATATGGGGGTCATTTTCCATGAATTGTCTATTCTACTTCCACAAAAAGTTACTTCCCTTGGTGTTAGATTGAACTTCAATGGCTAGAAGTGTTTATTAATTCTGTAGTTTCTAAGTAATCACTAATTCTTGAATCTAATCTACTTACAGTTTGTAATGCTTGTAAAAAGGATTATGTGGAAATACAGAAAATAGATGTCTATTTCTGAAGTAGTTTATCTACCACAAAGCTTTAATATCAAAACATCTTGCTGCTCTGCTTCTGGTATTAGCATGTACTAACTGTAATGTTTAGAGAGGTGGGACTAGATTCTCTAAATTTTTTAATGTTTGCAGGATACTTAACTTGTTAAATGCTTGTGTGTGTTAAGAAAAAGTGATTTTATACGTAATGTGAGTTTTCAGCTGATTTATTTTTGTCTTATGTATGTTATTGAACAACTGAATCTTTTTCAAATGTTTTTCAGAAGGGTCCTGAAGGTCTGGAGTAGAATCTCAACGTGGAATCTCAGGTCTTAAACAATCAGGTTTAAAAAAAAAAATAAATCAGTTACAAGCTATGTCCACGGGGCGTCAGTCTAGATTCACGTTTGAAGGTTGTGTGGTTGCTAACTGCACAGGTTGGCTGAGAGATGACTGATAGAACAAGGCTAACAGGTCTTTTCAAAACTTCAAGAAATCGATGTCATGTAGGAGTAACAGTGCTATTATCACTCGTTGGTTCAAAAAGGGACCGAAATTTGTAATATGGTCGGTGTTTTTATAGTTTTCTTTTTCTTTTGAATGGTCTGTTTGGGTTTTGTACATTATCTATGGATTAGAAATATCAGCATGGAAGTAGCTGATTATCCTCCTACCTGGCCTGTAGTGTGGTGTGGGCTACCAGAGGTGTCCTTCAAGTAGAGAAAAAAGGAGACAGAAAAGATCTCTTGTATGAGTAGCCTTGCCCATTGCAGTGGCTGAGAGAGTTTGTTAGGTCACCTAGACTGCTTAGTATATTGCTGCCCTTTGCATGTGTTTTTCCGTTTTATAAGAACTTAGACCTTTCTAGCATTATTGCAATGTGAGAGACCTTCAGCCTTCTTTTCTGAAAACCTCTTGAAAATCTTCCGTTTTTCTGTTCTGTGGAAAATAAAGTGGATTTTTGAACAATAGATTTCTACACTCTTCACAAAGGTATTTTTTTTAACTGAGCTTCGGATACTGCATACACAATAAATGTCTAAGGCTATATTGCATTTTCTTATGCTAACTGTATCTTCACCTGACAGACAGGGAAATAAAAATATTACTTATAGAGCATCAAATAGTAGTAAATTAGTTTTGCTACACTCTGTGACTATTAATATTTTGTAATGTTTTAGTGGTTAAAATGAGTTCTGTTTTGGATCATCTCAGAGTATGAAGACCTTCAGAAAAGAATAATAATAATCAAATTTAAAGCAATGTGTAAAAATATAATTCTAGTTAAATGAAATTAATTTAAAAAGCTTTCCAAAGCGAGCAAATTACAAGCTAGACTTTTCTGTCTTTTTCTCCAAAGGATCCAAAGGTAGCTTAACAGTCTGGTCCTTCTCCACTTCTTTTAATTAACTGCATTTATTGCTCACATTTTCAGGAAATCTTTTTTCCCTGAAAAACTTTTCAAGAATGTGTTGGTAGTGCTGATGAAGGTGTCATAACTGGGAAGGAATGCTCCTTCTGGTTAAAGTTAAGAAACTTCTTAGTTTTGTATTTCTGATATTCTTGAGACTGTAGGTTGAGCTGAGGACTTCAAATACATGCTGGCTACATATAAGAACCTTGAAAGACCTTAGTGCCTGTGAGCAGGATCTTGAAGCATCTTCATTATATTTTTTTTTGTTCTAGGCACTTTTTTATGTGGATATACAAACTCAATTTAATTTACAGATTAGTGACTTTTTGTGGAGCATCTTTTATTATTTCACAGCTATTTGTAGACATTAGAGATGCTGGGAGCACTGTGGGACACAACTGCTCAAAATATGGTTCAAAACTCGCTTCCATGACTTGTATGACAACTACTCCATACCTGTAGAGGTTGCTGAGTCCTGGGATGATGGTTCTTAGCTGTAACTGGATCTGGGAGATGATGGATGATGCAGTAAGGTTAGCAAACAGAATATATTTTTTTTTTTCCTGCATGCTCATGGAGCCTGACCTAGACAGAGCAGCAACCACTTACACAACTTGCCTGTTACTTGTGCTGTGGTGCAAAACAGTGGATCTTAGACCTTTTTGCCTCCTTGGCTTGAGAACCTCTTGAGAACTCTAGCCTGGAGTTGAACTTCCTACTCCACACTAAATATATGCAGTTCTAGTGAAAGGATTTTAAAAAAATTTGAGGGGAAAAAAAGCGATGTTGCCTCAAATGTAAGCTTGCTCCTGGTTCTGATCATTGTATATTATGTAGCACGCTGTGCATGGTTCAGAGTTACTCTGTCAAATGCAAGCAGAAGGAATTTGCAGTTTACAAGGATTTTGAAGTAGCATTCTTTGAGTATTGTGTTTCTTTGCTGCAGTCTTCCCTGTGTCGGGTATTTAGTCCAGCTCAGTCTGGTTGATAATGGTTATTATCAAGAAGAAGATAAAGTCAAGAAGGAAGGAATTCTTTGTCAAAGAATGAGACATTAAATGTACTGAATGCATTACTATTTTATTTGCTTTTAGAAGTCATTCATGGCATAGCCCTTCCTGAATAGACCATCACAGCTGATGTCTGCTTGCCAGGTCTGTTAAATGTCTCCTCAGAGAGGAGGAAAAAATTCACCTCCTCCTCTTAAACCCTTTTAGCCAGGGGCAGCCAAAGTAAAGATCACTTCAAAGGCAAAGTATGGCTTGTGTTTTTTTGTTTTGTTTTCACATGGCATTGCAGTGGCAGTAGATGGTAGTCCTAGTTTTACAGCCACAGTTAAATGTTATGACTATGCCTTTTTCTCTCAATATTTGTGCATATCAGGACCATCTCCTGTAAAGATGCTGGAATTGCAGTAGTTTAAAACTGGTGTTACAGAAATGGGATCATTCCCCATACACAATACAAAGTCTAAGGGAGAAAAGGCATGTGACTTGACATCTCTTATCTTCAGCTGCAACTTCTTTCAGGACTGCTTAGATAAGATTAAAAGAACCAGGCTTCCTTCCAACCATCTCCCACTTTTTCACCTGAAGAAATTTGCTGAGAAAAAGAGCAGACTCTAGCTGCAGAATTTGAGTCGGCTTCTAACATGTGCACAAATCCAAATTCAAAGAAAATAGAGTTCATTTTGGCAAATGTGTGTGTGAAACTCATCTATTTTTTGATATTGCATTTGGGTTGATAGAAAAGATTCTGTTTTCTCCTTTTTATCATTCATCCTCTGTGGAAAATTGTGTAAATCAAATATTAAAAGAGCTTCAAACCAAAATTTTAGAGGTTTCTTCCAGATTGTTGAATTTAATTTAGGTTTATTTAAACTGACTGTTAGTTTAAACTGACTTAAGTTGCAAACTTAAGTAGCCTGAAAATGTAAATTATAATGTTCCCTGGAAAACTTTACCTCTGATCCTTTTCAGTAATGGTGGTGTGGGTATTTTAGTTCAAGAAAACAAGTGACAGGAGTTACTGTCTCTGTTTTGTTTGGCCGATAAGGGAATAACGACATAAAGATCAAAACGGCATTAAAACTAAGAGGGAATATTTTATTATCCTCTAGGGTAAAGTCACTTAGTGTATTCAAACTGCTTATAGATAATTGCATTTATTTTTGTCCTCTTCATTCTCTGATTGGATTCTAAAATGAACAATGAGTTACAAGGATGCTACAAGAGGAGTAGTGTGTGATGAAGTCCCTAAAAATATTGAACTTTTTTGTATTAAAGGCTCAATACCTGCTGTCAGCTGATTTTGTGCTTCTGCAAGCATGCGTGCCAGCAATGTATCAAAAATCTATCAAATGCATTATACCTGTAGATGTTTAAATCAAGGGCAAAACTTCTGTTTGGGAATCTGGTATGAGAGTATTTATGCTATACATAGCACATTCAGACTGAACATATCTGGGAAAGTAGGTTGTGTTGGAGACACTGGAAGATACACCCACATTTTTTTCTTCTTCCTTACTCCTCTCCCCAAATCA
This sequence comes from Bombycilla garrulus, assembly GCA_013400315.1. Taxonomy (NCBI): domain Eukaryota; kingdom Metazoa; phylum Chordata; class Aves; order Passeriformes; family Bombycillidae; genus Bombycilla; species Bombycilla garrulus. Next base: position 688,370 of record VXBU01002479.1, read on the forward strand.
TTGGATTAGTGCTGTGCTCTTCTCTGTAAAATGTCCTGATATAATTGAACTCGTATTCTGAGCCAATGTCTTCTTTTTCTCCTCTTGTTCTTCACAAATACACAATGAATTGAACGCAATGAAGATATTTTCGATTGAATTGCATGGAATATAGCTGTGTTCCTGGGTAGTCTGTAGCCATAATGCTCATTTTAAGAGCTGCTTACAGTTGAGCCCTGCTCAGCAGCTGGGAGGGGAATGCCATGGAAGAGGGGCAGCAAAAGGAAGGAAGGGCTGAAGGGTTTCTGACTCCCAGAGTCCCTGTAAATCATACATCATCTTATATCTTGTATCTTGGAACCTAGTTTTCTATTGGTGATTTGATACCAGAATTAAATCTTAGTGTATGAACTGGATTTTCCTACTACAAATTCTTATCTGCTTTTTAGACATTGCTAATAGTTCTTTAAAATGTAGTACCAGCTTTTGAAATTTTGAAAACAATAGATGGAACTTAGCTAGCTAGCAATTGCTATGATAGCAGAATAGTTTTATCATAAATCTGTATAAGTGTGTTGCAAACATCAGTTAATATACTACTGTGTTTCCCTCATAGAGAGATAACATTTACAGTTTGTATTTAGAATCTATACATGTCCATACATAAAAATCAAAGTTTAAATTAATGCCTAGACTGCATAAAAATACTGGAGATACTAGGTTCCAGTGCAATTATTATTCAGACCTTAGTAATAAAAATTGCAAGAATAACTTTACATGCTCATTTGATAGTGGTTCAATTAGAATGAAGAGTTAATTGGATGAAACACTATAAAAATATGATTAGGCTCCTAGATGGTAGGCTTTACTAAAAACTTTATCTGAGGTATCCTTATGTCTTCTATATTTAGAAATAGTGAAACATTAGCAGGGATGACAGATCCTTTAACATCATTTTGGGAATGTGACCGATGTGAAACTACCTTTTGCTATGGAGTAAAAAAAGAAAAAAGGCACCTCCTGCAGCATATGACTGAGGGCATGGAGTGCAATTATGTTCCTGTGGAAATCAGTCATTTTTGACAGGTCTTATAATCTCAAAAAAAAAATAATGGTCCTCTTTCGTATTCCAGAACATGGAAAATCCTTTATTCTTTTATTCTACCCCTTAGCTGAATCCTGGAGAGAGTGATATTTTGCATAGCTTTCTTCCAATATAACCTTATACTGTTAAAACCTAAAGGTCAAACCAAAATGGAAAACTGCCCACAAATCCCTAGTCGTTCACTGTGTTTAATTCAGGATGAGCGTGAGATAATGACAGGTGTCTTTAAATACCTTTTGTCCCTTCCTAATCCTGGTTTATGGGGATTTAAACATCACAGGCATAGTAAGTAGTCAATGAAATGTGCTGTCTAATACACAGTTTCCAGGGATCCCAGTGAAGTAGGAGAATATAGAGGTTATAGTGTTGTACCTTCATCTCTTTCTGGTATGCATTCTAGTTGTGTGCAAGTCTAAGATTTGCTCTGGTCATCTTAAACCGTATTCAGTTTGTATGGTTTTCCTTACACTGGTATGTTAGTTCAAATCAGCACTTTCATAGTTGTTAAACTGACCTTGTACCTCCTACTGCCACTTGGTCAATATGTCAGGTCACATAAAAGCAATTGTTTTGCTGTAAGAGGAGTGGTAAGGACCTCTGCATATATTGATTATATTGGTTTTGCTTGCATTCCTCTTTGCTGCCATTTGAAAGACAATACACTGAAATATTAGGAACACCAAAATATATTGTGAATGAAGGAAAAGGAAAGAGCAATGTAGAAGAATATCAATACATCAATACGTCATCCATACTGGGATAAGTGCAAATATAGCAACAGAAATAAAGGGAAGACCATGATGTCCATTAAGAGAACAGTAAATTGTTCTTGGTGCTGTAGCTCTGAGAGGAAAATTTGGGTTTAATAATCTCTTTTATTAAAAGATTTTGGTGCAGAAATGGAAGAGTGCAGGCACTAACACTATACAATATTTGAATCTCTGCTGATTGTAGTCAGTGCTTCAGTATTTGAAGCAGTTGTAGTCTGATGACAAGGAAAAGTTGAATGACAGTAAAACATGAGAAGAGTTTCTCATATTTTGAATGTGTTCTGTAAGTTTCATTGAAGCTCACTTATCTCATTGATTTAAAATATGAAAAATGTTATGTAAAGTATTGCCACACTTACGAGACTAATCAAATCCCAAGCGAGATGGAATCCACAGTGACTGTTGGCAACGAGGTGCATCAAGGAACAGATATGACTAAATCATACTGCAAGGATGGAGTGGGATGCCTGTGTTGATTACAGAGAATGTAAATCTTTGTCTTGAGTTTTCACTATATTTCTTTGATTGATGGATATAAGGAAAGAAAGTATTCTTCTGCTGGAAAAGGTAAAGACGGATCAGCAGACTTTCTATTCACTAATCTTTATTTCCGTATTTCTTAATATCACTATCTGCCTGCTGGATGATGACAGATTTTTAACAACTTCTTTTCCTAAACTTCACCATTCCTATGTATGTGCCTTTGCACTTCAGGCTGAATCATTTAATTACGTTCAAAAGGTATCAAACCTTGAACACCACTCAAACAACAGATAATAAATATTCAGGGGACTGATTATTTGGAAGGTTGACTGGAAAAACTGATTGTTGACTACAATGAGTTCCTGCTTATATCTAGGAAAACCAGAAACCTAATTTCTAAAGTCAGGCATAGGTTTTTGTCATAAAATGCTCTCTTTTGTTCCTATAGTAGATCCAGGCATTTTGTATTTCATTTGAATAATGGCTATGTGTAGCTGTTCCCTGACTGCTGATGAATCTTAGCTGAAACTACTGAACTTCAGACTTCTGCCTCCCAACTCTAATAAAGCCTGAATTTAACCTAGTGGTCTTTTTTGGTTTGGTTTTTTCTTTTAATTTAGAAGGGGGATTTTTAACTGTGACCTGTGGAAATAATTGGAATGTTTATGGAGTTGAGGACATACTTACTGATATGTATTTGATTACCCATCAGTTTTTCAAAGGAAGATGGCAATAGTAATATATCAGAACTGCTGGCTCCCTACTCCCCTATTGTCACCATGCAATAATTAACCTGGTATCCAGCTTCATAAATCAAAGGTCTAAGGTTTGAGGCTTGTCCTTTTAATTATTTCTGGAGTTTTGACTACAACACTACAATATGAATAAAACATTACTTTCAGGTCAATATTAGGGCTCAAGCTAATGGCCTTCAAATTAATGAAACAACTTCTTCTACTGTACCTAATCAGCCACAGAGGATTATGGGAACTGAGGGCATTTTCATTAGTATCTCCTAAAGTGTCTGACACAAAGTGACATAGCTTCAGTTTTTCTAGAAGGCTAAGTATTAAAGTCGTTCTCAAGGAACAAAGAAGTTTTAGGACTAGGGGATGTAGTATGTAACTTCTCATTTCCTTTTAATATCTTCTGGCTCTGGCTTACAATGACACTTTAGCACAATTATTTATCTTAAAGAAAAAAAGACAATAAACAACCCTCCAAAGCATTTTAAGACATCAGTAATTACAATGGGTATATTGCTTAGCTGTTCTCATGCATATTTTTAGAACTCACAAAATACCGTTCCAGTGAGAATTTAGGCAAAAGGAATAAAAATGTGTTTTGGTTTCTTGAATATGCTCTTCAGCTTATGCTACTGTGCAACTGCACTAGAAACTCAAGTGTTGCATATCTGAAATTTCTTTAAATTCCTTTTCTTACTGGAAAAGTAACTTCCATGTGGCTTTTGAAATCTCATCCTTCACAGTGCTGATCACCGTGTATTCAAAACATTAAAGCAACAGGAGGTAGCCTTTACTGCGCCGAGGTCTTTAGATGTATCCTAATTAGGGAAAATCTTAATTTTTGAAACTGGATTATACTACAATTTCTGAATGCAAAATTTATGCTGAAAGGAAGGAGGAATTCAACTAGCTATCCTGCAAAGTACAAATCATGCCATCAAGCTATTTTTAATGGCAAACTTCTACCTCAGAATTTTGTATTCTGTGAAGTGACTAAAAAAAATAACATTATATACTCTTTGTGGTAGCTCAGGTGATGTAGCTTCTCCAGGCATGCTATCCTGCTCCTCCTGGCTAGTAAGATACCAGTTTTTGAGACGCTGGCATGAGCAGTACAGTCGGTTTGTGGCTGTTGTGTCCCCACTGCCATTTGCTGCTCTGTGGTGCATTTGTGGGGCTGTGCTGTGAAGTGCTCCCCTAAGGGTCTGCTGGCTGAGGGGACAAAAGGGACTGGGAATAGCTGTGCTGCAGCTCTGAGGCAAAGTGGATAAAGGGGGAAGGGTGGACTAGTCAAGCCAGTCACCCTGCTTACCAAAGTTTGTGCTCACTGAACTGTCCTATATGTCATTCCTGTGAACAAGTCCCCCAAGGAGGAGAGAGGTTGGGTTTTTTTAATTATTGTAATCCTTTTGACCTCATGCATTCATGAGTTTGTTCTCTTCTTGTCAGAGTAGTTTTGCAGGTTGACTGAATCAGGTGCTATTTTCAAACCAAATATTTTGGGTATTGTTCCTTAGCAATCAGTTAAGAATCGCTACAGTGTGAATTATATAGAGCTATAATTTTCTTCATTTTTCTATTTAACTTAACATAGAAAATATATTTATACTACAAATATCTCTGTATACGAATCAGTGGTTGTCATTCACAGGGTGTTGCGGGGTAGCTATACTTTCACCATACACTCAGTAACTTTGTTCTTAGATGGTGTTTAATAAGACTGTTGATGTCTAATTCTCTTTTTCATTAAGCGTGGAGGCTTGTTCAGAAAATTCTGAGTTAGGCCATATTTTCAACTTTTTTTATTAACTGAGCAGTGGTGAACATTGATATTCTGTAGTACATATCAAAACTGTGAGAATCTGTCAGCTGCAATCTCTATACTGTTAAACCATGTTCTCATTTGTTTCTTGTTATTACCCTGGGTTTGGCCTGGAATTCTAATTAAGACTACTGAAGTCTTATTATTTATCTTTTCTCAGGTCTTCTGAATGACTGCTTTTGTGATCTCTCAAGTATTTCATCCTAGCTGTTGGAGGAATGAGACCTAACCATTTCTAGTGTGAGTCCCACTTACAAAGGTATTTGTCCTGAATGGACCTCATATCTGTTATTAACAGGAGTGTAAACCAATGAAAAGAGTAAAGGAGATTCAGAGTTATTCCAGCCTATCCTCTTTTCCTTGTTAATACACTAAAAAGTTTTTAGATCATAAGTAATTTGCAAATGCTCCTTTACCTCCCATTCATTTTGAAGTAAAAATCCCATTTGTTGCTTCCTTGCAGGGCAGAATGGCACTGAAGGGCCAGTGAATTGGAGCAAAAATGAGGACCTTTGTTCCTTAGAGACAGAGAAAGTGCCAAAGAAATCTGTTTGCAGTAAGGCAAGTACCAAGATCTTTGGTAGTTAAAGATGCAGCTGAGGTAGTGCATGCTTGTCCTTACTTTGTGACTGTGTCCCCAGGATGGGGCACAGGGACTTCCCGGGTGGACCAGGCAGTGCTGACCAAAGGACAGCTGGAGAGACAACTGCAATCTGTTTAATCTTTCTCCACTTTCTTCTGCCTTCCAGGTAAATAAAAAAACTCTCTCATGTCTACATGGTTACTGTTAAACTCCACCACAGGCCCATTTCATCAGATGAAACATACTTGGGGTGTTTCGGAAGCTCCTTTACTGACTGTCTCTCTACTAGTCTTGCTTGTTCAGTGGCAGTTACCAAAAAAGCACATGGTTCCCATGTTCCTGCTTCATGTTCCAGGATGCAGTAATATAATTCCAGGTTGAAAGAGAGAAGTTGTAATATTTTACTAACCAGAAGACCTTGAGAAAACTTTTGGCCGCAGTGCCAGCTGCATTGTGCAATTCTGACTCTCTGATTTCTGTTCTGGACCAATTCACATCTCCTCAGCTTAATGTTTCTCACATTCATGTGGTCTGGAGACCCACCTTTGATCCAGTCTTCTGGAAATCTGTGCTTTAGTTACGAATATGTGTTAGATGTTTGGGAATTATATCAACTAAGGCTCTCTTTTTCTTCGTTGGAGATTAGGTGGATTTTTGTTGTTGTTGTTGTTGTTGTTTAAATCCTTGGAAGAAAATACTTCCCTGGCAAATCATTTGCATTGTTGTAGATACTGTGAAATGTGATGTGGCTTATATGAGAAACTTGGTGAACTTGGGGCTATTGTGTGTTTGGATTTTTTTCATGTGTTGTAGAGTTGAAATTAATAATGTTTTTTTTTGTACAAGATGCATGTTCCTTAAAACAAGACCTTTTAAGGAAACTTCTGCTCACAAGACATGTTATTGGAGAAAATAAGTGACGAAGTCCAAATACACATTGGTATTGTGGATTCCCATGAAAACAGCTAAATCTGCTCTCCCTGAAGTTTGATGGCTTTGATCCAAACTTTGATCCAAGTGGGCCTTAGGTGAAGGAAATGTGTCAAAAGTAGTATCTCTAAAGAGACCCTCCTGCCATTAATAGCCTGTTAAGAAAGGAAGTTTCTAACACAGACACACACACAGTTGCTTGCTGTAAAACTAAGGTTCAGTTAAAGAAATGGGACACTTTAGATTGTAGAACAGCAAAGATGGATGAAATCTGAAGAGTTAATTGCTGCTGTTGGATGCTTATATTATTACCCAGGCAGAGAGACAGTCTTTAGTTTAGATTTGTATGACTTGTCACTAGCAGTGTTCTCCCAAAAAATGAGCATGGCTTTAGTATGTTTAAAATGTAGCCTTGCTTTAGCATGACTACACAAAAATAACAAGAAAAGCTTGTCATGATAAAGGCATAGGTTTTAATGATTAAACTTTAAATCTGAAATTGGAAACACAGCTTGTAACTTTAAATGTCTTCTGTGTGGAAACACCTGGGTTTATCCAAGGACAGATTGACCACCAGATTACTGAATGCCAATGGCAATTACAGCTTTATTGGATAATGCACTGGGCAGATCCTTAGCCTCTGTAAACTGTCCTAGCTCCAACAAGTTCAGAAGAGGCAAATTTACAGATCTGACCCACATCTTCCTGTAGTGAATGTATATGTCTTTTTACTTTCCCTAACCATCAGCTTTCTAGTCATCAGCTTTTTTATCTAGTCATACATCAACCCTGATGTTCCTATCTGTGTGTGAAGAACTGCATGAGTTTGGACACTAATTTAGACTGAACCTTGGTCAACCTTTGTCAAAAAATGAAGCCTTTTAATTTTTAACTTCCTTGCTTAGCAGGTATCTTTAATAAGTAAGCAGCGTAGTTGTTAGTTCTAAATTAGACCTTTAACTGCTTTTCTGAGTGTTTGCTTACACTAAAAACCTGGCACACAAAGACATCCAAAACTTACTTTTGAATCAAAAGTGGAGTTCAATGAACAGCAGCATTGCCTATGTTTTCTCCCTCTAACCTTCTAACAGATGTGGTCTGCATCTTCTTAATCATGCATAATCAACTAAAAATCCCTAGGTCTAGTTCAGTCAGAAACAATGAGCTGCCAACAGGAACAGTCAGCAGAAAGATGAGAGAAAGATGTGTTGTATCCACATATGCAATTTTGGGTGTAGTTATGGGAAAGCCTTGAAGAGTTTTTACTCTGATCCTAAGTCTCTAGTCTCAGGGAAGTCCCATTTAATGGTGTCCAGCAGGACAGGGTCCCTTTAGTTAGATGATGAGGTGCCATGTAAAGTGAGAGGAGAAAATTTTAGATGAAGTAAACAGAGGATAACATTGTCCTGTGCTGGCTCCTTTGTTACTATTGTTCAGCAGTAAAGTATCTGGGCTTATCTATTTATATGTCTCTAAATGTAAATTTTGTCTTGTGAGTACAAAGAATAATGGGTGGGAAGGGCATGACCCACCATCTCAGCTCACTGTCAACAGCATCTCCACCATTCCTGCCTGTTGGAGAATCCTTCTGGCCTCTCTCCTGTGGGAAATACAGATGTGTAGAAATGGTGATGGTGAATGGGGCAGGAGCACACCTTCTGGCTGCCAGCTGTGAGGAAGTGAAACAGGTAGGTGTGTCCCAAAGCTTGTATCCACGTCACTTCAAACATACAGTGACAGAAGACTGCACGTATCTCCCAGCCTGGGGTTGCAGCTCTCAGGCACTGTTTGTCCTCTCTGCATGTTGCTGGGGTGTGAAGTGCTTTAAACAATTCTTCTTCTAGTTAAGTACATCAGCCTGTGTTGGCTTTGCAGGCACCCATCTGCAGAAAGCAGATCTTGCTTGCTTCCCTCTGAGGATCCCTTCCTTCCCTCCCCATCGGCCTCGTTGGGAGATTAAAGCAGCAGCGGCCCCATACACAAACGCAGCTGGTTCCGTTTGGTCAGCCTGAGCCTTGCTGTGAAACCACGACAAGAATTCCAGTAAGTTGGCAACACTGAAACACAAAGAAAACAACAATAGGAAAAGACCTTCCGTGCAGAAAGGAATGTTTCAGGCACTATTCCCCTACAGTGAAAGGAGAGAGGGTGGGAGGGAGGAGGGAGATTTGAAGAGGGCATGTCTCCCCCTCCCCCGGCAGCTCTGGATCTTGTGATGGAGAGATCTTATCCTCTCTTTGTGATTCAGAGGTGCCAGGAAGCTAATTGAATATTCTGATCTGCCCCCAGTGTTTCTTGTGGCTTGACCCCGGTGCTGTGTCGTACCACTACACCACACAGCCCTGAACCTGCATAAATCACAACCTTGCAAAAGCCTATGCTCCACATCTTCTCTCCCCACCCCCCTCTTTACTATCTTGATAGATAGAAAGCCTTTACGGAAAGGTTTAGAGGGATTAGCGTCCTACAGGATCTGGAGAGAAATCACAGTCTGTTAATAAGCAGCAACATGTTCCTGTGCAACTTCTGCAGGAACAATACAGGCACCTCTACCCTTTTATTGAAATTGCAGTCCATGGCAAAAAGAAGAAGAGTTAATGTTTGAAATACTGCTTAAGTTCTTTTGCAGCATCAGCAAGCAGCCATTGCAATATAATGAGCATGGCATGACGCTAATGTACAAGATATATGGTATTTCTAAAGGTGGTGTCAATAAAATTAATCTGACAGAGCCTCTTGGAAGACAAATAGACCTATCCTTCTTGCGTGGTATGTATGCACAGTAGTCACTGATGACATGCACGTGTATGTGCGTGCACACATGAAGAAAGAACAGCTTGGCATAACTAAATTTTCTACATGAAAGACTATTTTTGATCAGTATTTAAAAAATTCTTTGACTAATATTTTAGAAAAATGTAAAAACTTCACACATTTTATATATGAAGTTTCTGATCCTGCAAGCAAAGCCTCCAAAATGTTTGTCTTTTTACCAAGGCTGCATTCCAGCCTGAAGTATTAGGGTATCTTTATCTTTTCCCTGTGATCCTACATACTGCTCTTCGCTTTTTAGTGGGTATATGGTCCTGAAATGGCAGCAGTAAAACACAAGGAGATATTTCTTTGTGTGTTGCACACACTATTGGAGAGTTAGAACTAAAGGAGTGTGTCTCCAGCTGATATCTTGAGAATTCAGAGCCAAAAGCACTTTACCAAACTGATTTTATCAGCTAAGAAAGTGCAAAAGTAAGTTTCATCCCTTCAGTTTTCCTTTCATAGTATTTATGTGAGGAGTACTAAGTTCTAAGCTTTACCTCTGCACTGGTGAGTAGATGTTGGATTTTTTCAGAATTATCAAAAGTATTTTTTATTTGGAGCATGCCTTTGGGACATTAAAATCTGTGACATATTTCACTTGCCACCTACAATTCCCAGAACCACTCAGAATAGATGAGCACATTAAAAACAGCACCAATGGACTCTGCTACAAAGTCAGCAAAGTGCAGCGTCTTGGAAGCATCTTGGCTGTCCTGCAAAGTGTGGAAGGAGGGGCAGAGGCAGCCTGTGGCTGCAGGGCCTGGAGCAGTGCCTGATTCCCTCATGCTGGTTCCGGGGCCGCCGGGTATAAAGAGCTTTATGCAATGTCTGGAGGGTGGGAGTTTATAGAAAACGCGATGTCTCAACAGGCGAACACGCCTTTCTTCTGCAACTAGCAGGATAAGAAAAAGACACCAGGCTCCTTGTGCTGCTGCTGTGCAGATCAGCACCCCGGAGTCCAGGAACCAGCTTCTGAGGAAGCTGGAGCATCCCAGCCCAGATGGGACCTCACCATCGGATGGATGGAAGAGCAGCAACTGCTTGCAAACTGCTCATATTATTCACTGCATGCATAATGCAGGGCAGTTGCCAAGGTAAGCGCTATGCTCCAGCCTCTCCGGAATGGGAATTGCACCGCAAGGAGCACATCCCTACTCCGGGGACTTTTATAAGAAAAATATCAAAGTGACTGGAAGTAGAGGGTTAACGGGTGCTGATTCAAGGAGTTCTTTCTAATAGCAAGGAGAGACAGTTGGCTCTTTCCAGGAGTCATTTGATGGAGTCGGTTTCTGTTGTGGAAAAGTAAGTAGCGACTTAAAAGCACTGCAAACACCACCGACTTTTTAGCTTCACTTCATCTTGGTTTTAAATTATTCTAGGATGCTTCCTCTGATTGTTTTTCTGGTTTGTACAAACCCTTTTTTTTTCCTAGTAGTGTAAGACAGCAACACGCAAATGTGGCTACATTTTGAGGGATGTCTCAAACTTTGCAACACCACGGTCTAAACTCATGGTTTTACAGAAATGCAAGCAGGCAGGTTTTTCTGTGAGTCCTGATTACTGGCTGTGAATAAGGCCAAGAAAAAAAAAAAAGAAAAAACCACCCCAGACTTTTTGCATTTTTTTCCTTTCGATCTTTGTGCCCTTCTTGCTACTGAAATGCATGTAGTTTTGCAGAGCAGAGTTCACCTGCATTCCAAGAGCTGGTTTGGTAATCGCTACAATTGTACCTAGAGTTGTTTTTGGTGAGGAGTGCACAGGCTGCAGCACTTGCACGTAGACAAGTTGGGCCAGGGGGGTAGGGGGTTATGTGTGGACACGCTTGTGTACGTGTGGTATATGCAGTCATTTACAGAAGGCTATAAGAAAGAAACAGATGCTTAGTCTGGAGCACAATAAGCTCCCCTCAGTCGGTCTCAGACGCAGATTTGAAGTTGAGAGAGGGAGAACTTTTTCTCTGGGCTTTACTGTTGCTAGGCGACATCGAGGAGCATGTGACTGGCAGAACAGGCTGAGTGCCGCTCCTCCGGTACTAATCTGGCTGCTAGGGATGGAGTAGCCGTGTGCCCAAGTCCTCCCTCCGGCCTGTGACTACAGCCCATCTTCCTGCCTTCCCCTTCTTCACCCTGTTTAATTGCCTTGCATTGAAAATCAAGCCTGTCTGGCTGGAGCAAGAGTGGCTGAAGTGCGTTTCTTCCACCCGCGTATTGACCTGCAGTTCTGCTGGTTCTGTGTGTGTCTGTGTATTACGTGTGTGTTCAAATTGTTAATCTGCTTTCTTTGCTCAACTCTTAGTTTAAGCTCCTTAGACAGAATCAACTAAGTAATTATGCAGCAACTGCTGCTAGCAGCTCCCACTTATGAACAGGGAAATAAGAGATAGCTAATGTGCTGGAGACCTGCAAAAACTCCAGCCAAAGAGGTCACACGGGGCAGAATTAATCCTATACACTATTATTTTACATTGGATAGAATGGAACCCGCAGTGCAGATCAAAAATTTATTTTTTTGTTCTACATCTGCTTGTGATTGTCAGAACGTACCTGACAGATGACATGACAGAATAAGCAGAGAGGGGCTTTGAACTGGTATCCATAGGTAGTAGAAGTACAGAATTTTTTTACTTTTATGGTGTTCCTCCCCCTCTTTCTCCCATTCTCCCCTCCCCCATGCCTCCACAGTAGAATAACTGTGGAAATCAAACAGTATAATTTTAGTAATGGGTGACTGATACTAGCAAAATACCTGGATAGCAACTTTGCCTGCACTGTGATTATGATAGTGAAGTATTTTCTAACCTTAAATTAGAGTTCCTTGAATGTTGAGATCATGTCATACACTTATTTTAAAAAGAAAATTTGGAGAACCATGAAAGCAATCCCAAGGATTGGGAAAATGGTGAAAGGAAGGAAAGAAGGAAAATTGTGAAAATCTATTATCTTGCCTAATCCTCAGTATTTCCAAAGGCGCTTCACTGATGTTTTTTGAGATTTTTGTTGGCAATATCTGAGTGTTCCCAGTATAAGATGGATGTTTCTAAAAGAACTTCACTTAAGCACTTGCTCAAGTGATAGTACTCTTCCTCAATTTACCTAATTCTAGTTTTACTTAGATGAACATTGTGCTCATGAATAGAATAAAGATGCTGTGTTTTGTAATTGCCAGCTGTACAGGGCCTGTTTCCCCAACCTTTACTCTGTAGGTCTCGTTGCCTGTGGGGTAATTGTTGTCAGAAAAAAGTCTGAGTGGAATCTAAAAAGTAGTTAAGTGTCAAAAAAAAAAAAAGTAGTTAGTGTCAAGCAGGAGCATCACAGGAGTATTGCTCATGTTTGTTTTGAGGAATATCAAAGTGCTTCACATTCAGGCATAAACTAGAGACAATGGGTGGATGTTAGTGCACCAAATTTGATTTGTATCCTGAATCTCTGCAATGAGAAATCATCAGTTTGATACATCCCAGGTAAATATGACTAAAATTTGTTACTGTTGTGAGGTCTCTATTAGTCTGAGAGTGAAGGCTGTTCTAAGAAGGAATACATATGGTGTGGCAAGATACATCAGAAATCACAATGAACATTTGCGTGAAGTGTGGCAGACCATTAAGAAATAGGTATGGTAAGACCGAGTAGAGAAGAGGTACAGCAGTTCTTTCTGGAAGTCATGGAGAAACATGCTGTTCCACAAGGCATTGTAATAGTTCAATCTTCAAATTAATAATTCAGTGTTTTCTAGACATTGTCTTCACTCAGAACTATTTAATTTGTTTGTAGGATGAGGCAGCACTGTGCACTTTTAAATGGCAGAGAAGTCTGTCTGTAAGATTCCACCCTTGCCAAGACCTGAAGTTTGAAGACTTGAGTGAATGAGGACTGAGGATTTGGAAGTAATGAGAAGGGAAAAAGGATGGCAAGAAATACGAGTGTACTGATGCAATCCTGAAATACAATTTACTGCATTTTGTGCATTTCAGTGTTCATAATCCTGCGCTAGTACAATTTTCGTGATTTCTTTTGGAGATGTATTCACGCAAAATCAAGAGCAAAAATTGCACTGAGTGTCCATCCACCTGGCTTCTAAAGTGGTTTACTTCTTGAGGCCTGACAATTTAGAAATATCTGTCAGTGAAACACGTTATAGTCTTCTCACATTTTAATGAGCTTTTCTGTGCGCTAACAGGGCTTTTTGGGGTTTTTATTCTTTGTTCTTTTTAATGAATAGCCCAATTCTAATACATCTCTTGAATTTTCTTAATAATTCACTCTTTTTCTGTATTCTGGTCAGTAAAGCATGTCAGGTATTTGCAAAGTAATCAGCTAAAGCAAAGAATGGGTCAAACCCCAGAATTTTAGTTAAATATTGAAACCAGTAATTGGAGGACACCTGGTTAGGTTTAGGTTCTATGCCAAATGCTAGAATTACAGTAAATAATTAAGCTAAAGGAGTGAAGACAAACAGAGACAGAACATCCAAGGAGATTTCAACCTAGATAAATGTGTGATGTGTGCGATGCTTCTATTTCCCTGTAAGACAAACCAAAACCTTCTTTCATAAATTGAGCTGATTGGAAATTTGAGCAATGAAATCCTACTTTAATCCAGATTTACTTGCCATGTGTTTTGCGGAAATAGCAAAGATTCATTTGGGGGAAAGGTAGACTGCAATTTCATTACAGCCTTTTAATTCTTTTCCTTTTGGGCTTCCTGGGTTGACATGAAATCACTTGTACTGTTTGGAGTTTTTCCCCTCCATGCACCTTCTTGCACTCTTAACTTCTTGGTCTTTAACACTGAACCTGGAGGTTCTTCTAAATCTGAATACTCTTCAGTTGAGCAGTAAGCAGGCAATGCACAAACTATTTTATCTATGTTATTGGATCCATTCAGTCTTCTACAATACTTATTTTTAGGTCTGAGTGGTCATGATAACTTTTCAGATAGACAAATATGTATCTTGAATCACACTGTACTATCACTTTTTAACAGAGGAGTTGTATCTCCTCTCTGAGAGCTCTACTTAAAACATAATGGAACCATGTAGTACTTTAGATGTTTCAAAGAAGTGACACTTTCTAGAAGTTGTCATTGTTGAAAAACATTAAAGGTCCCCTCTAATTAAGGATCTACAGGTCGACATCTATTTAAAGGGAAGTAGATGTTTTTATTCTACTTTTCTAATTAGTTATAATAAGAATTTGTCAGTTTCTTTTTAATAGCTTACACTGAATGTGGCAGATAAAAGAGCTCTTTTAAAAATTATTTCGAACTAAAGGGTTTCCTTATATAATTTGATAATAATACACTGTTCTTAAAAATACCTTGAGCCTTTTTACCTCGAGCTGTTTCTAGATGAAAGAATAACAAGGTTTCTTCTGAGTCAACCCAGTGTGATTCCTTTAATTTCAAAGAAATTACCCTGGCTTGTACTGATCTAAGACAGAAAATATGATGCAGTGAAGAGTAAACATCCCTTTAAATGGCTTTTTATTGTTTGAGATCCATTTTGAAGTCCATTTTGTTATGATAATGGTAATTTCTTTAACAACTTTTTTCTCTCTTGATGCAGTACTCTTATAGAACAGTTGAAAAAAATTAAGTTTAATGAGTAAGCATAGAACTGTTAAATGAAATGGATAGTCTTTAGTATATTTCTTAAGCTTTTACTGTTGGTTTCAGAGGTTTTAATGTTTTCTTTGTTTTGCAATGCTTAAAGTGGATTAGAGATCAAAGGATCACTGTTACAGGTTTTGTTTCGGATTAATGAAACAACATATAAAAGTTGACTGAAATGGTTCTATTTCTATGACCTGTTCTGTTTTATAGTTTTAAACATGAATAAGTTGCCTTTGTTTTACAATCAAGAAGCCAAATCTTCAGCAAAAGGGCACTGTTTACAGCAGCAGCTTGTCTGCCCAATTATTTTCCTGCACAACCAGGTCATGATACTACACCCTGCCGAATCAAGTCAGAGAATGGGGAATTGGGACTCCAGTGGGGGATTGCAGGGTCATGTTTTTGTGGACCAAGAAGGCTGGGGCTTTAGTTGTGTTCTGTGGTGTCGCTTAAAAAAAAAAAAATAAGAAAGAAGGTACAGTCCACAAGATATCCCAGAAACTGACACATTCACTGATGTTTTTAGAAGGTAATAGTATTTATCTTCAGAAACTGTGGTGCACATTATCAACTCAAATAAATATACCATAGAAAATTCAGTTTACTTTGAGCAAGTTTAAGGCCTGCAGAACTGGAATACATATATGAATAACCCTTCCCAGAGTAGTCCCAAAGAAAGAAATCTACTATGTAAAGTTGGTATCATTTTGATCTCATCAAGCCCTTGTCGTACCTTGTCATCTAAGGGCACAGTTTGATGAGAAGTGATGGGCCCCGTGAACAGTTCACTGCTCCTGGGAGCAGAATGCCCCCACTCATTTTCCTTCTCTTTTCCAATATCCTATGCCCATGTTGCTGACAACCTTGTGTTGTTGGTACTTCCTTTGTGCCACTGCTCATTGGACCCTCTCTGAGCTACTTTTACTCAGAAACCTGTGGAATTATAGTTTAGGGATTTTGAGCAGCATGCAGAAACAAAGACCTGGAGTTTACTGGAGTTTAGAAAAGAAAGGGAACCTTGGCATTGTGTACAAGGAGAGGTGTTGGAAAGAGGGTGAGAAAGAGATGCTCTATTTTCCCATGGTAAGTCAGGCTGGCCATGCAACCACTGTCTAATGCTACTGCTAAAAACCTTTCCATGCTGGTAATAAAAGTGGTCCTATCAGGGATAGAATGAGCAGGTGTTGGTGCTGCTGGAAATACTTTCCTGTAGTTGTCTTGAGTAAACAGATGACTTAAATGGAACGGAGCTGCTCACATGTTCCCTTTTTGAGCAGGGTTGTAGGGCTGTTCTCAACCTTAATGTAAGGAGTGGACTGGATGATAACCAAGCACTTGGAATGTTGCTGCAGTTCTTGTTGGCCTTCTAGCTGTGTTAATAAAAATTACTTTTACTACTGCAAGGTCTAATACTTTAAAAAACCATTTCATGTGAAACTAACTCCATTTTGTCTGAAATGAGTAACAAAGTCTGTGGTGCCTTCTATAAGAATATTTAAGCTGTGCTTGTTAGCTCTGCAGTTATTAATTTTCTGTATGAAGTCAGCCACAGAATGCACTTTAAAGCTTCACTGAAAAGGGGTGCAAAGTTTTTTAATTCTTGGCCTATGTAACTTTTTCTAATAAGAGATAACAATTCTCAGAGAGTTAAATCCTGTAAGACAGTGGAGGAAGGGAGAGCCCCAAATGATCACCCTGTTAAAGGAAAAATCTTGTCTTTAAACAGCCTGCCTGGAGATACTGACTCTGGATAGCAATATAACAGGTGTGGTTACAATCTTCTCCTAGCAGACATTGTGAAAGTCTGGTGGAAAAGTATTGGTATGAGGAGGGGATTACAAGTTAAAGGTTGCAGACCTTTAGGCAAATGCCTGCAGTCCTCTGAGCAATGTGATTTGTATGTTGTGTGTTGCCACTGAGATATTCGGGAGATTGTGTATGCCTTTCCTGTAGGTTTTTGTGCTTGCTTCTGGATGTAAGGACACAGGGTCCAGTATGTGTATGCTTTTGTGTTTCCAAGCATGTAACAAGCGTAGGGCTTATGCAGCTATACCAGCTAGAGAAGTTCTTCCCTACTATTAACCTCTGCGTCTGGAATGCTGCTGGGAGTAGCTAGCTAATGTAATTTAAAGAATAATTTAAAATATTATGCCCAGCAGCCACTAAAAAAGGGAAGTCACAGCAGAATCAAGCATCCTTGAAGAGTCAAAATGGGTGAGTAAATCTGAGAGTTAGAGATTGGATTCTTAGGGAAATTATAGGTAAAATCCTTCCATTGGGGTTGACAGGAAGAGTAATGTTTCAGGAGAAGACGATATCTCATGTATTTATCTTCTGATGAATCCAAGGACTGTCTTTTTAATGTGGTACACTCATTAGTATTATTTGTGTAAAAGGAGTTCTTAATTTATTTTTTAAACCAAAAACTAGAAAGAAAAGATGTTACACTTAAAAATGAAACAGCCAAAGGATGATTTAATTCTTTAGTTTGCAAGGAGTAATGACGAGTGCCCTGAGAAGCTTTGGGGCACAGCTTAAACAGTCTTTGGTTTGGTTTGTTGTTATTTTTTTGTTTATTTATTTTGTTTTGTTTTGTTTGTTTGCTTTTTCCTTCTTAATCTAGAATCCTAGTGGTATGATGCTAAAGAATTTTGCTGTGGATATGGGTTCTGTTGTCAAAGAAAGAAACAGCTTTCATTTAATGTGCTTACAGTGTTTATTATCTGTAAGGGAAAGTGGCTTATTTTTTGCAAGGCAGGTTTCATTTTTCGTTTAATAACGTGTGATATAAAATTATAATAAGATTTATAATTTGGGAAAGTGTTGTATGTTGCATAGCAATGATACAGAAAAGAAATACAAAAATGACACAATTTCACTGTCACGAACTGTGCAGGAAGGCTCTTACTGTGGTCAGTTCCTAGTGCTACAATGACTCATCAGCTTTCAGGAGAGCATGACAGAATTGAATGCAGGTCATCATCTCAGCAGGGGGTCTAATTTTGAGAAAAACCAGCACATTGGTTGGAAAATTTATTTAAAAAAACTGTATGGGTCTCAAAACAATAACAAGTTCTTGAGAGAGTTGTTTTATCATCTGCTGCTACATGTGTCTGACTTTCCTATGGTATATACTGTACATGTTCTCTCTAAATTGGTTCAGCTTTTTTTTTTTTTTTCTCCCCTCTCCGCTTTCCACACACTGTGTAGTTGTAAATGCTTGCTAGTCTTGAAGATTTTCCTCTTTTGGTCATATTCCCCCTCCTTCTGTTGCCCAATTGTTATTCTACTGCAGCCTTGGGCCCATTAGCAAGGTTCATTCTTATGAAAATGCTTGGGATGCTTCCTTCTGTGAGTAACTGAGGCTGTCTTTATTTCTACTGTGTTTGCATGCTCTTCTTCCTCTTTATGTCATATGGTCAATTAGAACAGATTTTTGCATACTTAATGTACCATTCACGAAAGGGAAGCTACTAAGATTGAGGAGAGTGGGGTGTGTATGCTTCCCTAGAGATCCACAGTGTTTGCTTCACTTCCCCATCTAACAAAATCACAGCTGATTTGTGTGGATTAAGACACCTCATGTCAAGACAATCAGTTTGGGTTATCCATCTGAAGGCAGAACATGTTCTTCACATGTAATGTCTGAAGCACATTTTTATGTTGAGAAGGCTGATCATTCAGCAGCGCTGCAAGTACTGGTTCTACTAAATTTGGCCATACAGGTAATAATTTTATTAAAATCTCTAAGGAGTACAAATAGATTTTGTTAGCGTCCTCCTGGAAAGTACTTTATATACAGTTTAGATTAAAGAAGGTGTTCAAGAAAAATTAATGACTTGCCTTCAGTTATCATTAAAGTACAAGAAATTTGTCAGTGACTTAAATGAAAGAAGGAACCTGGTCTGTTCAATATAAAGAATATTTACTTTATCACTAGAAAGGAGTATCACTTCCTGTCTGTTAGAATTAGTCCTTCCTTAAAAGGATTATTTCTTATTCCTGCCTTGTTCTAGGACTAAAAAGATAGCAAAAATTTATTTGTTGCTTTGAAAAAGTGAGTTGAAACAAGATTATTAAGTAGCCTAATTTTTATAATTTTATTTGCCGTACTGTATGATGGAAAAGATACACAGTATGGATATGTACTGTTTGTGAGCATATATGATAAATAAACTGTCACGGTTTTAAATTTAGAAGGTTGGGTTTTTTACATTTAGGATCAATGAGAATAACTTTAAAAGATTGAATATTTTTTTTTTTTTACTTTTCCCAGAGGAATTGGTTTGAAAGTGGTAATGTAGAAGCCATTGTTATTTTGTTCTGAATACCAGAGCCTTAAGGGAAAAAAAAAAACACGAAAAAAGA
>VXBU01002479.1:707726-804225 GCA_013400315.1 Bombycilla garrulus
TTTTTATTGGTTCAGGCTTAAACTTGAAAAAAATAAAACTGACTAGATTTGTTAAGAACTAATAAATAAATAATTTCAGTTTTTATCAGGCTGTTTACATTTGCTGCTTTTTCAATTAGTAAAACTGAAGTAAGGTAGAGGAGATGAGGATTATGAATATCTTTAATGTTGCTAGGAAGCATTTACAGTATCATTCCTTTGAACTTGTCTGCAGGAGACCTGAACCCTTTTTTCTTTGCAGGAAAGCTTTCCTGCTTAGTTTCAGTAGATTAAAATGCTGAATTTCTTTAATTCTTGGATTTATGTTGGGGCATTAGCAGAAATTTGTCTATAGTCTTTTTATAACTGTATTAACTGAAAACAAATTGTTTAACATTTAATACGATTTTAAGTATTTTTATCAAAGATATTGCATGTGAGCAGTATTAAAATGATATTTGATGCTTTAGTTTTAACAAGTGCTTTAGCTGACAAGTATCTGTATGTGCAAGAACATGCAGACACAAAGCACAGAATATAATGTAGAATTTGTTGGGGTTTTTTCCTGCTTGGCAAGTAAAGGCAAACCGTAAAAATATGCTGATGCTGCAGGGAAATGTGGTATTTCTAAGTCCATAATGAAAGACAATATTTTCACTTTTAATCTTGAATTTTAAACTGCTTTTTAAAAAAAATCAGTGAGTAAAAATTCCAAATGTAATGATTGGATCTCACCTGTCAGAGTAGAACTTGTTTTCTAGTTTCTGATACCCGTCATTGTGCTGAGCACAGATTGTGGTTTACTCAAAAATAAGTCCAGCTAGTACTGGTGAAGAACCAGATCTTTTGCTTCAAGCTCAGTCCTTTATCATTTCCACCACTGCCCCCTGCCTCCCACCCCCAAATAATCTGACATGTGCCTTGTTTCTTGTAGTCTAATAAACACACCAGCAAAACAGAGTGTGCCTCTCATGTATTGTGACTTTTTTTGAGTGCTAATGGATTGAAAATAGAATATGAATATGTGTTGGTGCAAGGAAGAACAGGCCCAATTGGCCTCTTGGCACCGGTGCACCCCTGGGAATTCAAGACCCCGTTGTCTTTATGCTGCAAACGGTCAAGGGCACGGCCCTTTTTGTGACATGATTGTACAGTGCGAGGTACAAGGAGTTCTTGATCAGCTGCTCAGTCTGTAGATGCTATTTTACTAATAATAATCTTTTTATATGTAATTGGATGATAATTTGGTAGAAGAAATCCTACGCTTCCCCATTCATAATGTATTGCTGTATATCAGGCACTCAGCTTTTCTGCCTCAGGTTGTCCCTTGGCTGTTCCTCTGTCTGCCTGTCAATCTCTCTGTGAAGATCTTGCAGTCATGTGAAGTGGACAAGGACGTTTGTACTGTCTTTCTCTTGGTATTTTCAGTAAAAATTATTACTTCAATCTAAAATACATTGCGTATTGCAAGGGCTTGAAAGCTGCAGGTAAAACTTTTACTGCATTGTGTAATATCTGTAAATGTTTGTGTGGTCTGTTTTGATTTTTTTAAAAATCCAAATAGTTTGTATTAAATGTAATGGAGTTTAAAGAGTGTAGAAAGACTGAAGGCTAAATATCATGTTGAGAGATATGAAAGTTAATGTAATTTCATCAGCCTCTATTTTTCTTATCTATTAAATAATATTTGATCATTCTCTTATTATAATTGCTAGCAAAATTCTGCTTTTCAGTATCATAGGACATTGTTTGAAAATAAGCTGGGGTTTTTACTAAACTTTGAATTTTGCTTCTTTCTCCATTAGTGAGGGGGAACAGAGATGGAATTTCCAGAGGTTCAGCCTTCCCTCCTTGAGCATTCCAAAACCTCAGGCTGTTTGACATGTAATTAAGCTAGGCAAAAATCTGACATCAAAGTGTATGGAAGGTGATTCTTCAGGATTCTTTTACCTGCAAGGCCCCTACAGTGGGCTGCTCTGTTTGGGGGCCAAATGGGAAAGAGAGTACCCTTTTTTGGAAGCCAGAAGGGGAGAAAAAAAGAGCTTGTCACTTATTTTTCTATTTGTAAATTTTGTGTGGAACAGTTTTGTAATGCACAGTGTGTTTGCATTTACTTGTTGAGAACATGAAGATGTATTACAAGTGAAACTGCTCAGTTGAAAAAATGTTGCCTTGAAAAACATTACTCTTTTAGATGCAAATAAATCTGTTGAGAGTGTTGATCCCTGAAGTGTAAAGTAATTGCAGCAGTGTAAGTTTGATTTCTGAGTGGACGGTTTGAGAATGGTACAATCTATCCTGGGCTTAATACATTCCTCATTACTTTAAATTCTTCATTCAGACTTAACTGCTAAAGAAATGTTAGCAGTTCTCAAGGCATTGTGAGCACAAGGAAGGAAGAACGAATGAGGGGTTTTAGCCTATTCTGTGTAGTCAGAATGAACAGTCATGGCCCTTAATCTGTGGATAACAAATGTAATTCAGAAGGTGTGTAGTCAGAGTTAAAAGTGTGAGGGACTTCAAGGTTAAATGGGCAGGTAGGAAATGTATGAAAAGAATACAAAAGACTAGAACCGTTCAGGGAGGAACTGCAAGGATTTCAAAGTAATGCAGAGGGGCAAAGATTCGGTTCTATTACAAGCCAAACATAACATTCTGGTTTTAATACAAAAAGATTGAATTTTAGCTTCAATTCTGAAACGAAATGTTTCTACACAAGGTGAAGCCCAGTGGAGGTTGAGAGGATGTAGTGGACTGTGTTCCTGTTGAAGACAGTGCTTTAGTCCTATGGGTTAATGCACTGTGCTGTGATGCTATTAACCTCTCTCTCCTGCTGAAATTCCCTGAGATTTAACGTGACATTGAACATTCTTTAGTTGTGTGAATGTTGACTACCATCCTGTAGAGGCAGTGGCGTTTGTCTGTGGCAGTGGTTTACCACAGGATACTTCATTCATATGCAGGCAGCAACTGTTGCAGAATAGTGAGGTGAATAGTGGTAGAAGATGCACTTATTTAAAAAAAAATTAAAAGTGACAAAAGGTATTTTGTTTAGTTAATAATTTGCTCAATCTTTCTTCTAATAAAATCATTACTATGTTCTATTCCAGTGGAAAATAACTACCTGACAAAATCTTTCTGCAAGTAGCTTTTCCAGAGCTAGTAACATAAGCCTTCCTGCTTTACCTTGGCAAATTCTTATTCTGAAACATCCACTGAGAGTCTCTTACAAGAGAATCCCAGACACAGAGAACAATATAAATTCCAGTGACCAAGTTAGCATGAAGCCCCAAGACAGTAAGTATATAAAGGAGTTTAGAAATATCACTGGTCTACATTTTTCCAGTGATGCTTCTGATCTTTGCTTTGCAGTATCAGTATTGGACTGATTTATATTAAAGCCAATATCATATATTTGTTATTTCTTTTGTGTTTTCCTGAATATTGAGCAGTTGAAACAGATTTTACCTTTCAAAATTATTTTTGTTAATGCCCAGAGATTCTTCTTTATGTGTATATATTCTGGTGTGACTCCTAAGGTCTGCCATGCATTTTTTAGCCTGTATTTTATTAGTGCTTTTATCACAGTCAGAGGACTAAAACTGAATTATAGTAATAATAGAGCAATACAAAAAAATTCAATCATTTCTGAAACTTGAACTTTCAAAAGTCACCCAAATTTTGTTCTATTAGCAATTTTTAAGCATTGAAATGAAGACTGATTATATTATTGCTCTATTTTAAACTCAGTGGTTATTTACTTCCTATCAGTATTTGTCAGAGTAAATCTGAATTTCTATGGAAATTAGTTCATTAATATTATTTTTCTGTAATATCTGACTGATTAATGAGCTGCCTTACCATTAAAAAATCCACAAAAATTTATTGAAAGAGAAACCATCCATAAAATTACTAATGACTAATTATTCAGTGAATTGAGGCTTCAAATAATATCAATAAAAAAGAGAATACTCCTTGTTTTCAGATAGTCCCTGCTCTCACTGAAACCCAGGTGCTGCAGGCTCACGTTGCATACAATATACCAAATCTGGTTATTGCTGACATGGTTATTTTTCTTTCATTCTGGTTATTTCTCCTGGGTATTTGTAGCAGTAACTTTTTTATACTGTAATCATGTATTTTCCCCCTGATTACTTTCTCCTTTATCAGAGTTAGAATTGTTTTTGTTCACAGCTGAAACACAAGCTCTTTAGAACCTTTGTGAGAAATGCCCTTGATACTGCAGATCACTTTTACTTCTTTCATATTACTGATTTTTCAAAGATTGTTTTTTTTAAAATGAATGTACATAATTATCTGCTAGGTAATTTTTCTTTGTTCTTAGGATAATATAAAACAGTTATAATTGAAGTATTAATAGTTCATACTATTTGTAGGTGTTTCAGAGCTCTTTGCCTCCAGTTATAAGTAAGCACAGCAGATAACATTGTAAAGATTAATGCCACAATTAAATTAATTATAACAGGTCTGCTGAAGATTTGTGTAAATGGATACGGTGATTACTGTGTATAGGTGTGAGTATCTTTAATTATAATTCTGAAAGCTGTTATAAAGAGTAGCAGCACTGTGTCACTTGCAGGTTTTCTGTTAACATTCAGTTACCATTTCTGGTACTGTACAAAGACTGCTGTGTTTATACTGCTTTTAAAAAGGTTTATCAGTGTTATCGCCTCATTTTAATCACTATAGGGGTATGTTTAACTAAAAGAACTTAATACAAGATAGGCAAAATAAATTACTATTGTACATAGTGCTTGAAATGTTTTTAGCTATTTATTATTTAGAAATAATATATGAGTTGTTCATATTGCTTGTTTATAAGCATGTTTCATTAAAAATCCTAATCATGTGGATGCAGATTTGATTCTATATTGTAACTTCTTGTTTTAAGTAAGTGACTATGAATAATTGTGAAAAGCCATGATGTACTAAATATACAAGAAGATTTAGTATTTGTTTTGCATAGTAATTACAACTGATAAATGGTGGGTTATATGTTGTGTTTTTAGAGCTTTAACTGCTAATCTTATATGAAAATGTTGCTTTGTAGGGCAAAATTCAGGGAGAGGGCCTGAGATTCCAGAGTGAACTTGTACATTCCTTCAGGGCATTTTTGCAAGGGAGGTTGTTGTGTTTTAAAGGTAGTTGATAAGAGACCTGCACCACCAACCCCAGACCTGCACCACCAACCACCATCATGCATTAGTCTATAGAAGGTATTTGGGTGAACATACTCCTGTACCACTCCGTACCACCATTTATCCAAGTGAAATTTTTGACCATTTGCAGGATACATTATAAATCAGAGTGTCACTACCAGACAATCAGATTTGAACATTCCTTGCATAAAGTAGCTTGCCTATATCCCTGAGGAATACATCACTTAACTGTGTTTATGTGACAGTGTTGATATGCCTGGTTTTACATGAAAGTTAGGTAGCGTGTTATTTATGTCATCATGAATTCACAAAATAGGTGGTTGTGCTTTATGTATACTGAGGTTATCGTCTCTGGACAAATCACTCAGAATAATTGAAAGATGTAATTTTATTATATGGTTATTAATTAAATCAGGAAACAGGATTTTTTTTCAGAGTTGAACTTTGCTACTACCTCAAGTTTTTTCAGTGTTCCCCTCTCTGAGGTGCTGACAACAGATTAACATGAAACAGAGCTCTGTTGAACCTAATTATGGTGCAGCTCATTGTTTTGAGGATCTATAAAACTGTTCACTCCCTTTTTATGAGGCTGTAGTCACAATGAAAGGCCATAAACAGTGCCTTTTCTCTTTCCTAGGGACTGGAGATTTCATTAGTTGACTCTAATAAAGACCTGATCCAGCTGCATTTACACCTGGGAATGAATGCTTCTTTATCAGGTCTTAATCCTTAGTAGGTCAAGCAGGAGGGAATGACAGCAGGATAGCTTTTGATCAGCCATAAATGTCTGAAAGCTTAATTTCTTTTAAAATTATTTGCTATTCAAATCTTGACTCAAGACATGCTTTCCTGTACTTCAGAGGAAATATGTTAAGTATGAGGGCATTATTAAGAAGCAAAACAAAACTGAGATCTTTCTATAGTTTCAAGTATAGAAACAAGATTTCCACATCAGCTAAGAGGATTATTATTGTATGATTTTAAATCCTCATACACTTTGGAGAGCACCAACATTTAGCATGTTTAGCCCCTAGATATGATGTGGAAAATGATGCCCTACCTTATTTAAAGTCTATACTGCTTGGGAATTGAAAATTGATGCATTCCTGCTAAATAGATTTCTGCAGTAAATGTACTCTGAGACTTGTTTGGGTTATTTTTTCCTTTTTTATAACTATTTTTGTTTTGTTTGTATAATATACAAATGCTAAAATTATTGTCATTTTCTAGCAATTGAGTTGGAGATGTTCTGTAATACTTGAAGATGGTTTCGTTTGTTTGTTTGACTGGGTATATAGAGCTCTTATATATATATACTTTTTAATACTTTTTAGTATCTTTTGTATTATTTTTTGTTTTATCATTTTCTCTCCATCCTGCAAGGCGGTGGATAAACAGAGTTCTTGATGATTTTCCCTGTCTGTTTTTATGTGTTTGTGCTGCTGAGCTGCCTGTTCCTCTGTTTCACCACAGGGTGTGAGCGGGGGCAGTTCCGCTGCGGCAATGGTCGCTGCATTCCTGCAGACTGGAGGTGTGATGGGGCCAGAGACTGCTCGGATGATACAGATGAAGCTGGCTGCCGTAAGTGAAACAAATACAGAGCAACAACTTTGTAATATAAGAAATCAGGAGATTCCAGTGTGCTCAGCTGTACCTATAGTACAAGAACAAATATTGAATTGGGAGAAAATTACTAGTTGTCATGAGATACCGCAGAATCTATTTGAGTCTTATTCCATGAGCTCATTTGGCTTTGGTACACAGAAAATCAAGTAGTGCTCAGCTTCTAACATGACTTTAACCTTTTCTTAAAAATCTGACTGTCCAATAATGCAGTTTTATATTATGACTAATGTTCTAAGTAGATGTAGAAATGTATTGCATTCTATTACTGTAGTAATTCTGAATATTATGGATACATATATGTTTACGTATATATATCTAACACAAGCATCACTAGTGCTCCAAATCTTTTGGATTTTTCAGAATCTGGACAACTAACTGTACCGACTGTGCCCAAAGTAGAGTCATTAATTGTCTAGAGTTGATGGTGCTGTGTCAGCAGCTCGGGACAACAATTTTATTCCTAGGGACTGTAATATCCACACACAAAGATTCTCTAAAGCTGAATGAAAAAGTCGTGAAAATGAAGCATTTCCCTCCACAGTCTGTTTTCAGGCACTTGCCTGTATTTTACCTTCTCAGTTCAAGTGTTCTTTGAGCATTGTGGGTTTGTGCAATTATTAGCCCACTTACAGATTAAGCCAATTTCTCCCCCTCAGCTGATAGGCAATGAGACTAATTTATATCTGTTCTTTTTACACTGTTATTATGTTTTTTTGCTGTTTAGCACTTTAGCTTGAAAAAAAAACCAAACTTGTGTAGTCCTGGGTGAAGAATGCCTTTAAACTGGCAAAACAAAATGGTGTTGTCCCACAGCAATAATGAAAATTAAATTTCATTTTTTCGAGTTAATTATCCTTTAGAAATAATAAGTTAATATGCTATAGGTAGTGGTGCACGTGAGTACTTAGAAAGATTGTTTGAAACTGGTTGGAGTTTAAAATCATGCTAAAAGATTACTCTTTGGTTCTTTTAGTGGGACTTTAAAAAGTGTGTATGAAGTACATGTCTGTAGTATGTGATCAATTTTATCCCTCCGATTAGTTTACTACTGATGTTATTTTGTACTTGTCAGCTCTAAATCTACAAATTGCTTTCATTTTCTCCCTCAATGATTTGGTTAGATTGATAGTTGTGCTTGCATATCATCCCCTGAGCACTAAGTGTTTCAAGTTGACCTTGTATTTCTGCAAAAACAGAATCCTGAGGACAGAGATGGTCACGACCAGAGTCCTGTTTACTGGACTGTGTTGCACTAGGGATTCTTCCAGGAGTATTAACTGGGGATGGAGTAAGCTGTGACACAGTTTCAAACACTCTTTTTGATCTTTCTCGTAGACGGTTCCCTGATGTTTGTCTATTTGAAGAGTACAGAGTGGAGCTGGAACAACAACATTCAGCTTGCTCTGATCTGACTCATTTTTGCCTCATAAATTCACAGGGAAGAATCATGAGCTTGTTTTGGGAGATCATGTTCTTACCAGGGATAAAGCAACTGAGGTGGAGTGAGAGCAATTGAACAGACCCCTGTGAGACTGGGGAAGCTAGAGTGACTCTATACAAAAGTGAAAAAAGGGCTCTGCCAGAGGGCAGTTCAGAACCTGAAAATTTTTTGTGGTCTCCCTTCTAGAGGAACTCATGTCACCCGAAGAGATACAAGGCACAACAGTCTGTGTAGGAGTTTACTAAACTGAATTTTGCCTTTGAGCATCCTTTTGCTGGTCCACTTTCCCCTCTCTAATCTGTCCATTTTCTATGATCTGTTAGATGCTTCATGTGTTTTATGAAGTTAAAATTCACTGACACTTGAACCTTAGACCTTCTTTTCCCTTATTCAATTATTTTCTTTGAAAGTGCTTCTGCAGATGTCTGTGAAATGACAATCTTTTTCATTGCTTACACTAGCACAACCTACCTGTGAGGGAAATCAGTTTCAGTGTCAGACTGATGGAGAATGTATTCCACAGTCATGGGTTTGTGATGATGAGGAGGATTGTGAAGATGGCTCAGATGAACATCAACAATGTCGTAAGTATTTTAACTTCCAGTGCTATACCAGCTTTGTGAAATAATGTAGTTTGCATGGCAGCATATTGAGAACATACAGAAAGAAGCTCTCTGCAAGGACAGAAGTCTCTCTAAACTATTTCTAGAAAATATGTCTAAAAAGATACCTTCATGTCTTGAAATCTGAAAATTACTTAAGTTTCTCTTAATTAAAAAGAGAAAAATAGAAAGTGTATACTAGTTTTATACTTGATAAAAAGCTTAGTAATTTCAAAAATGGTGAAATACACATATAACTATATCTGCTGTATTCATTGACTTAGAAAATTCACAGTGGCATCTCAGAACTACATATAACAAAATTTAACTATTTTTGAATTTTTGAAAATTTATTTGAAATTTATTTGTATATAAAACAAGAGCAATTATCAATAATCAACAAAAACTGATCAATATTCTTGTATGATTTTCAGCAATTCTTTTTAGTGGCATTATTATTTAGAAATAACGGAGCCATTCTTTCTCACACAGGGAGGAGAAACATCTATGGTCTTGGGGTCTGGTGGGAATCATGTCTTGCATTATCATTTGGACAGCTTAAACTTAGGACATAATTCTGATTACTATTTCATTTTAAACATGCTAAACAGTGTATTATTCATGTCTGAATTGCTGTTTTCAAGTGAAGTGTTTAGTGTTCTCTGTAAAGTTTAGATCAAGAAAATAATTTAACTGCCTAACTGCCACAGCCATAGGCTTTGCTCTTTTCTTAGTATTGATAGACAAATAAAATGTTGCTCTGGCTTAGAATTTCATGAGTAAGCATTTGAAGAGCTACATGTACATGCCAAAGTGGTGAATACCGAACTGAGATGATTACTGCACCGAATTACATTCTCTGCATTATTGCATTAGACAAGAGAACAAATGTAGTGTTCTGAAGGATGTTTTTTCTGCCATTTCTAGTCTTAAAATTACTCTAAGTGATGAAGATAAGATTCATTTATTTTCGTTTTGATTGTGTGCATAATTTTTTGATAACTTCTTTGAACTGAACAGCTCTGGAGCTACTCACCAAGCCCTGGAGAGGTTAAAATGTTTATTTTGGAAGGATTTTGCTCACAGACTTGGTTTTTGCTTTTGTATCTTGATTCCATCTTCATCCCCTGAAGATGGAAATGTCAGCACAACTGCTGGTTATATTTTAACTAAAGAACCTGTAGATACAAGATGTAAATTGAACAACAGCTCTGAGTTTGACTTTGAACTGGGTCACTGTAACACTGTTCACCATGTACTGATTAATCATGAGTATCAGTATCTACACACTGGCACTATGCTGCTTCCATTTTTGAGTCATCTCCTGGTATTTGTCCCTGTGGTTCTGAAGGGACTTTTTATCTCAGTGTTTGGGAAAGCTAGAGGAGATTTTTCTCCTTGAAATGTTGGAAGTTTTTCTTGAGAAAACTGGCTGACAGCGCTGGAGGTCATACATGCAGAAATTTGGTTTATTTTACTGTCATGCTCTTGTTTTTCCTGATGACACTGGTATCCCAGGAGCTGATCTTATTTTGGGAACAGCACTGACAGAAGAAGGCATAGAGGGCCTCTGTAGAGCAGCAGATGACAAGATGCCAATGTGTAGACTGGGGATGATGTTGAGATACAGCATGAGTTTGAAAGAAACAAATGTGCAGGTTGCAGAGGGAAGGAAAAGTTAGTAGTAAACTTTCCCTTCAGCCATATCTTCACAGATTCATGTTAGTTTGTTTAAGAACTCAAAGTGTAATTTAGCTGTAGTGGAATCAAAGTGGAATTTAACAGTTTTATGTGGTTATGTGGTTATGTGGTTTTATCCTTTTTCCTGACAGCTGTCAAGAGAAGTGACATAGTCATTCTCAATCCTCCATTAGTTATAAATGCAAATTTTCCTGACTGTTGAGGCCCTGGCTGTATTAGAAAGCAGTGCCTTACCTCCAGCTCTGTTGCGTTTACATCGTGACATTCTAGATGGCTGAATAACTTACAGTTACTGACAGGTTTTGACCCTGTAAATAAAATATGAGAAAACTTTAAATCAGTGAGAATTGCTAATTTAATGTTTTAGGCAGAATAGTTATAGTTTTACCTAGAGGTCAATTCTTCAGTGCAGAAAGGCAGTGACTTTGCAGACTGCAGGAGCCCTCCCAGAGCTATGCTGTCTACTATGTGCTTGTCAAGCCTTCTTCAATCCCCTTGAGTACACCAAGATAGAGGGGGAGAAAAGGTTACACTGAGATTTATGAGAAAGATGAAGTAGTTAAAGAGGAAGGAAAACATTTTTCCTCATAAAAAGTCTTGGTCGATAGGAAAGACTGATTGTGTGCCTGTTTGTTGCAGCGGGAAGGACGTGCTCGAGTCAGCAGTTCACATGTTCCAATGGACAGTGCATCCCGAGCGCGTACTGGTGCGACCGAGTGGAGGACTGCACCGACGGGACAGATGAAAGAGCCTGCCGTGAGTCTTACCTCCTAGCACGAGATCTGGTTTCATCTCATCTCTCTGTGGCATTTTAATACATTTGTAAGATTAAAGGGCTTGTTGATAGACAGGATGACCACAATATGCTTTTTGTTGCAAGAGTCTCGTTTCAGATTCTTCTGTGTATTTGAGCTGGTGTTCTGATACAGATCTGTTACCACAGAACTTAAGTGCAAACTGCCACCACAGGATCAGGTCATTTTGTTTGTCATTGTCTGGAAGATAATTAATATTCCACTGTACAAAGGCAACCATGTTTAATTGGCTTATGGCTTTGGGACACTCGGAGCTAACTCTACTGAAGGTTTTCATGTTCTTTTTGCATACTCCAAATGAAACAGGTAGTAGTTATTGCCTATACAGAAAAGCAAAATTTGACTCCAAATGACTTATTTGAGGAGATTTGATCCCTTTAAAAGCATTTTATTCTAGACTGCAACTTCCTGTGGAGATGATTTAGTCATATTGTGTTCAGACAAGTTGCTTATATTGTGCCAACAAAATGCAGATGGACAAGTAATTTTTTTCACTCTAACTTCCCCAGAGTTGAGGCTGCCTGTCTGGTGACAGTCTCCCTAAATTCTGGCCTAGGTTGAATACTGATGGGAGGGAAATCTGGCCACAGAATAGAGGCCATGTTTTTCACAAATGTTTTTGTCTAATACCTACACAACAGTGTGTAACAGGCACATTTGTTCATTGTTAGTCTTAAAGGAAAGCTTCACACATCCTGAGTGACATCTAACATATAAGCTGCCTTTCCAGCTCTTAGAATGTAGTGTGCCTTTGGGAAACAGACATAACTGTAAACTTCACTTAGAACCAGACCCAGGGCAGGAG
The DNA here is from genome assembly GCA_013400315.1 of Bombycilla garrulus. Classification (NCBI taxonomy): domain Eukaryota; kingdom Metazoa; phylum Chordata; class Aves; order Passeriformes; family Bombycillidae; genus Bombycilla; species Bombycilla garrulus. The sequence continues at coordinate 719,876 of VXBU01002479.1, forward strand.
GTGGGGGAAGAGGCTGGAGTGGTACTAGACGGACAAAGAAGCAAGAAATGAAATATTATTAATGGCTGTGTGTAGGGGAAAAAAGGGCATAGGCATATGCTGTGTAAAGGAAGGCTGTATGGTCATCTGACCGCTAATGTGGTTTATCCTTGACTCACAAGTGCCTAAAATTGTCCCTGTGTAGAATGAAAGGAGATTTAGGACTATATGATACTCTGGATTAAAATGTTGCTAAGTCACCCAACTTGGAATTTTTCATGTGATAGACCCACAACCACTTCTAAAGTCACCAATGCGAATGGCTAAAAGCCAAGGTCCAAAGTACCTCATCTCATTGCTGGAAGAATATCTTCTGTAGATTGGCATTTTTTTCTCACAAAGTTTAGAGTTAGAAATGAAACTAGTAACTTAATTTAGCAAATCCATCACACATGAAAAAAAATCCCAAAGATATCTGTTTAAAAAATGTATTATCTGTGAATTAAAAAACTAGAACTGCTGAGCATCTCTGAGAAACCTGTGAGTAGTCATTGAATACAGTGTGGAACAGCGAGGTGCCATGGTGTGATTGTTACGATGCAGTAAATCTGTGTCAGTCTGGGAGTGGAGTCCTAAGGATGATACTTAAAACTCTTTTTTTTCAAACTAAAAGCTGCTGTGATGTTTGAAAATGGAAGTACACATTTTATTTCATGTTTAGCATTCTCAGCTAGGTAAATGAAAAAGGCAGTTAGGAAAGGGCTCTCTAGATACATTAACAGTAGCAATCTATGGCTGTGGGGGAAAGCCAGTCATTGCTGCATCAGCAAATAGGCCCCATGACTGTTGTGGGGGCAGCATACTCAGCCCCAAGCAAAGGGACTGCCTCCTATCATTCAACAGCATCTACTCTGGTTTATTAGAATATGTGTTGAAAGTCCCTCTGAGACAGAAGAATGACTGTGGCTTGGAACCTTGAAAGTAGGTTGGAGTAGTTTAAAAAGAAATTTGACAGTGCTGAAGACAAGAAGATCCAAGAAGAATGTAATGACAAGACTCTTGAGGAAGGCTGGTTAATTTTATTGCCTTTTTGTCTTTGCAAGGCCTGGAACTTTCAACAGGAGCCATAAAATGAAATTTACAATTTGGTGATTTTATGATTAACTGTAATAGTACAGATTAGCATAAGCGATTTTTGGAGCAGATTCTAAAACTTGCTTTGAATGTTCATTTTTCCCAGTGTTTAGTGTATTTCCTATTCCATATTACCTGATATAATGAAATGTAAGAAGAATAGTACTATTTTGGCCTTTTCCTTTGTTGCTAAAATTTCCTTGTTTATTTTGAACTAAAAGTTTTCATAAATAAAAACGAAACATCCATGAACAAAAAAAAGAATAAAGCTGTTTATAATTTATTCTGGTATTTCATGGAGCATAACAAAATGCAAACTTGGGTCTCTTATGCTTTGCACTCAATCATCTGTCTCGGAACAGATTTAGATTGTAAAGAAGATAAAGTTTTATTCCTGAATAAGTTACATTATTTAAGAAAGTAGTGAAATGCAAAATGTCACCAATATAAAGTAAATCTGCAATTAAACATGTAAAAAAACAGAACAAAGGATTTCAGAGCTTTAGTCCATTTCATTGCTAATGGGATTAACAGCAAGGGAAAACTACCCATGCAGAGGCTGAGATAAACATCAGAACAATGCTTCAGCTACAGATCATACAATTAGTGCACTGAAGCTGTTTAGATTTCATAAAATTATGGCTTTTAATTTTTTAAAATACACATATCAGGCTGCTTTCTAGCTGTTTTAATAGAGAGCGGCTAGGAAATACTTGAATTTAAAACTTTAGAAGCATAGAATGAAATGGCAGACTATTTGGGGTAGCAAATGTTTTTTGGGAGTAGGCAGACAATACTGGTTATGTACTTTATTTCTTTCAGTTACGACAGAATTCTCTCTCCTGCCTCAGCTTCGTAGTTGAAAAATGAAAATCCCAGCCCCGTCCATTTTACTTTGCTGTGTCAGAATAACTTTTGTGGACACTGCTCTGGCAGCTGAGTGCTGTGCTGAGGCTGTGAGGGTGAAAGGACCAGTACTTTAAAGACATATTGCTCGAAGCTAGCGGGATGAATGTGGGCCAAGATACATTGGATTTTTGATTCTAATTTTGATGTTGAGTTGCTGCCATAGGTCAGCTGCCTAACCTGTGAATTCCTGCCTCTTGTTTGCTATGCTAAATAGCTGTTGTGGTCAGGAAGTGCGCAGCCAGCTCTGCGATTAATTTGCAGAGTCCAGGGTGAAAGTGAACAAAGATAAGAACTGAAGAGATCATAAGGGATGTAGTCCAAGAAAGAAGAAAAAGGCCATAGTCAGAGACTAATATTCTAGATGTTGGACAAATTGCATGGAGCAGCTACAGGATGAGGGAGAAGTTCAGGCTGAAGAAGATGTCTCCACCAGGAAGAGTTCGGGATAGGGAAGTAGCAAAACTGGAGCAACCTATGGCAGGCAGCCAAAGACTAGAATCTCAGGGATCAAAATCAGGAATTAAGGCCAGGAATGAGGGTCTGGTCAGTCTGCCAGCTCTGAAAGCATTGCTGCTACGAACACTGCCTAGTATCATGTAGCTCATAGGACTCCTGAAGTAAATCTCCCTCCTGGTGTCTCTGGTAGGCTGTGAGCTGTCTGGGCAATGCTTTGACTACTGTGAGGTGGTGACTCATGGCAGTGAATCAAAGAGTTTTAATTAACTTTATTTTGTAAAATGTTTTCACATGTTGCAATTAGTAGGAAATTGCCTTTTTTCTTTTCCTTTTATTTCTACTCCTTGTAACATGGCTTAGGGTTATGGAAGCTTACATTTCTGACTGTGTGACGGAAATCAGCTTGTGCTCAGTCAAACACTAGTTGCAACTATATCCTGCTGCTGGTTTTGTATGGATTTATTTCCAGCTTGCAGAGCAGAAGTGTTAGGCAGAGTGCACAATAATGTAGGTTTAGCAATTCCTGTGACATAGGTTTCAAACATTTTCCATGTGTCCATTGAAAGATGCCATTTAAATATGTTCACAACTGTTGCCCCAGAACAGGTGCTTCATCTGTGCTGGTGTTTGCCAGTTATTTATATGTTGCAAATGAAGCATTGGCATGCATCAGAGAGACAGACTGTGTAGAAGTATTTTGGCTAAGAAAATGGCTGAAGGGAGGGGAGAGAAAGAAGAGCTCGCTTTCTTCCTGAGCATTGGAATGAACATAGAGGTGAAAAGCATTCCTTCTGTTGTCACAAAGCTCATATTATCTTCCAGGAATTGTCATGACTACGGAAACATTTCTTCTTTTTAGTTTTCTGTAACATTAGCAACAGGTTTTTGGGAGGAGAAGGTAAAGGAAATAGCATTTATGTTGGAGGCTATTGACCATTCAAAACAAGGTGAAAGAAAAGTGTTTATATTTTTTTCTCTCCCTTCACTTTTCTCTTAATGCTGTGTTCGTTTTAGTTCCTTTCCCTCTCTTGTACAGCTGTATTCCCAGACTTCCTTAGCTGCAAACTACAACTTTGTTGTCCTTTTAACTTGGAACCTTATCCTTCCTTTTTTGCCCTTTTTAGTCCATTTGCCATCAATGTAAGAAGAAAAAAAAAGTTCCATTGCCTGGAAAAGAGCTCCTTCAAGTCATTCACAGAGCACTGACACTTTTTCCATATGCCCCGTACAACAGAGACAGTATAATCAATTTATCTGGTCATTATCAGTTCTTGCACAGCTGTGGGATTTTGTACTCAAATGCACTAATCTTGGATCAGAAAAATCTTAGCTTAAATAAAATCTAGGAAATATTTTTGCATTTTGTATTTTGCAAGCCCCAAATGCAGTGACTGATGTAAGACCCTTCCACTTAAATTTAGAATGTCATGATACTCACTTTCCAACTCCATTTGTTGGAGAGCTTTTCATTAAGCTGGATTGTACAGGTCTTTCAGTTTTGGGAATTAATCCTAGTCCTCCCCTCTTGCTGCCAAGGTTTAGATTCTTCTCTTCCTTTTAGATGTCCCCTTTTGGTGATAGGAGTAGAAGAACTAAGTTTGTGGGCAATGTTTTCTAGATTTTGGAGAGAAAGAAAGGGAGTTTAAGTCCTGGGGTTTTTGCAATCGCAAGGACAGTCATTCCTTTGTTTTCAGATATCCTAGTATTGTTATGAAGTTCTATTTTGGCTTCCTTCATTCTCTCAGCATTAAGCCCTCACAGAAGCCAGCATTTTTTCCCTTGATTCTTTTACCTTTTCTATTTCTCCTCACATAAAGCTAACCCGGGTACTGAGGAACTGTCTTGATGGCACAGATGCTCCTGAACCATGCAGTGCATTGGCTACAGCCTTTGGTGTAGCTCATAGCTTTGCCAGTTGTCATGAGGCTTAGTTCTTAGTGCCCAAATAATCAAAACAAATTTATTAAAACAATATGCTATAAGGTGCGAAGAGTACAATCTGCAATTCAGAATGCAGTGAAAAATATCTTACAGATCAGTGAGCAGGCTGTGATCAGATCTATCGTTTACTAACCTTGGTCTTTTGACAAGGGATTGGAAATAGGATTACCTGCACAGAGTTGAAAATTAAATTAATATCCATCAGGCTTTTCAAAGAATGTTCTTGCTTGTGCAAGTACAATTACAATAAAGAATCAGTACACCAGTTTTGAAAAGAGAGTAAGAAAAAAAAGCATTTGTTCACATTCTAGTAAAACACCAATTTAGTCAGAATGTATATTTTGAAGTATCTTGAAAACATCTTTACTTATGGCTCTTCTTGGTATTTTTTAATAGTGATTGTATTTATACAATACACTAGTCTTCATAATATAATAAAGATTTTGCTAGGCTGAGGGCATTTCCAGGCCTGCTGCTGCAGAGAAGACTGACAATGTTTCCCTTCTTGTCATGAAGTTTAATATAAGCTGGAGAAAATCTTATTACTGGCTAGATTCTTAGTCTGCCTGGGCATTCTTGAAGAAACTGTCAGTGCAAGGCAATAGGTCCAATTGTTTGTTTGCTTGACATCAGTCCATTGGAAACAGTTTGGAACTTCACTGGAGGTATTTCTGTGGGATACCAAGAAAAGTGAGGAAAGTTACAAAACTCTCCATTATACATCCCATGGAAGCTGTTCTATGTCAGTGCATTTACAAGCACATACCTTGTGTTCTTTTTCTTCCGTCTGTCCTGTAATGCAGCGTGCTGCCATAGCTGTTTCTGCTGGGCCACAGAACTCCTGATGGTTCCCCCCTGTGATGCCTTCTCTGCTTTCAGACAGGCAAGAAGCATTAATTCCATGGTGAACTTAAATCTTGGCCCCAGGTCATGTCTTTTTTTAGTCCTTCCTGTAGGCAGAGCTAACACTTCAAAATCCATGTTATTTCCAAAGCATTATGAATTTTCTCTAAGCCTAACTGAAGCAAGAAAAGGATATATTAGAAAGGTGATTGTCTGTTTGAGAAGCGGGATCCAAGAATGCTTAGGGCACATGTTGGGATGTCAGACTTTCAGAATGGAAGATTGGGAACTATCACTAGAAAGCCACAGGTAGTAATGCTGTAGCTGGAGCCCTGCTACTCTGCAACTACTGTTCTTTGGTTAAGCACACACTGTTCCTACGTGCAGGTTGCCACCTTGTATTAACTGCAGTGAAAACAAATGAAATGTGAAGAATCAGCTTGGAAGACAGACTGGCTGGACTTGTCGTGCACATGAACACAGCTACTTATCATCTCATTTTAACAATTTAACAGTTGAAATCATATAAGCCAATTCCATAGGTATATGTTTTGTATAGGTATAAGTTTTGTGGGAGTGTGATAATATGCAGAACGGCAGAAGCAAGCAAAAGAGTTTGCCACTGTGTGGAAAAATTGCAGATTTCTTGATATCTGCTTGAAGCAGTTTTATAACCCATGATTTGGATTCCAAGGGCATGGATGAAAATGTGCCTAAGTGAGAGCTTTCTCTATCTGCTTTATTAACTCCTAGAGTAGAAAAATGGGATAAGAATACAAACCGAAAATCTAAAAGATGCAAAATGTTATTTGGCTCTTCTGTGTCTTGAGTTCATTTATCTTCTATATAGAGACAAAGGTTCAATAAGTCTAATTTCTAAAATTACCAATTCTTTGTTTTCTTACTTGCCATTTGACTGAAAAATGTAATTTTTGTCTACATAGCAACAAGCCAAACTGTGAGCTCGTGTTCTCCTGCTCAGCTCTAGCATGTGCATATGCTTAATTTCCTCTTCTACTTAATTTGTAATTTCTTAATTTGTATTTCCACTGAACTCCCTGACTGCTTGTATGAATAAGTGTTCTCAGAATTTGTTTTAAGTAATTTGAAATAGTCCCTTGTATTTGCCTATAGGTCATCTATATAGGTATAATATCCAAAACCTAAAAAGTCATTATTTCTGCAGAATCTCTTTTCTTTTGTGAAGGGGGAAGCAAGTAATAAAAAATATAGGTTCTAACATTGTTCATGGAACCTGGAAATTTCATATCCATGGCTTAATTGGAACAAAATGATAAAAACCTGAGGTCTCTGAGTTTGAGGACTCAAGGCACTTGAAGAGGACCTAGGAACTATAAATTTCAGTAAAACTTTTGCCATCTAAACACCTTTATTAAGATCAGAATAGTGTAGAACTAATGTATAAATATATAAAACAAATGTTCGCTGCTTGCTCTTCTTTTATGTTCCATTGCTTTCTATCATATTGTAAACTGTTTGGGTTGCAAATCTATTTGGGGTGTGGAAAGGCATTTAATTTTTCTCTTGTTGCTTGCAAGGTTTTGTAGCATCCATCTAGAAGATATTCTTTAACACCTGTTGGAGGAGACAGTATACTGTATAAATGGATTACTAGTATAGGACTACTAGTAATGGAGTTTTGTATTTCCTTTTTCCTTTAAACCAAGATATTTTATTTCGATACTAGATGGACATGACTCATTAAAGTCTAACTTCATGCTAATACAAAGCATTTTTTATTTTAGACTACCCAAGATGTGAACAGTTATCATGTGCAAATGGGGCATGTTTTAATGCAAGCCAGCGATGTGATGGCAAAGTTGATTGCAGAGATTCTTCCGATGAAGCTAATTGCAGTAAGTCCCCTGTGTGGAGTAATCCCAAACAAATTTGCTTTAAAGACCTTCTTTTGGAGTTAAACACTGTGGTTTTCTGACAGATTTTCTGTATGTGTTTCTGTGCTACAATCTTTTTCAGCACGTGGCTGTACCAGTACGCAGTTCCAGTGTGCTAATGGAGAGTGCATCCCACGAGCCTTTATCTGTGACCATGATGATGACTGTGGAGATAGGAGTGATGAAAACTCTTGCAGTATGATGTTCCCTTTTTCCCCCACTTACTTTAACTGTTTTACTAAGACCTGCTTCAAGCAGATAGAGGAAGCAGATTGCTTGGCTGTACAGCCATCAAAAGTTAATCACTGTTCTACAAAAGTACTCTTTTGTATAGAAAATGAAAAATGTAGACTTTGCAGCTAAGTTCCTGGGTTTGTTGTTACTATTTGAATTTGCTGGATTGAGTGACAGTCTGGTTCTTAATACATGTAGTCATATTTATGTTGTTGTTATCTTGCTAATTTCAGCATGAACCAAAGCTAATTCATACCTAAGTGAGACAAAGGCAGCAGTGTTTGCAATATATACAAAATATGGAACTGCCTTAATTTTTTAGAGGATATAATAAATGATTGTATATGAGACAATATTGTTATTTTTAACCCTAGAGCAGTTAGATTTTCTTATGTTTCTTTCCGTAGCTTATGCAACTTGCAGAGGCAACTTCTTCACTTGTCCGAGTGGCCGTTGCATTCATCAGAGCTGGATTTGTGATGGAGATGATGATTGTGAAGACAACGAAGATGAAAGAGGATGTGGTAAATACTATTGCTAACTTCCAACTGTATTTTCAGAGGAAGACACTAACCTACATCTATGAAATTTAGACCAGTCAAGATGTTCTGAATACGTTTAATTTCTTTTAAAACCTTTAAATTCCACCTTCATTTTTATTTCTTTATTTTTTTTAACTTTGGCAATATTTTTGTTATGTGTGTGAAAATTTTTATGATACTGAGTATGATGCACACTAAGTTTAGAGTACAGCAATATATGTATTTTTATATATATTCTCTTTTTTTTTTTTGGTTCTTCTGCCTGTGGAGATTTTTCAGGTCATCTGTTAAGAGACATGAGGCTTCTATTAACCAAAACCCATTGATACAAAATGAAATTAACTCAGATCCTGCCAAGATTTGTCATGTGAGAAACAGCAGCTTTGATGAATGAAAGTGTGAATGAGATTTTTTTTCATTGGCCTTTTCTATGATGAACATTATCTTTATCCTGACAGCATTTGTGTGTTTTGAAACCACAAAATTATAGTTCCATTTCTGGTGCAATGCTTAGTTAAAAGCTAAGTGGTGTTACCATTTCTATCAAAACAGAAAACTAACGGGATTCATGTGTTGTCTACCCAAGTATCTTTGGCATTGTAGTTTGAATGTAAAAGCAAGCATGACAAGTAAGTATAGATAATGTTTCTTTATAGTCTTTCCCAGCTGTGTGTAAGAAATGGAAACTGCATATTGAAGGATAGAGATGCTTTGGGAAAATGTTAAAGAAGAAATTTTAATATTTGAAACATGCTCTTTGTCATTCTTGTTTTTCTTTTCCGTAGAAAGTGGTCGTCATGAGTGCTACCCAGGAGAGTGGGCCTGCCCTGGATCAGGGCATTGCATTCCAATTGGGAAAGTGTGTGATGGAACTGCAGACTGCCCTGAAGGAGAAGATGAAACTAACATCACTGCAGGCAGACACTGCAGTATGTATTAGAATGAAAAACACACCCAGAATAGCAGAAACATCAGCATTGACATCTTTTTACAGTCACCTTTTGTCTCCTAAACAATACTGAAAATTTGAAATCTCACTGTTTTCATTGGCACTGTTTTGACTGGACGATCTGAAAGAGGCATATATGCTGCATATGTGAGACCATTTCTTTTTTAAAATTTATAAGTGGGATCACAAATAAGTATTTTAACTTGTTCTCCATACCCTAAAATATGTTCATAAAGTCAGGGAAAGGTGTACTGTATGCCTTCTTTTTTTTTTTTAAATTATCTGTTTGTCCCGTTGTGTAAGTAAGAATGATTTGTGCTGATCAGAACACAGCATTGAATCTGTATATCCTAAGCTTTGACTAATTCACTTTAAAGATTAGGATTTTAAAAAATGTGTTTTTACCTGGGATGTCCGTTTCTTCAGTTAGTGGTACACTGCACTTTTTCTGCTGGAGGTAATGAGCATGCATAGTTCCTGTTAATTTCACTCTAATACTAAAAATATCAAATCCCTTCCCGGACAAGGACTGGTGTGTTTTAATTTCTAGGAAGATAAAAATTCCTAGTAACAAAATCATGCCTTTTGGAATAGGGGGCAGAAAAAATAAGAGGAAATGAAACCTTACTGTAAAAAAGCACCTCTTGCTTTGCTGAGTGGTTTGGTAGTTACAGCAGATATGAGCTGCAAAGCAAGGTATTTAACAGAAGAAACTGAGGAAAAGGAAAATGCTAACTTTCACTTCCTTCTTTTTCAAGTGTTTTACAATCATAGCTTATTCGCTTGTCACAGGTTTTTTTAATTAAATAGTAGTAGAAGGAGAAGTGAAGGAAAAAAGAGAGAGAGAGAGAAGGAAAGAATAAAGAAGCATTTGTCCATGAACACAATGCAAGCAGTATATCCTAATACATTGGAATGATATACATATTCTTCTTAATATAACATAGTAGGGGCTTTTCACATAGAAAAGCAAATGATGAGGTTATGTGTCAATAAATGGAGCTGAAGCATATATTGCTCACAAGTAGGTCTTGTGGAACCAGGGAAAGTTTTGGTGCATTGCAGATGGCTTCCTCTGGTCACCTTTTTACACAGTACTTACCATTGGTGGTACACATAAGATTGATGCTTATCCTTTAACAATGTTCCAAAAACCTACTAAAAGCAGTACCTTTCCTTCCGTGTTTCGTGCCCTTGCTTGCCTGTATGTAAATGTATGTGATTTTGTGGAACTTTGTACATAATTTTCTCTGCAGATTAGTTTTAAGAAGCTGTACTTGAAATGGAAAGCTCATGATAGAAAAGGCTTCAGCTTTGTAACTCTTAATAAGGCAGAAAGCTGTTCTACTGGCAACAGGTGTGTTTCTGATATATTTTATTTGCCTTTCAGACGTGTCACGCTGTGCTGCACTGAGCTGCCAGTATCGCTGTCATTCCTCTCCATCAGGAGGGATGTGCTATTGCCCTGCAGGATATACAATAAGTAGCAATGACAGTCGTACTTGTATTGGTGAGTAAAGTCCAAGGATTACAGAAATCCAGTACCTTCTCAAAACCCATTGGGAAGGCTTGGATTCCGGGAAGGCGACTTAGTTCGAATTGGGTGGATTTACTGGCAAATAGAAAACCTCAGGAGTCAGCAAATGTGTGGAAATTTTAGTAGCACAATGGCAGCATGGTGACACAGAAACAACCCAGAGAGATATCATAAAGACCTCTTTCACTTTGACCTAAATAGATAGTGACAGCATGATCAGCTTTAAAAGTAGGTACTGTTGGATGGCTGGTAAATTATCAAAAGTTTTTACTGGTCTTTAAGTCTTTACATAGAGAGAATTTGTTTCTGCCTCACTGATGTGTATTGCATGCCTGGAAAAACAGTTAATGATGTTGAATTGTTTACTACTTTTGAAAAGTGGCTGTATATGAAGACAGCAGAACATTATACTTGAAAATAGAAAGGGTGTTTTGTATTTGCACTATGGAAAGGCTGTGTCTTCAGTGAGGTTTCAGTATTTACATAATTTACATGAAAAAGAAGAATACAGAAATGCAAAGGTAACTGTAAAGCTACTGAAACTTGGTAGCAGAAATTATTTATCTCACTGGTTGGCAATTGAGTAACTTCAGAATCATGAAAGTTACCACTGCCTAATAAAAGAAAATGGGTCAATATCTGTTATGAGTTTTCAACCCAAACAATATTGTTTGTGCTATTAAAAGTATTCTGAGAGGCTCATTCTCTAATGAGATTTTTATATTTTTGAGAATGCTGGGTGGCCTAAAGCTGTATGAGCTGCAGTGGCAGAATGGTTGCTCTTTGTAAAGATAGAAATAAGGCACAAAATTTCCTCTGTTTTTTCACACTTTTGTGGGAAATACATGAAGGACACATTCCGAAACCTGGTGCAGTCTCAGTGAGTCTTCTGTTGTTTTTTGACTACTGCTCTGTAAACCTAATAATCAGATTCTGGCTTGTAAAGCTGAGTAAATGTATTTTGTTTTGCTGAAATCTAGGCATATATTTGTATTTGGAGCAAAACTTGTCATGAAGGAATGGCTCACAGTCAGATAATTCCAGATCCAGTACTCTACCTATATGGTATTTTGCATGCTAAAAGGAACTTTCTGTTGCTGGTTCTGGTGCACAGACAGCTTTTAATTGTAAATCAGATACCTGTTAGCATGGTACTAAATCTGAGCTAATAAACACTGCCTTCAAGTAGGACTTAAAGGCTTAAGCACTGCACTAAAATAAAGGTGGGGCTCACCTTCAGAGTGGGCTTAAATCCAGCCAAGTCTTTGTGTGTGCCAAGTGTAGAGCTCTTCTGCAGGAAAAAATACTTCATAGACAAATTCTGTATTATGAAAAGTAGACTGTGACATCCCTTCAAATAATTTGTTTTTTCTCCTGGCAGGTGGGGTTTATATTTTTTTTTTTGGTTGGTTTGTTAGTACTTTTTTTGCATGGGAGCAGAAGTGCAGGTAGGTCCTCAGGCAGGAAACACAGGTTTTTGTTATCCAGAAATACAAAACTGAAACATTGTGGAAAAACATGCAAACCCTCTTTCTTCATGCTATAGTTTTGCGAATAGATATAAAGCAAGCAGAGAGGACGAACTTGCAGCTTCTTAATTACAACATGAATTTTATACAAAGCATTTTTTATAAATATGCCTTATTCACTTGACAGATTTTGATGACTGTCAGATGTGGGGTGTCTGTGACCAGCTGTGTGAAGATCGTGTGGGACATCACCAGTGCCACTGTGTGGAAGGTTATTTCCTAGAGCATCACAGGCATTGTCGGGCCAACACTTCAGGTTAGTGCACTTTGAGTGTCTTGTTGAGCAAATAGATTGAGCTAGGTAAAATGGGGTGGTTTTCATGTCTGTGCCACACAGCTCTCTTTGATTTTAACTTTGCCCTTAAGGACTTATGGTCAGGACAGCTTTCAGAATATCAGCAAATGTCAGAACTCTGTATCTTCTGGTGTGTGTGGATTGGTGTTAATTGCCTCATTAGGGCTGCTTTTCCTCTAATCAACAAATGTCTTTTAGGCTCCACTGCTTTTTCAGCATTCCTGACTTCTGCAGAGTTGGGAGGTTATTGCCAGAGCACTCCTGGACAAAAAAATCTTGTTTCTGTGAGAGACACTTTTCTGTCACGCTTTCTATGGGACTTAGTGTTGTAAAGAAATCAGGAAACCTCATTTTGTTTCTAGAACTGTGCCAGAAGATGGTTTTGCTGAATGGTGAGATCAAACCTCCCTGTGAGAGAAGCCGTGCTCTTGGCTTTGGGTGTCTCAGAGTCTGAATTCTGAAGAATACTTGTCTCTCAGAGTGTAGTTCCTCATCAGCTGTAGGCTGCTGCTTCTGATCTGCTCAGTTCTGAAAGCAGGCTCCAGGAAACTCTGCTTTATGGAGATGTCCTAACAGGCTTTTGTGTAAGGCAGGTGTTCCTGCCTGCAGAGACTCGGTGGGAATTGGAGTTCCTGCTCGGCATAGCTGATTAGAAGTCTTGTTTCTTAGAAAAGCAAGAACTGCTCAGTTCCCTCCCCCTTCCCTCTCTCTTCGGCCACATCTGTGGACCACTCTTCAGCTCACCATTTTCTAAGTATTTCTCTTTTTTAAATGGGAGAATTTAGTACCTGCTATAAGCCAGTTTCACTGGGTTCATTTTAGCTTTTATAGAAATAGGCTTTTGATGTTTGCACAGTGGTTTTATAAAAATTTTACCTGGTAGGGCTTTAAATAGCTGTTCCTGCCTATTCTAAGGGCAAATCACATCAAGTTAGTACTCACATAGAAACATTTATTCAGGTTGTAGTCTGAGCCTCTATTTAATGCTTCGTGTCCAGGATGCATAAACCGGTATGTATACACTGCAATGCCTCTTTACAAAATATCTTGCCTGCAGAGTAATCATATCTCAGTCACTCCTGCTTTCAGCTGGTGTTGCATCGATTATTTTTTCCAATGGCCGTGATTTATTGATTGGAGATCTTCATGGAAGAAATTTTCGTACTTTGGTGCAGTCACAGAATCGTGGGATTGCAGTTGGAGTGGACTTTCACTTTTACCTGCACAGAATCTTTTGGACAGACACCGTGCAAGATAAGGTTGGTAGAAATTACAACAAGAATGTATTTCTGTGTACCTGGAAGTAGAGAACTGCAAGAAGCAGAATGTGTTGATAGGCCTTCCTTTTTGAGAGCCAAAGCTGGCTGTATTTTTATTTCCTAACAAAAAAGCTCCTTGAAATGTTTTATGTTAATGACTGCATTTTTTCAACTATACTATTACATGTGACATATTAAACAAAGAATCCTATTATATGGGAACGTCTTGAGCAACTTTTAATTTTGCTTGAGACTGAGTCCAAAAAACTAATTAGGAGAAATAGTAGACATTCTTTCAAAACTGAGCAAATTTTTCTTGGTAATTTTTGAAACATGATCATTTAAAATGTAAAAGCTGTTTGCCTTCCAAGATGATAAAAATCAGATTCTTTCCTATACTTCAAATGGCACTGTAATTGAGCTTGAATAACAAATATTGACAGTATTTTGTGTAATGAGCCAATATTGTGTTACTTTTTTCTTTTTTTTTTTATTAAGAGTAATTATTTTAGCTTCAAGATACAGTAGAACAAAGTAATTTATAAAAAAACAGTCTGGACACCACTGTGGAAGTTGGATGTCACCCTTGTTCTTTTTTTCTGTGCATAATTTATGGAAACCAAAGAAAGTCTTAGGTCAAATGCTGAGACTTCACAATCTTTGTCCTCGTGTTGATCATCATGCAGGGTGAAGGAGAATCTGTGACCTTGCTCCTGCTAATGCCACTGATGGATCAATTTGGTGTCACTGTCATAATTCTGAATCTACACATAAGACATGTAATTAAAACTCTAGTTCTCTCCACAGTTCTATGCTGGTTCTGTGGAAAGAACATTCACTGTGTGGCTGCCAAGTGGGACAAGATTTGTATGCACAATTTTTGACTTTTTCACAGTTCTGGCATTTTTATTGTGGCTGTGGTAGGTTCCTGTTGCTGCAGTTGCTTTGTCAATGGCTGAATGTAGTCAGGGTCAAGTCTGTGCTTTTGTGAGACCGGAGATTTATTCTGTATTTTTAATAGATATAAATAAAAGATAATATGGGAGTTTTTTGCTGCACACCCCAGGTGACCAGGACTGCCTTTTTGTCTGCCCAATATAGTTTAATCCTAATTAATTAATTAAGATTAATCTAATTAACTCCTAGCTGGAAATCCAGATGAAAACATTTGCATTTAGAATTTTCTTAAGTGGTGACTATTTCCATCTGATGTCTTAAAATAATGGTATTACCAGGGCATTTTTGTCTTTTTCTTTTCTTTTTTTAAGATTAAGGCATAAACTAACATGAGTTGTGTTTTATGTCATCTTTATCTCATTTAGTGTACTGCCAGATAGCCTAATGCCCATAAGCTCTTTCATCAACAGGGTTTCCACAAACAGAGTAGACACTTAAGTGGTTATCTTTATTACCGTTACTTGGAACTGAAGAATATTTTAAAGGATACAACTCTTTTAGCTCTTGTTTTTCTTGCATATATTTACTCAATAATCTGTATTTTCATTTAAATGCATTCAAAAAAACCCTCTACCTTTTCATATTATCCAGTGTTATTCAATTAATGTATATGTAAAATTATCGTGTTGGAACTATTAACTTCATGTAGCTCTGAACTTGCTTGTAAAATAACAACATTATTCTTCTTGAGCACGATGCTGTTAAAATTAGTCTTAAATAAAGGAGACCACAAGCTCAGACCTCCCTTCTGTGAGGATGGACAGCTCTCCCTTACTTTCTTCATTTTGCTTTTCCCTAGTTTTAGCTGTAGTAAGAGCTCCCCCTCTTGTTCCTGGCCACTGTTGAGAGCTTTACCAAAGCATGATCATTTGTTTTCAATCAATAAAAATACTGGGTTTTGCTAGATTCCAGGAAAGCAAATGCACTTTTTTTTTTTAAGCCATTTGCTAAAGGACAAGGCTGTTTTAGTCTGTTATCTTGTCCATTTTGCAGAAATGCTAGTTGAAGGTAAGCAATTTTTTGCATTGGTTTCCAGATTTTTGCAAAAAAATCCTAACCTGAGGAGTAACTTAAAGGGTAACTTGCTTATATCTGGTGGTCAGTTGTGGATTGGTGATCAATGGGATGATAAAAGACAAATACCATGTGACTTGTGATTAGCAAAGCATCGTGTGAGGACTGACAATATTTGTATTGCTTTCAGGTTTTTTCTATTAATATTGATGGCTCTGATTTCCAAGAAGTTTTAAATATTTCAGTTGACACACCTGAAAATCTAGCAGTGGATTGGGTCAACAATAAACTTTATGTGGTCGAGACCAGCGTGAACAGAATAGATATGGTTAACTTGGATGGAACAAACCGTGTGACTCTTATTGCTGAAAATCTTGGAAATCCTAGAGGAATAGCACTTGATCCAACAGTTGGGTAAGTGATACTTATGAGAAAATGGCAAAAGATGTCAGAAATTCCCTTATCTCCATGTAAAAGGAGACAACTAGGAAACAGCAAGGGTGATCATTTTAGAATCAGATATAAAATATTTTGAACATTTGCGTTCTATCCCAACCTATTCTGCACCTTAATTTATGAGAGGGCTCTGCAATGCATTTATTTATAATGTGTGGAGTCTGTTTCATGGCTGGAGTTGTGTGTGCATGAGCAGCACTGAAAATGGGACCTGTGGAATTGCCCTGCAGAGAAGCATTATCCTAAAAGATTTCAGTTGTGATACCATCCACAGATCTCCTACTATCTGAAATAAAAGATAGAATGAAGCCAAGAAACTCACTATCCTCTAATCCATATGCTTCAGAAGTATATGTGAGCCATGAAACATGGATCTTCAGAGAATGGGAAGAGGAATTTCATGCAACTTGTAGTCACAGCTGCTGCTTTCATGATGCAATTATTTGTCATTGGTTTATTTCTGGCAGTGAACTTAAGTCTGTGATTTAATAAGGCAAACTAGTATTTCTGAGGTCTTTTGGGTAAAAGCATGCTTCTTTATGGTTTTATTCTATAAAAGAAAATGAAAATTACTTTTTGTATAGAAAGTATAAAGTATATTTTCATAGTATGCTGGGTGAGAAACAAATTCTGTTTTGAAAGGGTGCTGGTTTTAAATTCCATATGAAACGCTGGGGTTTCTTATGAAACTTCAAGGAAATGTGACCTTTTTTCTTTTTTTATCTCTTTATAGTTATTTGTTTTTCTCAGACTGGGACAGTCTGTCTGGTGATCCTAAAGTGGAAAGGGCCTTCATGGATGGCACAAATCGTCAGGATTTGATAAAAACAAAATTAGGCTGGCCTGCTGGAATAACTCTGGATATTGTGTCTAAGAGACTTTACTGGGTTGACAGCCGGTTTGATTACATTGAGACTGTAACTTATGATGGACTTCAAAGGTAGGCGAAATATTATTCCTTGGAGGCTACAGATACACTGATTATTTTGTATCTAGTACAGAAAAAGATTTCTCTAACAAAATGAGATACACAAAGGATAAAAATTACAACGTAATGAATGTGATGCACCTTTCAGTCTATGGTGTCATGCTACTTCTAGACATTCTTTAATTCATCATTCTTTGCTCTTTTTCAACCTTGAATGCCTCTTGCCCTTATTTTATAATGTGCATTTTATAGTCCACCAGTACAGTGCACATTTTTAGAGCATTTGCTTTTTATTATTTTTCAATTATATCCCTTATTTCCCACCATAATTTCTTTGTGTTTTTCATTAATCAATTATATTAAATATTCCACTTCAAAACACTAATTTTTGTGATAAGTATTAAATGCTTTTCTTACATTTTATAAATCTTTGCTGTCAAAGATTAACTCATCCTTCACTCTATTATGATGCTGGGGGACTAAATCACGGCATGCAAGAAGGCAGTCCTTGAGTTTTTTATGGGACTGTGTCTTGCAGCATAGTGTTGTTTAGAAGCCTGCTTATCTCTGCAACTCTGATTAGTATCAGTTACTCAAACACAAGAAAAAAATGTCCCCTTTAGCATACCTGCTATGTATTGACTTCAAAAACAGTCTTCTGCTCATTTGACAGGTCTGTTGTTCAATGTATTTTTTCTCTTACTAAATTATAAAATTAATGTTGGTGTCTTTTCTCCTCTCATCTTTACTCATTGTATTTTCTCAAAATTTGCTAACACTTTTCCTCTATTTTCACTGCTGTATCCTTTAGGTTGATGAATAGTGTATGTTTAGCTTTATCTCTTCAGTTCATTTGTACTTTAGTAGCTTCTCTGTTGAAACAAAAACCAGTGAATGAATTAAAAATACTGTATCCTTTCTTCTGTTAATAATGTTATTGTCCAGGTAATATTTGGTAAATAATTTTAAATCATCTTTATAACAGGAGAACAGTAGCTCATGGAGGCTCACTGATTCCTCATCCATATGGAATCACTTTATTTGAACACAACGTTTATTTCACTGATTGGACCAAAATGGCAGTGGTGAAAGCTAACAAATTTTCAGAGTCTAACCCTCAAGTAATCTACCAGTCTTCACTGAGACCTTATGGAGTGACAGTTTACCATGCTGCCAGGCAGCCATTTGGTAAGACCCCAACTAGATTATGAAGAGAGATTTAGGAGTATGTTACCAAAAATTGGTAGAAATGATGAGACTTTTACTTTGCTGTAGGGAACCTTAATTATTATACATAAATTTGTATTGCAAAACTGGACTGATTTTTACAACACAGTTGTTTCATCCAACTGTACTCATGTAGCTAATGAACTGTCAAATGCAACATTCAAAAGTAGGGGGAGCTTTATAAATAGACTGATACTTGAAGAGTAAAACCTATAGGTTTGAGTAGTATTGGTGCTTAGGATTTTTTCCTCAACACTGCAATGAATGCAGTGAAAAGGCTGTGAGTATTCAACTAATTCTGTGAGGTGTAATTATGAAGTAGGTCTATGTACAGAAGACTATAGCCCAAATAATGGCCTTAATGCTGTGTGCCGAGTGTCTCTGTAAGAGCTGAATTCCTTAATGATGGTTACCTCTGATGTGATTCAGTGCATTCCACGGTAGAACTGGTGGGGTATGTTTTCCATGTGATGTAGCTCTCACATAATCCACATGATTTATTGTGGATGTTGAAAAAAATCCTGAAAAAAATCAACACAATGATGCCATTTGGTTGATAGGGGAAGTTATAATTCCATCTGTATTATTTTCCAGTAAGAAATCCTTGTGGAAGTAATAATGGGGGATGTGAGCAGATCTGTGTTCTCAGCCACAAAACAGATAATGATGGCCTAGGTTATCGCTGTAGGTGTGTTCTGGGCTTTGACCTAGACGTGGATGGACGACATTGTGTAGGTGAGTAAATGCTTACAACTGTTGGAAGTCATGCTACTCCATTGGCTCTAGAGCTGTTTCTAGAACATCTTTCCTGGCTACAGTAGCTTCAGTATTCTGAGGATTTTTTGTCTGTTCACCACAACTCTTTTTGACAGCTTTAAATGTAGTCATTTCTGCTGATGTTCATTTCAAGCCACAAATTAAACTCACCTCCTTTAATGAGGATTTTGAGTTAAATATGGAATATGTGTAGACAGCTGTATGATTGAGCTCTTAATCCTGAAATCAAGCATGAATGCTTGCTAATATGCAGATTTTGCATAATTTTGAACATATAAGCCTGCTTTCCTTTGCAGTAATGTGTAGGTTAGGTTGGTCTTCTTCATTTGAACACACAGCAAGAATAAGAGATTCAATTTTGGAGCTGTGTGTTTCCATCAGCAATCTTCTGCCTCCTATTTGAGTGCAGAATTGTCACTGATGCATGTTTACTATCACTGTCTACTGACAAAGTCAAATATATTGTCTATGATTTTAGTTTTTGGACATTCACTTATGTGGCTAGCCCAGGTATTGTCTAGTTTTATGGTGGCTCTACAAAGCCTGTGAGTTATTTTTTTCTAGACGATTATAAAGAGAAGACTGCAGAAGATGATTCTTGCTTTCATAACTATAACATTTGCTTTTAAAGTGTATTAGGACCACATTAACTATGAAAGAGGAATACTTGACCACTCACCTAATATTCTGGATCGGGTTTTGTTTTTCTTCTTCAGTTTTCAGGTCTTGTCAGTATTTAAATCCCTATTTTATCTTTTTTCTTTTTTCTACTTCCAGGCTATTAGTGTTGTCAAAATAAAACAAAGCTTTTCTTAATACTGAGGTGTTTCCCCTTGTGAATAAGTAAAATGTGTATCTGATTTTTCCTTTCACAGCTGTGAGGCAGTTTCTGCTGTTTTCATCCCAGATGGCAGTGCGGGGAATCCCATTCAATCTCTCCACCCAGGAAGATGTGATCATACCTGTAACAGGGAGCCCTTCTTACTTCGTTGGAATTGACTTCTGTGCTCAGGATGACACAATTTTTTTTTCAGACACAAGTAAAGACATGATCTATAAACAGAAAATTGATGGTTCAGGTGAGAATCATGCTTGGGAATTGTAGAGTAATTATGGTAAGGAGACTGTAATATACATTTTTGTAAAAAAAAAATCATGAAAAGTCACATTGTGAGATATACAGATTAATCTCAGTGTGACCCCAGTAACCTGGAAAATGTTTTTCAAAAATATTTGTACAACTCATATTGAGCTTGTTGAATTCTTTTGTTGTTTGACAAACCTGCTGAATGTATTTGGGAATGAGCTATTTGTAGTGCTTCTCACAACTAGTATTTGCCCTCACCAGTCTGTTTATACAGACAATTATGCCTTTCAGTACTATGAAAGGGTGTTTCTATTTTAATTTCCCTAGTTGGAGAGCAGGATGTTTGCTATGATATTAGAATACAGAAAAAGATTAACTTTGGAAGATTTTTGGAAATCCTATTTATGCTGTTGTAAAGACTGTTCCTCTCCAATTTATAATGATGTCAAATGTCAGCATATAGTCTTCTGTTCTTGCTTGCTGCCTTGGGTCAGGTTAATGGTGGACTGCAGCTGATCATTACTATGCAAAGAGTAGATAAAGTCTGGCTGTTGAGCAAGTCTGGCTGCTGACCTTACTGACCTTCATTTGTAAAACCCTCAGTGTAAACGCAGTGACAGATTTTTCTCTGACCTTTGGCTAGTCTTTATTTCCCCTCTTTTGCAGTTCTGCCCCTGGACATACACCTTCTTTGTCTAGAGCAAAGGGCACCCCTCCCTCCCCTTGGTTATTTGTCTTTATATTAAGTAGCACATTTTTACCAAGGGGAACAACAAATTTTGTTAATAGAACACTGCACTTATGTTATTTCCTCTGTTCCTAAACATTTGCAATCATTATGTGTGTTATAAATTCCAGGAAGAGAGATCTTGACTGCTAATAGAGTTGAAAGTGTTGAAGATTTGGCTTTTGACTGGATCTCAAAGAACCTCTACTGGACCGATCCTCGATACAGGAGCATTAGTGTGATGAGGTTGGCAGATAAATCCAGGAGAGCTATTGTTCAGAATTTAAATAATCCTCGCTCAATAGTGGTTCATCCTGTTATTGGGTAAGTTTAGGTTCTAATTTTAAACTATATGTACAAATTTATGGTTTAAACAGAACTGGTGAGATTAGACTTACATCTGATTCTGGATTTTTGGTCTTTTTAAAATACCATCTCTTCTCAATTACACTATTTTGAAAGTAATCTCATAAGAATAACATTGAATCTGGATCTTTGGATATCCCAACATTTTTTGTTTCCTGCTTTACAAAACTATTTAATATAGTTTGATTGTAAGCATAAGTCAAGTGGATCAGGAAAAAATTCTTTGTAGTATTGGTGCCGGAAGATTTTGATAAATTCTATTTCTCTGTCAGTAATTACATGAGAACCTTAACAATTTTAACCAAATTATGGATATTTTATATCTAAAAGGCCAAAATACTTCCAAAGATCCTGGTAGTTGTATACTGGATAAATATTAATTATTGGTACCACTGCCAGTTGAGGAGAGTGACAACATGAAATGATGTTTTTTTAAGTTATGTGAAGGATGTGATACAAAGAAAAATATTAATGCTGTTTCAAATGTTTGCTCTGTTTAATCACACGATATAATTTAGTTTATGTGTCGTCTGACATGTGTCCTTTCAGGTACATATTCTGGACAGATTGGTTCCGTCCAGCAAAAATCATGAGGGCCTGGAGCGATGGATCCCATGCCTTGCCAATTGTCAATACAACACTAGGCTGGCCTAATGGCCTCGCCATTGACTGGAGGTAAGGGCAACACACAATACAGAGAAGCTTTTTTGGAGCAAACATGTTTCTTCCTTTAAACTGTTAGCTAGTAAAAATAAAGGAATTATGTCAGATTGCATGCACTGGCACTGTTTTCTTGAAGACCTTTTCTTTCAGTTGGTTGAAAATCCTTAAAATGGAAGGCTTTCTCAGAATCCCTCCCCAGAGACCCCAATAGCTTCTTGTAGACTTAAGATGGTTATTTAAGAAAAAGCTAGTGCTTCCTAATGCTTCATAATGTCACTTAAAAAGATATGACATTTTCATTATTTCTAGTTCTCTGAGGTTATACTGGGTGGATGCTTTTTTTGATAAAATTGAGCACAGCACCTTTGATGGGCTGGACAGACGGACTCTTGAACATATTACTCAGATGACTCACCCATTTGGCCTTACTATTTTTGGAGGTAAGCCTGGCATTGAAAAGTGTTGTCTATTATTATCACAGATGTTTCTTTTCATATGGTGATCTGTGAGTTTGTGACATAAAATGACAGAGATTTTGTAATACTGGTTTTCCCAAAAAAGCCCTCTTGAAAGTTTCTGCTAAAAATATGTATTTAGTACTTCTTGCTTGTTTTGAAAACTGGTTTTATGTATATTTGGTTTTAAATAATTTTAGACAGGTCAGGTGATTAATGTAGTGCAACAAGTCAGATATGCTGCACTAATTATAGCTTCGAAGGTGAGCTGTTTGTGCTGAACAAAGTGAATCACCACTCCAGGGATGGTCAACATTTCAGGATATGTAAAGTTTATTGTATGTATTATATATGTAAAGTTTATTACTGGATTTATGTTGTGTCTCAAGAAAAAGTCAGTATATGACTTTTTTGATCGTGAATAAAAATATCTTCAAAAAGACTCTAAAATTTTCTGTGAAATAGTCTTAATGAATGACTTAAAATTGCCTTGAAATTTGAAATTATTTGGTTGTTTGTTATATGTCAATTTCAGTAAAATTTGAGAAGGTTTTCCTAAGTTATGTCTGCCTGAGACTGAAGGCTGACTTTGACAGCATTATAAGGGGTGAAGGTCCTTTTGTCTTTTTCATGAAACAATTATGAATAATGGTTAAATTTTAATGAAAAAAGTAGTCTAGGGTTTTTTTTATGATGCTTAATATTTTATGTCATATTTCTATATAATATGTTAAATATTTTTCAAAACAGGTTATGCCTATTTCACTGATTGGAGACTTGATGGAATAGTTCGAGTGAGGAAGTCTGATGGAGGAGAAATGACTATTATTAGGAGGGGCATTAGTAACATTATGCACGTTAAGGCATACGATGCTCATTCCCAAATAGGTGAGCTCCTTTCTTGTACAGAGGGAGGATGTGAAATAGGGAATAAGAGACAGAATGTCAGGACAGCAGATTTCCAGTTTCAATTCTCTAAGTGGCTTCACTGGATCATAAGTGACATGCAAGGAAGGCAGCACAGGCACTTGCAATCACATATTGTAATTTCACTGCTTTGTGACTGGATGCAATTTCCCTCTACCCCTTCTCTTAGGTGTACTTAACAACTGAGAAAAATGAAATTATGATTCCGTTGTGTGTTGTGTAATTGTATCACCAACTACAACTTTGTATTTCTCATTTTCTGGTAGAAGTTTTAGTTATTTAATTGTATCACCGACTACAACTTCGTATTTCTCATTTTCTGGTAGGAGTTTTAGTTAAACTAAATTATTTATTTTGAGGAATTGGGTAAATTTTTATTACCCAAATTGCTATTCTTCAAGTAATTACTGTGTATAAATCACTAATTTTTCCTTATTTTCTTAAATTTGGTGTTGTTCTATGATCTTTCTTATTTTCTTAAATTCTATGTTATTCTGTGATCTAAGCCATGAATTTGATATTGTAGTTAATTTTGTGAAACATCCAATGATTCATCAAACAAATGATTAAACGTAAGGCTCACTGACTATTTGGTATCCAAAGATTGGATCTGGTCTTGCAGCCTTGGTCAGACAGAGGTTCTCATTTGTGGTAGTACGCTTATTTCCAGACAGCTACTGAAAATTGGATGAAAATTGGATGAAATTTAGTAGTACGTTTTCAGCTTCCATATACATTTGTGTCAAGGAAAAGAATATGAAATACAACACTTCCTTTATGTTACTGCCACTATTGCTGTCAATGAACTTGACCTTGTTTTGCTGCGCATGCAAAACCAGGGCTTGCTACCGCAGGTTTTTTACAGTTATGATGCACTTTTAATAATTCCAAGGATGTTATCTGTAGTGTGTACATTGATCTTCTCCATCACTTTTTAAGGCTCTAACTACTGTAACAGAGGAACAAATCCCAATGGAGACTGCAGCCATTTCTGCTTCCCAGTGCCAAACTTTCAGAGAGTGTGTGGGTGTCCTTACGGCATGAAGCTGGCTCCAAATCAACTGACATGCGTTGAAGATCCATCCAATGAGCCACCCACTCTGCAGTGTGGCTCTTACTCATTTTCCTGTGGTAATGGAAGATGTGTGCCTCGGTTCTATCAGTGTGATGGTGTTGACGATTGCCATGACAACAGTGATGAACAAAACTGTGGTTCTTTAAGTAAGTAATCCCTGTAATCTGCAGTTAGTGTTCCTTGTTTGCACTTCAGGAAATTTAATGAGTCAGTATGGCTTCATTGGAATAAACTCCAATTTTTTAGGGTTGCATCTGAGAATGAATCCTGAAATTGTCTTGGGAGGTTAGTTACTTTAGAAATTATGTCATAGTAATACAGGATTCAGTACCAGCCACTTAAAAAATGCGCAAAAATATTCATATCTCCCTATTCTCAAAATTCAATTTACAGAGTAACAAAAATTTATTTTCTAAAAAAAACGTTGTCTTAATTCTTAATTTTTTGTAAATTTTGAAAGATATTGGAATATCAATAACTTGCCTAATTTGGATTAATGGAGAGGAACAAGCCATGTTAGTGAAGACGAAGACACTTAAAAAATAGCACCATAGGAAAAATAACAAAACCATATACATTGCCTAACCTTCCTCTAAAATTAAAACCAGCACCTTTTAATTCACTTAATATCAGAATAAAAGAGTTGTTTTTCATAATATTTGGGCAATGCTGATCTATTTATTCCGTTCGGATTTTATCAGTTAAGTAAATTAAACACACATTGGTTCATTTCCTGGTTTTGCAGTAAAGTGTCACACAAAATATTTTGTTGTTCAAGTAAATTGAGAGAACAGTGGGATAATCACGGTTGATAAGTCATTGAAGAGAGGATGAGATACTGAAGACATCAAAGAGGCTTTTTTGACATATCTGGTGCTTCTTCAGAATTATTTCTTTTAAATCAGAAACAAGAAAATAGGACATAGTAGTAAAATGTGTAGTAATGCATAGGACTAACTAGTATGACAGGTGTAAACTGTTATTAATGGGCCATTTTAGAATAACTAGAATATCTTTTGAGGAAAAGTATGAAGCAAATGGTTTCTAGAAGAAACTAATTTTCTTGTTCTATAGATTGTTGTGGAGTGCTTAACTGTTCAATTTTTTTATTGCTTCCTGCAGTTTAAAAAAAAGTTTGTAAGTATTCTGTTCAGTTCTGCAGCATGTTGCATAACAGACATTCTAATTCTAACCAATGTGCACTTTAGAATTTGATCTATTACAGGCATTCTCTAGGTGTAATGAATGTACTGATAAGTATTGCAGGAAAGGAAAGTTTTGGAGATCATTAAAAAGACCTTTTTTTTTTTTTTTTAATTCAGACAGTACTTGTGCTTCTTCAGCTTTTACCTGTGCCAGTGGACAGTGTATTCCGGGTCGCTGGCGCTGTGATAAACATAATGACTGTTTTGATGGCAGTGATGAATTGCACTGTCCTACACAAGGACCCTCTTCATGCTCTGCAACCCAGTTCACCTGTGATAATAGAAGATGTATTCCAAGAATTTGGCTATGTGATACTGATAATGACTGTGGTGACGGATCAGATGAAAAAAACTGCAGTGAGTATCAGGACTATCTGTTGTTTTTATAGTCAACTGTGCATATCTACAGAGATATATCTGTTAGTATAAGGATGATAAATGAAATTGGGAAAACAGGACTAGTATCTAAGTTAGGCTGATATTTTGTAGTCCTTAAGGTGTGGAAAACTAATTTGAAGTTCCAAGGCCAAGTAGAATGCAGAGAAATAATATAAAAAAATATTAAAAGGGGCAAATGTGGTAATCATAACCATGGTGTTGCATAATGTCATCCACTGTAATTAGCAAAAAACAGTTAAAACTGAGATGTACTAAACACCTACTTCTGAGTGATCTCAGTGGTAGCTAATGGTGTAGTCAGCTAACATAGACTGGAGGTAAGATAGTAGCTTTTTCATATACTTTCTTTTGAGTTATTTACCACTACATGGAATCTTTTGTTTATTTTCCACAAGCCCAAGCCTACATATAAATGAAAAATTACCTGATATTAATTTATTAGTGTTTGTAATTTATTTGGTTGCTAGTTGCTGCGTTATATGCTGCAAGTTAGGGATAATGTTTTTCTCCTTTCTCAGCAATATGCTGATTTCAAAGGGGAGGAAAGAAGTACATTTGCATTTATTGTAAATTCTTAATAGCTTTCACAGGTACTTGTGAACCCAGGCAATTCCAGTGTCCAGACCATCGCTGTATTGACCCGTACTATGTCTGCGATGGAGACAAAGATTGTGTAGATGGTGCGGATGAGCATGACTGCAGTAAGTGTAACCTTCTTTGCTGAATGCTTCTTTATTGTTTCCTCACACTTGCCCCTAAAGGAGTCTTTGGTGACCTCCAAGATAGCAGAATGCAAAATTCACCTGTGCAGAAATTAACCCTGTTTGTGATGCTTCTGCTCTCTGGGCTGGTTGTGGAGGGCTGAAATCTGCTTCCTCTTTTTTCTGTGAGTTACAAAGTCACTGCATTTTCTGTGTCTCACGGAAATTATGGTCTTCAGTGGAATTGATACCATATCAGACTTAAATGCCTGTAGGGTAAATCTGATGCAGTCTAGCTATGTAAAAGAAATAAATAACATTCAATATTTTTAAATTTTGTAGTATATAACTGCAGTGCCACAGAGTTTAAATGTCTAAGTGGAGACCAGTGTATCAGCACCCACTACCATTGTGATGGGGTTTTTGACTGTAACGATCACTCAGATGAGGCTGACTGCCGTAAGTATATTGATGCTAAAAGAAAGATTTCAGTTAATAAATGATGCTTCTGGAAATTTCCTTTAATTTGCTACGTCAAATGCTGCCCTTAAAATCTTAATATTCTTTTCAGGGAAACTTGTCTTTAGATCATTTTCCTGAGGGGAAACACAGGTTCCAGCACAAGAATATCATAGAATCATAGAATTGCTTGGGTTGGAAGGATCCTTAAAGATCACCTAATTTCAACCTCCCTGCCATGGGCAGGGACTCCTTTCACTAGACCAGGTTGCTCAAAGCCCCATCCCACCTGGTCTTGAACACTTCCAGAGATATGGGATCCACAACTTCTCTGGAAAGCCTGTTCCAGTGCCTCACTATCCTCACAGTAAAGGATTTATTCCTAATATCTAATATAAACCTGTTTTTTTTTCAGTTTGAAGCCATTCCTCTTTGTCCTGTAACTACACGCCATGTGAAAGTTTTCTCTTTATCTTTCAGTACCTGAAGGGAGCCTATAAGAAAGGCTACAATCAGGTTATGCCTAAGCTTACTCTTTTCCAGGCTGAACAATTTCAATTCTCTTAGTATTTTCTTGTAGGAGAGATGCTCTCTCTGTGTAATCATCTTGGAGTAGACTAAGCAGATTGTGCTGACAGGAATAGATGGTCCAAGCAAAGAGGAGAGTTTGCATTCCTTTTGGCTATAACATTTTGTTTTACTTGGCATTTCAGTCTCAGGATTTTAAAGTAAAATTAAGTATATTAATCTGAAA
Organism: Bombycilla garrulus; assembly: GCA_013400315.1. NCBI lineage: Eukaryota > Metazoa > Chordata > Aves > Passeriformes > Bombycillidae > Bombycilla > Bombycilla garrulus. The sequence goes on from VXBU01002479.1 coordinate 747,576, forward strand.
AACCTGGTATTCATGAGAGTTAGGTTGAAACTGGTTTTTGAGTAATTTTTTCCACTTAAAATTTTACAACAAGGGCGGTAAAAGAGAAACTGATTTTCTGTAGCTTTGGACAGGTACATAGGTATAGATATGTGCTTGCTCAAAGTATAACAATAGTTGAATTGCCTTGTTGACCACATTATAAAGTAGGAGTTAAATTGGTCACATTTTGAAATGTCATATAGATTGACTGACTGTGATTCTAGCTCCTGATCTAAAAGCAATACAGCTCTTAATAGCACTGTAACAAGTTATATGAGATGAACTGAACATAGTGGTTTTGCTTCTCTGTCTAAAATTGAAACAGCTTCTGAACTGTTGAATGTCACTGTTCTAGCTACAAGACCACCAGGGATGTGCCACCAGAATGAATTCCAGTGTCAATCAGATGGGAGCTGTGTTCCTGATAACTGGGAATGTGATGGCCATCTTGATTGTGCAGATGGCTCAGATGAACATCATCGGTGTCCTGTCAGAACGTGTCCTCCCTCGCATTTCCGCTGCGATAATGGCAACTGTGTGTATCGAGCGTGGATCTGTGATGGTGATAACGACTGCAGGGATATGAGCGATGAGAGAGATTGTCCCACTCAACCTTTCCGGTGCCCCAGCTGGCAGTGGCAGTGCCCAGGTCACAGTATCTGTGTGAATCTCAGCAAAGTATGTGATAATTCTCCTGATTGTCCTAATGGAGCTGATGAATCCCCTTTGTGCAGTAAGTTACTGTTTCAGTACCTACTATAGACCATGTGTTATGTCTTCAGAAAGAAATGGAATATTCAGCATGCTCTATTTAGTGTCACAATATTTCTAGCAGAAACGTAAGCATGGTATAATTTCTAAGTAGAACTTGCTTCCAGTGAGAAGAGACTACAATGATGATGGAAGATTTCATTTGCTATGTCCAGTCCTGTGCTCTGAATTCTAGTGTGACTTCCACTGACTTTAGATTTTTATATTACTACGTGGGAATGAACTTTGTGTTCCTGAACACAATCACTAAAGCATTGCATGCTTTAAATTCAGATAAAATGTGATTCAGTCCTTAATATTCTCTTTTAAATTTTTAACTTCAAGAATCATGATTAAAATCAAGAAATTAATATGTAGCCAGAATTTTTATTTATGTTGATTATGAATTGATTTAAACATAATCTTTTTCTTTCCTTCTTTCTTCCTTCTTCTCTTTAATCAATGCACATTCTCAGATGAACCCCAGCCAGGTATGATTATAAACTATTTAAAATCATTATTTATACAGCTTTAGGTTTTGAGTGGTAAAGTAAATTTTCATATATTTCTAACTATTAAAAAAAAATGTTGTTGTATGTACTTAGAAAGCCTTCTATTTGGCATTCATTTGATGGGATTCATTACATGTGATGTTCTTACCTGCCTTTATGTGCACAGTGTATGTTGTATTTTGCATAAGGACCACAGTCCATTCTCACACTGCATGACTGATTCTGCAGTCATTTTAGCAGCAGTCTTAGGCTAATAATGCAATTGTAAAGACTTCAATTTATCGTAGGAAGCCTTTGTTGACTATTTGCTTATCTCTTTTCCCAACCCAACTTCAGATCAGGAAAGCTGCTCTGACAATAATGCTGGCTGCACTCATGAATGTATTCAAGGACCTTTTGGAGCTCAGTGTACCTGTCCTATTGGATACCAGCTTGCAAATGACTCCAAGACCTGTGAAGATATTAATGAATGTGACCCTCCGGGCTTTTGTAGTCAGCACTGTTACAATGAGAGAGGGTCTTTCAGGTGTTATTGTGATGAAGAATACATCCTAGAAGCCGATGGGAGGACTTGTAAAGCAGCAGGTGAGAAAAATTGATGTCAGTTTAAAGAATGACAGCAGTGGCTGAAAACTGTCCAGCTTTGTGTCTCAGCCAGGAGAGGCTCCTTTGGAGGGGGCTCGGGGTCCCTGGTTTTCCCCTGAGGAACTCAGGTAGATGGTGAGGGTCCTTTCTAGTGAGGTAGGGTGTTAACAAGGTCCCAGTCCAACAGCTGCTCTTACAGGCAGAGGTTCACCCACAGTAAGGGAGAGGCAGTACAGGGCTGGGCAGTGGCAGCGGCAGCAGCTTGACCGCCCATCCTGCTCTGATGCCAATAGCAAGAGCAAGAAAACCTGAGCCCAGCCCCTCACTTCTCAGCCAAAATCTTGTGGTATTCCTGCCTTTCCCAAGAGAATGTCCCTAAGCTACAATAGTGCAGCCAGCTGCACCACTCATCCTCCTTCTCCTTGGCTAGATCCTTCGTCTCTCCTAAGTACCAGTTGTTATTATCTCTTAGCAAAAAATTGGAGAAAATTCCCTGAGAAAGCAACAAAAGGAAAAATCCTAACCCCCACCACTTTGCCATTACGATATTGTTCTCTTTTAAAAGAGCTGGTGTAAACAGACACTTGGAGATGCTCATGGTAGATGACCTTGAGAATTAAAACTGGGGGTAATTAGAATCTAATATTTCATTGAAATAATATATTTAAATGAACACTTTTATTTTTAGCCTGCAATGGTCAAAGATAATGTTTTGAAGAAAAGCAATGTCAGAGACTTCTAAGCCATGGGCCAAATTTAGCTGTTCATAAAGTTCAGTGCTCATGAAGTATTTAAATCCCAGCCTTACCTGGTGTCTATGCTGTAGTTTGCTCATTTGTAAGGAACAAACATCACTGATACATCTAGATGCCAGTTGTTCTCTGGCTCTTATGTCATACACTGACAGGGTGGAGGAACCATATACCCAATGGAATTTGTCTCTACAGGTTTCCTGGTTTAGGGATATATTCAGGTCTTGGGAGACACTTGCATTTCCCCTGCACATAAGCTCGGCCGTTACTAATAGGGAGTTCTTGTACTTTGCTGTCTTTATGGTTGCTACTCTTCAGTCATTTTTCAGCATCTTATCTGTGCAATCTAATTACAGCAATCTGTGGCTTTCCTGTAATCTGTTTCTTCTCCCTTGTTCCCACATGGTCCATAGTGGGGAAAAAGAGAAGGTGGGTTACAAAGAAGGGAGACCAGGTTGAGTAGATTAATTGGAGGTACCAAAGACTTTGGGAGTTGAATGAGGAGTGGGAGAGGAAAGAGGTTTATGGAGGAATGAGTGTTGGATGTCAGCAGCAAACTGGTTTGACAATGGGGAATAGGACCTAAGGTCCAGATAGGAGCCTGGAAGAAAAGTCTGTAGAAAGAGTTATGGAGAAAAGCCAAGGTAGCTTTAAAAGTCAGGATGGACAGACTGGATATGATACTGTATCTTGGCCTGACAATTGATTTGAATTTGTACTTTCAATATGTATGTCTAGATACTACAGTTTTGATGCTATAAAGTCATAATTACTCAGTGTTTCTTTTTCTCCCAATTGCTGTTAAATAGTTCATTGGTTTATTTTAATTTCTATTCCTCTGACAGAATCTGGGAATCTTCTTTTGCTGGTGGCAAGTCGTAACCAAATTGTTGTGGATAACATCACTTCTCAGTCACACAGTATTTATTCTCTGGTTCGGGATGGGACAAATATTGTGGCTATTGATTTTGATTCAATCACAGATCGTATCTTTTGGTCTGATACAACACAGGATAAAATTTGGAGTGCTTATCAAAATGGGACTGACCGAAAAATAGTAAGTTTTGCTGAGTAAGTTTTCTTGTCTTTTATGGAGAGGAAATGAAGACATTGTATCTTCAGTTAACAAAGGGGAAGAGGGAAGTCCAAATATAGTAAGAAGAGAGAATAATAGAGACAAAGTGAAACAACTTTGTAGATGCTAAGTTAATATTCCATATAGCTGTTTGAAAAAGGAAACTGAATGCTTTCAAGAAGCCCTTTGTAAAACATGAAAATATAAGCTGGTTTTCCTAATAGCAGATTCTAACTTCTTCAATAGACCTGCTGAAGTTAGTAGGAGTGTTGGGGTTTATGCTTTGCCATCATTTTGAATATGTACATCATGATTCATTTTGTATAATACACCTCGAAGATATTGGAAACTTGGTTCATAATTTTCCATATCAATAGAAATGCAAAAGGTAAAATTTAATATAACCTTTTTTTCCCTCCCCCCACCTGCTCTTTTGTCATTAAACAGGTGTTCGACAGTGGTGTCACTGTGACTGAAAGTATAGCAGTAGATTGGGTGGGTCGTAACCTTTACTGGACAGACTTTGTTCTGGAAACAATTGAAGTCTCCAAAGTAGATGGGAGCCACAGGACTGTGCTGATTAGTGAAAATATAACAAACCCGAGAGGACTAGTGTTAGATCCCAGAACTGAGTAAGATTTTTCAATTTTTTTTTTAATAAATATGCTTATTTTATGATGTAACTATTAAAATTTGAAACATGCCCAAATTGTACTGGAATTGTAAATGAAAAGTGGAAGAGACAACTTAAAACAATTTAGTGTGTTTGCAGAGTTGATTAATATTTCAAGTCATGTGGTAATTACTGGTAATATGTTGCTCTGTTTCAGTGTAATAAGACGGTTTCTTACCTATAAATGATTTTTCTACATTTTCTTCTTAGTTAAGAGGTATTAATTCTAAATTATGATGTATCACTTCAGTTGGTGGTATACCAAAAACTTGTCATTTAGTGTCACATGCCTACCTTCATAGCCCCAAGTCTAAAATAATTATCTGGATTGTATTGTTATCACAAAAGCATCTTCCCATTTCAGACAGCAAGTGGTATAGAATTAATGTGATGATTTAAACTGTTCATGTACAAAAATTTTACTCTTTTTTGAGGTCTTTAATGCCCTGAATTCTGTTTACTGCCAGCTTCAGTGCTGTTAACATTATCAATGCATACCTGATAGAGTATAAGCCTGTATTAAATTATGATGTAGCAACCAAAGAATGAGATTATTATCAACATTAAAAACCAGTGACACCAGCAGCTTCTATATACTGCTATTCTATATACTGCTATTATTGACAAATAGAAACAGCGGCAGAAGTATTAAAAGAATTTTTATGGCTGAAATTACTATAATACCTTAAGTAAGCATGTTGCTAAAATAAATTATTTCAGTATCATTAAGTAGGACTGTTCTGAGAAAGATTGCTTCTATTTTTTGGCTAATGACTCTTTATGCAATGTTTCTCAATAGGCAGCTAGGTTTTTTTTCCCAGATTGCTAACCACAAGTTTTTTTTTTTCAGTGCTCATGTAATGTTCTGGACAGACTGGGGCCAAAACCCTCGAATTGAAAAAGCCAGCATGGATGGCAAAATGCGCACAGTGATTGTTAATAATAAAATCTACTGGCCCAATGGACTTTCCATTGATTATCCAAATAAACTTCTCTACTTTGCTGATGCTTATCTTGATTATATTGATTTCTGTGATTACAATGGAAACAACAGACGACAGGTGGTTGCAAGTGATCTGGTAAGACATTAATAAGGGACTGTTGCTTTCCTATGCCCCTGCTGATTGTACTTAAAAATATATTACCATTGTCATAGACTTGTGTGTATTTTTCTTCAAAATTCTTGAGTGAAACACATGTGAAGTATTTTATCTGCTTACTGCTGCTGGAAAAAGAGAAATTGCATCTCCTACTCAGTCTCTCAGGAGATCTTCAGCAGAGTCTGGAGCTGCATGTAGACTTAGTGCTTTAAATCGTTCTCATCTGTTCTGTCTGCATGCCTGAAACCCGAAGGTTTCTGTCACTGCTACTACTAGGAGGTTTATTTTCTGTAGGCAAATACAGTACAAAAAACCTGGAGAAAGTTTTCCTGGTCTTTTGTGAGTGATTATTGCTACTATTCTTGACAGCAGTGCAGGGTTTCATGCTACTTTGCTGTGTGCAGCCACTTCATCAAGACCATCCCTCTTTACCGTCTGTCTCCCAGTGAAGTGTTGCTGGCAGCTTGTAGCGCTGTCCTTGTACCAACACAATAGTGCAGGTGTTCAGCTGGGAGACAGGATCTGCTATCAATAACCATGTGAATGTTTTCAATAATTGACTCTTGGGGCTCTTGGGGCTTTTACCTTTGGTTAGAGAGACAATTAGTGTGAAATAAGAGCCAAGGCAATCTTTCCACCCCTGATTATCTGAAATCTAGATAAGCCACCTTCTTTGATCTTCTGGTAAATTTTAGGGGAGCTTATCAGGGATGCAGGTTCTTGACAGGTCTGTAATTCTCACTAGACATTTCCTCTTGTGCTCTTGAAAATCTGCAGTTGGCTCTTTATCTGCAGGTTCTGCCCAAAGTAGTTAGACTGCTTTGTTAATTCCTCATTCTCTTCATCTCATAGGGTCTATATAGCATTCTAGTTTTTAAAACAACATATTTTCGTCATTATTATTGTATTGTTTTTAGACAATATATGATATTTTCTTTTTTTCTGAAAAATGTCTTTTGAGACACAGTTGCTTCATTATTTATTTATTTAAAAATATACTCACCTCTGTTATTACTTCATTTGCAAGCTTTACATATGTAAATCTCCAGAAGTAAACTGATGATCAACCTTGCCTTTTTAGATATTGCAGCATCCACATGGTCTAACTGTCTTTGAAGATTTTGTGTACTGGAGTGACCGCTATACCAATCGAGTAATTCGGGCCAACAAATGGCACGGAGGAAACCAGACAGTTATGATTTATAACATTCACCAGCCTTTGGGTCTTGTGGCAGTCCATCCTGTTAGGCAGCCTAATGGTAAGTTCATCAAAATAACTTTGGTAATTGCAGAAAGAAGCACTCAGCAATGTCGTGCATTGGAACAGCAAGAATCAGTCTTTTCAGCAAATGGGTTGGGTTAAAAAAAGCAAATAATTTAGACTCTTGACTTGCAACTGTTCCATCTGGTGTTAGTGAAAGTAACCACCTAGACAGCATTTCAGGGTGATGACTAGCCAAAAAGAATAATAAGGAGGTAGTATGTGCCATTTCCGTGCACTTTGTTCTAAATGTTTTTACAAGACAATTGAAGCATTTTTGGAAAGCATTTTAATTTTAAAAAATTCTCTCTGTGGCATACTAAATTCAATTTCTTGTGCAGAAATAGTTCTTTTTGAAAAGATTACTGTCATCAACCTTCTCTGAAGGTAATTCTACGTTATTTTAGTCAATGAAACAATAATGACAAACAAACCTCTTCATTGCATTAAATATTATCTCTGAGACCTTGTGCAGGTGATTTCTTGCAGCTGAAAGACTGTAAAAAAAATCCTAAATTATTTATGTTAGGTAGAGATCCTTCATATTAGACTTTTTGTTCCATGGCATGACTTGAAAAGTGGGAAGCATGTTGATATGAATATTATCTTTCAGCTTTAGTTATATTTTTTTTGCATGGAGTGTTTCCAGCTAATAAATTTTTTTTTTTCATTTTTTTTCTTGAAATATGTCCCTGTGCCAGGGAAGGTAGAGATTTACATCCGAGTAAGGCACTAGTACTTTCAGTGCTGGATTTGTTTTGGAACAAAATCTTCCTCAGACATGTTCAGAACTAAAGCTACTTATAGCCACTGCAAATTGTTCTGTTAGCCAGCCATAGCATTAATTTATGCATCATAATCATGGTTTTATTTTACAACCCAAGGTTTAAAAAACTTTGTATCCCTGGAGATTTTTTTTTTCTTTTTCTTCATTGTGTTTAGCACATTTTATAATTTTCCAGTCTGAATTTTTATATTGTATTTTATGTTGCCAGGCAAAAAGGCAGGGAATAGAGCAGTTGCAGAATAGCAAAACATACTGATGTTGACAAATGAAGAAATAATTACATTCTGATTAAAATTCCAGATGCAATAGTAAAACTGTCATCCACTCTCCTATTCTGTAAATCGTTAGATCTTACTAAACTAACCAGATTTTAGATTCTTTATACTGATGACATGAACAATTTTCCTACAGTTCGTCTTCTGAGTTTATGCCATTATTTTATTGTCAATTTGTTTTTTGAGTTCTTATTCATTTTTATTTTAGTGACAATTGTGCAAATTCCTGGAACTTCCAAGTTTTTCAGAATAAGGTCTGCTGCAATTGCAAAGGATGAACTCAAAATCTGTACTCAAAATTTTTGTTTTCTTATGAAGATTAGTCATTCTGAAAAATCTTCAGCAGCAAGTTTGTGGAAGTGATTTAGATTGAATTTTAGTGTATAATAATAATAGCTGTCAGGAGACACCTTCAGTGTCTTTTTTTTACATTTTATAGCTGTAGATTGACAGTTTCAAATATATCTAAGAAATTCGCCATTGAATTCCACTATCTTTGAACCAGACATTGCAACTATTTTCTTTATTTTCTCCAAGAATTTTCAGCAAATTATTTAAATCCCCCGTCTCGAAGGTTTATTACCACCAGGACTGCAAATCCCACAGGTTTCCCCATGCAGTTAAGAAAAGTTTGAAATGGAGTTGGAAAGACATTTTATGATGCATAAAAGCTGCAAAGATCACTATGTGAATGAATTCATTTTCCAGGGAAAATTGTATCCTGTTACAAGTATATTGTATTGATTGTGGTTCTTAGAAATAATTTTATTATTGTAGTTTTAAAGAAATAGCAAAACTGTCTTAGTTCTGGGTTGATGTTGCCAGTAGCAATGAGACAGAATATTCTCTCCAGGTGCTTATATTGTTATAGTTGCTAATAGTTATTTTCTTATTTTCAGGTATTAATTCCTGTGCATCGTCCCCCTGTAGCCACCTCTGCTTACTTTCTTCATCTGGGCCACTTTTTTTTTCCTGTGCTTGCCCTTCAGGATGGATCCTTTCTCCTGATAACAGGAACTGCATGAGAGGTAGGGCAGTAATAATGAGATGATAAAACAGACCTGATATTGTCAAATCCATCCCTCTCCCAGGCAAACTGCATACTTCTGTGGGCTGCTGCTCGTGAAATCAGTTTGGGCCACTCCAGCCAGACTTCATTTAGGATACATGGGATATACTTGGCCTAAAGGTTTGGAGACAGGTTTGGGAAAGAACTGAATCAGAGCTCCAGACTCTTCATTTGGGGAAAATGGGTGAAATTAATTTTCTTATAAGCACTTTAAAGAAGCCACACTCGAAAATTTCTCAGCCCATGGAATGTTTGGCTGTTGGAATACATATCAAAGGAGCTTAGGGTCAGTTAAAAATGAAAACATCCTGTGGCAGATTGTTGTGTTCATTGTAAATATTCAGCTTGGAAACAGGGGTTGTAATTGTGAGAATGTTGGGATGCAGGACTGCAAGTGACTTCCTTGGTCACTGAAGTTTCTTTGTTGACCTTGACTGCACATCATATGTTGCCTTCCAGCATTCAAGCTCCAGTTTTAGATTAATCTGGGTTCTTGCCCCTAAAATTCACTGAACCTCGCAATTTTGAATATTTGGAAACCTAATTTTCTGTTCAAGAATAGTCTTTCCCCATTTTGTGTCCATTTCAATGCTATTTTTGTCCTTGACAATAAATAGGACAAGTAGTTCTCCTTTAGCAGAGAACTGGTAGGTTTTGTTTTATATAAATTTGAAGTGACTATCACATTCTTTCTCAGCCTGTGTTTTGCTAAGAAGTAATTTATGATCTTTTGGTTTCCTCTAATTGTGTGAGATGTTCTTCCTATTACTTATCACTCTCTTTAGCCTATCTGAACTAGTACATTTCGAAATTCAGATCAGAATTTCTCATCTTCAGTGTAAAAATGTAGTTTGCCAAATGCAGAAGGTCTGGAAGCACAGCCTAAAATTACATGTGATTCCATGTGGTGCAGCTGTAACAGAACTAACCTTTGCAAGCAAAACTTCATATCAAGAAGTACCACTGCATTTTCTTTGGATAGTCCACAGATCTCTGTGATTTGTAAAAGTCATTTAGCCAGTTCATTTAAAAAGAAGTCACAAAAATTTGAATTACTGCTAGGCAATTTCTGACTAGAAATTTGACTACATTACTTTTGTTAGATGAAGCATTCATTATTAATTTTTCCATCAATTGTGTGGATATTAAGTGTGCTTTGGTGCCTCTCTATATAGGAAGCTTCAAATCACTGAAATTTAATTGAGATTATCTTTGGGATGAGCTGACACTAGGGATCTGGCAGTCAAAAGAGCCTTTTCTTTTAAAACTGTCTAAAAGTTGAAGGCCAATATCACATTCTTTTCCTGCTTGATACTTAGCAATGTGCTCTTTAAAAGGCTGTATTGCATTCACATTTTCCTTAGTCAGCAGCAAGGGAATTACCAATTTATATAATCTGAAATGAAGTGTGAATTTGTTTAATCTATTACAAAGAAGAGGGATTCTTTTAGAAATCTGAACTTGTTTGATTATGTGCAGACTTATAGAGGAGCTGTGATGAAAGAAATGGAACGTGCCAGTGGTGAAGCACATGTGCATGTAGAGGTTGACCCAATTATGCTACTGAATTGAGCTATTGATATTTCTTATCTTTATTTTTCACATGTTGAAAATTTTCCTGTGTCTGCTAGGTACAACTGTAGCCCTTTTAATTGACGTACATGTTCTGTAAGAGAGAAATAGCAATATCTTTCTGTGAAGCAGAATTCTTTTAACTATATGGGCTTCTTTTTTTTCTATTTAGATTTAATTTTTACAGTTAAAACAGTACGTAAAAAATATCTACTGATTTGGATAGCTTAAAAAATGTATTTGCTGAAAGTCAGCACACCAGAAAAAATTATAAAAAATATACTTATTCTTTTCAGTGTAAAATATTTTAATAATTGCTAATGATTAATGTCTCTGCCAATGGCAGAAAGGTTGGAACTAGATGATCTTTAAGGTCCCTTCCAACCCAGGCTGTTTTATGATTATATGATTATACAAAAACAAACATTTGTCATTTCTTTACTAATATTTACTGTTATCCTTGCTGTAATTGTTTACTTTAATCAGCCAGCACAATCCTTCAGAAGAAACATTAAACTGAGCTGCATGCATTTGATTGCCCAATGTCTCTACAAAGACTGATATTGATGGTCTCTGCTTTCTTAGTTTGCATATTAAATACTACCAACTTCCTTGATTCTAGGATTGCACCATTTTTAGCTTTATATACGATGAAGAAAACTTGCCTTTTTGCTTACTTTATTTTAAGCTTCATTTCAGGTTGATATAAAAGATGGTAATGTAGCAAGCTGGTTTAGAAACAATGGCATTTGTGTATATTAAAATATTTTCTTAGCATGGTACATGTGCATATTTAATATAAAAATACATTAATACTATACAGACTATTTTTTTTTGTGGAAATTGTAATAATTTTAAGACTTGCAGAAGTTATATTAATGCCAATCTGATAAAGCTACACAGGTTTTTATATCTCTATAGCTCAGCAAGTTTGCTCTATTTTCCAGCATAAGAATGAGGAATAATCAGAACGCCATAGGTGTAAAACTTGAAGAAGTAAGTTAGATTTGACAGCAGCAAGAGAAAAGTGTGGAGAATAATTTTTGAGAGGTGCAGTGACGCTGTATTTTGTGGTTTTTCGTGTTAGAATTTTTACTGCCTTCTTTATAAATGTATTAAGCAGCCAGTAAAGAAAATCAGAACCAAACTAACCAACCAAGTTCTTGATCTAGTATAAAAGAGGAAATGGGTTACTGCTACAGCAGCCCAGTTCCCTGTTAGGTGGTAGATTGTGCCCATGGGAAGAAGAGGCTAGAATTTGTTCTCCAACGACCAAAGTGCAAGGAAGAGGGGAATCTGTGTTCAGGAGATTCTCTTCCCCGAGTCCCTAGCAGATGAGAAATGCAGTTGCTGACTCTCACTCTTCAGCTCTCTGATGCATTTTCTCAGATCACCTGATGAGTTGCCCTTTGTTAATAAGATTTAAGCATAAGGGTACAAGTTTACCTAAAAGTAAATATCCCGTAAGGGAGTGTGTCTGTTCCCTTAGGGATAAAGCAAGAGAACAGTACTGCAGTTGTATTTAATTATAATGATCAGCAGTTCCTGCTATGACACTGTTCCATGCTTGTGAGTCCTGCTTAATAGGCATTAGAACCCATCCAGGCAGCTCCTGCAGAATCCTCAGAGCTTTGTCTGGTTAGTTCAGCTCCTCAGAGATTGAAAAAGCAGCTTAGAGAAGCTGCATGAATATCCTGCTTTTGTCTGGCAGTGAGTGATCCTGCCTTATTCACTTCCTTCTGCTCAGAATTTGCATTGTGATTGCACAGTGCTGAAACTTAAAATGTTACAGCAGTTTCAATAGCTGATTTGTTCGTAGTGAGGGAACAAACCCCTGTGTAAGTGTTTTCAAAACATCTCTGGTAATATTGAACCATTCCCAATATCAGGGAACTTTTGGGAGGAAGGTGGAAAGCGTGCCATAATGCCTTTATCTTGACCAGAAGCAACTCTGAATTACTCTTTGTTTTCACAGTTGAACAACCTTTCCTTATTGCTGTGAGAGATAATATAATTTACGGAATTTCTCTGAACCCTGAGGAGAAGACAAATGATGCTATGGTTCCAATAGCAGGAGTTCAAAATGGTGTTGATGTAGACTTTGATGACTCTGAACAGATGATTTATTGGGTTGAAAATCCAGTAAGTTACTATTAATGTTCAAAATGTGCACTAAATTGAGATTTTTTAATTTTTAAAATGTATTTTGGACTGAAATGCATTAGCATTGCTGGTTAGAATTTTGATAAATAGAGAGGAATGAAATGGAGGGTTTTTTTTCTGTTGTGGTGTGGTTTTTTTCTTTTTTTTTTTAATTTGGTTGGTTGTTTTCCTATGACAAGTAAAGATGCTTCATCTCTTTTATAAAGTATTTCTTATTTTGTCAGCAGAAACATCTATATAATGTTTTTTTCTGGCTTGAGGACATGAACAGAAAGTGCTGGAAAGAATTGACAGACCCACACTCTCTTTCCACTTTCTCTCCTTGATTTAGGGGTCAATTCTGCAAACACAGCCAGAATACTTCTCCATGGGAGCAGTGCATTGGACACAGTGACACTTAGCATTAGGATGAATGTATGTGCATTTAGTCTGGGCACTTAATGAAGTAACATCATAGCATCTTTTGCTTTAAATAAAAAATTGCTGCAAACTCAGAATAATTTCTAGGTAGCACATATGAGGCTTATAGATTTAAAAATTAACTTCAACTATTTTTTAATAGTTTATTATAATTGTTTGTCTTATTTTATTGCTAGAACTAAGAAATCATGTGTTCCATAAGGCTAACTTGTCACACAAAAAAAGAGGAAAAAAACGGATAACTTTATGGACAGCACTTCAAAGGGAAAAAAAATCTGTGGTAGTCTGTGAGACAGATGTGGTAGGAAACTACTGATTCTGCAATATGTCTTCACTCTTGGAATCTTAAAAAACAGTTCTTTTTTTCAAGAAAAGCAGTAATTCAGTCTTGGAGAATGATAGTAGATAAGGAGATTTTTGTAATTATGTTTTAACAGGAACAATTCACACAAACTTGTTATGTTTCATCTACACAAGATTTTTGCTTTTTCCCCCAACCTGCTTTCTTTACATTTTGCAGCTCTGAAGTAAATAAAATTTTAAATAAAACTAATTTCAAAGTGTATTCTATGCCACTCATAAAAAAAAATGACACTTTTTAAAATTATTTTTTCTGCTCTCAACATTTTTTAAACTTTTGTTATATTTTTTTCCAAGGGTGAAATTCACAGAGTGAGGTCAGATGGAGCCAACAGGACAGTTTTTGCTCCAGCAGCTGTTATTGGTGCTCCTATTGGTCTGGCACTAGACTGGATATCTGCAAACCTGTATTACACTAACCCAGGGACACAATCAATTGAGGTAATTATTTAAGAGGGGCAACTGGAAAACAAGAGCCTAGATTTTTCACTGCTATGTATGCTGGTTGAAATTAGTAATATTTATTTAGTGAAAAACTTAAATTAGGTTTATTTCGAAGTGCAGTCTGTGTGTAGAAAAATACGAACTTGAGCCGACACTTTAATTTGAACATAGTAAAAAAAATTGAATGCAGTTTATTCTGGACACTTTATTTGTGCATAGGTCCTGCAAACTTTATTTGTGTATAAATTTCTCTTTTTGTTTTCCCCCTACAACTCCTTAGTCTTCTAGTGTTTAACACACAACATCTCTGATGTCTGGAGTTACTATTGTTACTATCCTCCCTTCAAATCAATGATCCCAATGCAATGCCTCTGATGTAAAGGAGTGCTGCCCTTGAGCGCAGCAAGATCCATTCTCAAATGCTTTGATAATGTATTATGTAGCTTTCTATAGACAAGCAGTTTCACGATATGTGAGGGGTGAAATTGTCATTCAGAGTAGAGAAATGGAAGATAAATAATATATAATACAGCAATGACTGAATAAACCCAGTCATTAGTGTTCTTGTTTCAAAATATAAATGCTCCTATTAAATAAAGGCAGCTAATTTGAACAAATGAAACCGGATGCTTCCTAAATCAGAATTTCATCAACCTATTCAGGCCTTGAAAATATCATGGAGACTGAGATATTAACTATTTTTATACCTAGGATCCTTTCCTTGTTAGCATAGGCAGGTTCTGAGCTACAAGCAGCTCCTTCAAGTAGTGCCTGTTAGAGAAGGGAGATGGTTGGAGTACAGAGCAATGTGCTTTTTCTTCATGGTATTTGAGAAAGTCTTCTGCGATTTCAACTTGTGTTGATTTAGACTTCATTCCTGTAATTTGAAAATGTACTGTAAGTTCTTTATTGCATAGTCTGATAAGTTCAATGTTTGCATAGGTCCTGAAGCTGCATGGTGACATAATGTACAGGAAAACACTGATTACCAATGATGGCACCTCTCTGGGAGCTGGCACACCGATTGGTTTGGCAGTTGATCCAGCAAGAGGGTAAATTTTTGAAACTGCTGTTGTATTTGCTCATGGGTGTACTCTCTATATTTTTCTTGGTTTTTAGGGTTTTCAGATTTCATCCTAGATTTGACGTGGTTTTGTTTATTTCGTATTTGTGCAGAATTTATTTACTCTTTTTAACCGTAAAAAATAAGTGCATCTTCCTGAATTATTACATAGGTATTCGTCCTCCTCAGTTTACTATATGCTTGTATAGTACCATTTTTTAATCAGAAAGAATCTCAGAATATTATGATTTTGAAAAAATCCCTGAAAAATGGGAACCCACAATAAAGAGAACTCCAAAGTCTTTCTGTAAAATAACTTGTGATGTCCTACTTGAGCAAAGTAGAAAGACATATTACATTGGAGAAAAAGACACATGTCTGAAAGCATAACACTAAATATAATATTGTTGCTGGCTCCCAAAAAGAACAAATTGCCTTTTTTCTGTTTCATCTAGATTTTTTTTGATTCTGTAGTTTTAATTTAAAGTTGAAACCAAACTCGCTCTGAAATGTTGCAGCCATCTGTAAATCAGAATTATTATTCTCCTCCGTTTTTGTTACAGTCATAATACTCTAGTGCATTTACCTGCTAATGGTATCATGGGACAGTCTAGGTGAGGTTATGGATGTCTAAAAAGTATTTAAGAGGCAGTCCTTTCTTTCCAGAGAAGCAGGTGTTTCTCTTTGTCGAGAGAACAAGCATTCTTCTCTTTCTCAAATAAGCTCTTTTTCACTGTGATTTGATTCAATGTGAGCTCTGTTCAGCATATGCTGAGGTATTTGACTGACAGAGGAATTGGTTTTAAGTGTAAGCTCAAGTGACTCTGGTCCACTGATTTCTCTTGCCAGTTTTGCTAACAGATCTGATAATGTCTGTTACAGGAAGTTGTACTGGACAGACCAGGGAACTGACAGTGGAGTTCCTGCAAAGATTGCCAGTGCAAACATGGATGGCTCAGGCATACAAACCCTCTTCACTGGCAACCTGGACCATGTAGAGTTCCTTACCATCGACATTAAGGATCAGAAGTTGTACTGGGCTGTCACAAGCACAGGAATGGTAGGAGATACTGGTTTTAATAATTGCTTGTTTACCTGCTTCTGCATCTGTGCTTCACCTGAGTGATTCAGTTACATCAGTTTTCTCTTATAAATGGGAGTTGCAGGACCAAGCAAAATCTGGATAGCTGTTATTAAATACCATCAAAAGTATAAGGTCAGAAATCATATACTGCCTGCCTTTTCTTCTTGCCTTGTACCTGAAGATTTTGTGCACAAAAGAGATTTTAGTACCACGTGTTGCATTTTAGTTTTATATTATGACACTGAGCTGTTACTATAAGAAATGTAATCTTAATCTTTAAAATGATTTCTTAGATTGAGAGAGGCAATGTGGATGGTACAAATCGCGTGACTCTGGTGGTTCATCTTTCTCATCCCTGGGGAGTTGCTGTGTATGGTACATTTCTGTACTATACTGATCGAGATTATGAAGTAATTGAACGAGTTGACAAGGCCACTGGAGCAAACAAAGTAGTACTGAGAGATAATGTCCCAAGACTGAAGAACCTACGTGTGTATTACAGAGACAGTGAGTATTTGCTAGAGAGATGTTTCAAGATATTTGACTTGCAACAACTTGAACTTTCCTTAAAGACAGAATGTTTGCTCTTTCAAAGGAAGTGCTTTGATTTGGCTTTCAGGAAAAGAGTCAGAAGCATTTTGCCTGGTTTCGGTAAAGAGTTGTTCCACCATCTAGTTAAGGCATCTATTGGTTCATGTAGTTTTACTAAAATAGTATTGACTAAGAAATTTTGTTACTTAGGCTTTAAATTTGTATCTGATTGTTGGCCCCATTGATCATAGATGACAAGAGACCAGTAAACCCATTGCTAACACTTCTGTGCTAAAATGTATTATGATTAGGATCTTTATTTTTATCAGCTGATTGTTAATACTATACACTTGTATGAATTTGGGTGTATATCCATGGGTGTTTGTGATGATACAGTTGAGATTTTTGTTTTACCACGTATGTCTTTTGCAGATTCTGCTGGCTCCTCAAATGGCTGCAGTAATAATATTGGAGTTTGCCAGCAGCTCTGCCTGCCTCTACCTGGTGGATTATTCTCCTGTGCCTGTGCTACTGGCTTTCAGCTAAATCCTGATAACAGAACCTGTTCCCCATACAGTTCATTTGTAGTAGTTTCTATGCTCTCTGCAATTAAAGGATTTAGTTTAGAGACATCAGATCACTCTGAAGCCATGGTACCACTGGCAGGAAGAGGTACGTGAATATTATAATAGGGAAAATTCTTGTAATGCCTAGTATTTTGGCATTTCTTTCTACCATAGCACATATTTTAAATGTTAGTTTATGTAAAAAATCATTAATTAATACTTTCAAAATATTTCAGGACGAAATGCACTTCACGTGGATGTTCACATGCCTTCTGGTTTCATTTACTGGTGTGACTTCAGTAGCACGGTTTCTTCTCAGAATGCAATACGTAAAATTAAACCTGATGGTTCTTATTTTAGAAATGTTGTTACAAATGGAATAGGACGAAATGGGATCCGTGGCATTGCAATTGACTGGGTAGCAGGTAAGCACAGCTCAGTTTAGGAGAATGTTGCTCTTTACCTATTATAACATTTTTAGGCTAACATAAGCAGATTCTAATGGAACTATTTTGAATGGAAGCACCATGGTTCTAACTTGTGGTTTAATGGACTGATTTTAAAATAAGAGGAAGTAATGAATGGCTCTTACGTTTATATATGTGTAAAGGCGAAAGATTATCAGAGAAGATGTATAGAGCCTTGTCTCTCCTGATGCTTTAATATTTGTCTTAGGCCTCTCTTCTTGTCTGTACATTTGTATGTAGCAATGTACTACCATTGTGAAAGCATGTACCAGAGAAGAACGCACAAAACCTGTCTTATGACATTGTAAATAAGAAAGGACTTTTCATCTACCCTCAGATTGCTGTGTACATATATTATAAGTTATAATGAAAAGTAAAAACACCAGAAGAAATATTTTATCTTTGAACTGTAATTTCCACATGTGCACTTCCTTTTCCTTAAACATATTAGAGATCAATTCAAATATTAACTCTTCAGAAGGTATTAATCAACAATTGCCATTAATACTTTAATTTTATATATATATGTACTATATATATGTTTTGCATAAGTTGTTAAGTTGATTGATAGGCTTGTTGGAGTGAGTATAATCATCTGCTGTAAACACTTTACTTAGTTCCTGTATAGAGTCTTGTGCCATAATTTCATAGTTGTGTGTTTTAAAAGGCAACTGTACTACTGGTACCCATGGCAATCCATGAAGATTTAGAAATTAATTTACTACTGTCAGTTTGCCTGTCTTCTGTCTAATTTATCAGATTGTAGACAAATTCCTTATGCTTCCAACTAATAACTTATTTATGATGCCTATTCATTTCGTGGTTCAGTATTTTAGCAACTTTTGTTTCTCCGGTGTTGATGCTAATATTAACTTTCTCTTTTGCTTTTCTGATTTGTTTTGTTTCGGATTTTTGTATACAGGAAATCTTTATTTTACAAATGCATTCCTGACAGAGACTTTTATAGAAGTTTTGCGTTTAAACACAACCTATCGCCGTGTGCTACTGAAAACTACCATAGACATGCCAAGGCACATAGTAGTTGACCCAAAAAACAGATATATCTTCTGGGCAGATTATGGACAAAATCCGAAGATTGAACGTGCGTTTCTTGACTGCACCAACAGAACAGTTCTCGTGTCTGAGGGCATTGTCACTCCTCGTGGGTTGGCTGTAGATCACAGCAATGGCTACGTTTACTGGGTGGATGATTCCTTAGATATGATTGCAAGAATTCAGCCTGATGGTGGTGATGTTGAAATTGTACGTTATGGCAGTCGCTATCCGACTCCATATGGTATCACTATCTTCGGCAATTCCATGATCTGGGTGGATCGAAACCTGAAAAAAGTCTTCCAAGCCAGCAAGCAGCCAGACAATACTGATCAGCCAACAGTAATAAGAGATAACATTAACTGGCTAAGGGATGTTACAATTTACAACAGTAATTTCCAGTCACGTTCACCCCTTGATGTCAACAACAATCCTTGTTTGGACAACAATGGAGGTTGTTCTCATCTCTGTTTTGCCCTCCCTGACATTCAGACACCAAAATGTGGTTGTGCCTTTGGAACACTAGGCAGTGATGGAAAGAGATGTTCCATTTCAACAGATGATTACCTGATTTTTGCTCTTGAGAATGGCATCAGAAGTATCCACCTAGATCCTGATAATCACAGTCCTCCCTTCCGCCCTGTCAATGTGTTAAGAACTGCTGTGGCCCTGGATTTTGACAGTATAAACAACCGAATATATTTTACACAAAGTTATCCTTCAGGAACAGGAAGAATCAGTTATGTTAGTATTTACTCAGGAATTGGCTCTCCAACTGTAGTAGCATCTGGTAAGTTTACTGAAATATGGTACAAAGTAATCAGATATTTAAAAAATTCAGATATTAAAAAAATTGCAGCACCTACCACTAGCTCAACGGGTAGTTTTATGCTAGAGGTTAGGGTCAACCACTTAGTTAAGATGTCTAATAAAATGCTCTTTTTTCTTCCTCATTTTTTCCTTTTCTGAGATTATTTCATCTTGATCCCAATGAAATGGAAATATAAAACTGAATAGATTTTATTCTGTATATAAAATGATACAAAATAAATTAAAACTATATGTAGTAAATTAATATAATGGAGTGAGGGAGGATTTCTGCTACTTGAAGAATAGCAACCAGAACTTAAATCTATGTGAAGGAAAGGTCTTTGTAACGCTATTGTATACCAAGGTCTGTCTGATTCCCAAGTATTACTACTCCAGGTTTTTAAATGGACAGATTTGCTCTGGTACTAAAGGCATTTCAAAGAAATCTTTGGTGTTGCCAAATTATAATAGATGAAGAGTGCTGCAGCATCTCAGGAAACGGTGCTGAGCTTGTGTGTGTTTGCTTGCATGTGCCTAAGACCTGGGGACTCCAGATGGCATAGCCTTTGACTGGATCAACAACAGAGTTTACTACAGTGACTACCTCAATCAGACCATCAGCTCGATGGCCGTGGATGGATCAAACCACACAGTGATTGCCCGTGTGCCGCGGCCGAGAGCCATTGTATTAGATCCCTGCAGAGGGTATGTGGTGCACTTTGTTTTGACTGCAGGTGAAACTACAATTTAGACCTTGACAAAGACTGCCAGATACTCCCTGTAGCTCTAACCCTTTTCTGTTGTATTCCTTGAATGCTTCAGAAGAATGCTTGTTTCAGTATCAAAATGTTTCCTGAGAGGATGGTGGCATTACTGTATGATACTATGCTTTTAATTTCTTTACTGGTTATACTGTATTATAATTAAGAAAGATAAGAAAGAGATTAACTGACTTTACTGGATTCACATAAGAGCTGAAAAAAGTTTTCTGAAGTTCAGTGGACTCCAGTGATCTCTTTAGAACACTCCCTTGTAAATTTCAGCCAAAATAGAGGAAGATCTTTTCCTGTAGTTTTGCAATGCACATATCAGTGATGGACACCAGGGTGGAAATACCACCAAAAGCAGAGTTTTTGAGTGTTGTTTTATGAAAATATAATCATGTTATTGACAGGTATATGTACTGGACTGACTGGAGTTCAAATGCAAAGATTGAACGAGCCACACTTGGAGGAAACTTCAGAACACCTATTGTGAGCACAAACTTGGTATGGCCAAATGGACTTACCCTGGACTATGAAGAACAACAGCTGTACTGGGCTGATGCCAATCTGTATGTATTGATTAGTATGTTGGTTTACATTTGGTTAATATTTTAACAACTCTATGATTTATTTTTCCTCATTTCTTAGCTGGTTTTCAGAATTTCAGCTGAATTTGGTACTTGACATTACAGAATGTTAGGAATTACTTAATAGCAATATTGATGTGAAACTACGGTGCAATAAGAAGTTGTATTATGTCATAGTGTAGATTTTGTTCTCTGCTTCATGCACTTATACCTGCTGTCAGTTTGTTTGTCTTACACACAATTCAGGACTTTCATAAGCGTCCTCTCCAACAAATACAATCCCATAACACATTTTACAGTATTCATTGCTCATGGTTAATGCCTGTCACCTGTGGAATTTGGCCTGATATTCTTGCTGTTGCCTACCAGACAGAGCTCTACCCTTGAATTTATGCCACAGAATTTGTTCCATTAGCAGGAAAGCTTTAAAAATTGGTTTAGTCTTCTAAACATTCATTCACCCATGGTCTGGGAGAAACCACTGCAGCAATTAGACCTTTCCCCTCTGATTCTTTCAGCATAGAAGTTCTTTTTCAGACTTCCTTGTTGCATCAGAAGAGTGTTCTCTGTAATATAATAAATCCCATGGCCTGGAAGAAGGCAGCTGTTTGGATTTATCTGCATGCAAGAGGGCAAGGCACTTGTAATGGGATGTCTTTCTTAAGAGGGATTCAGGATGTCAAATGAAATGTACGCTTTTCAGCCTCAAGCTCAAGTTAATGAAGGTGGGGGAGCACAGCAACACCTGAGATATTGGTGAACACTGCTGAAGTGCTGGATGTCAGATGCCAGACTAATTGGGGCACGATTTTATACATAAGTTAAAAGACACATTTCTTATAAGGTGTAATAATTTCTTTGCTATTGTAGGCAGAAGATTGAGAGATGCACTCTCACTGGTACAAATCGAGAGGTGATTGTTAGCACTGCTCTGCATCCATTTGCAATGACAGTGTTTGATCAACACATTTATTGGACAGACTGGAACACACGAAGCATTTATAGAGCTAACAAGTATGATGGTTCAGATCAGATTGTAATGATCATGAACCTTCCACAAAGACCAATGGATATTCATGTCTGGGCAAAAAGCAAGCAGCAGCAGTGTATGAACCCTTGCAACCAGTTCAATGGTGGCTGCAGTCACATCTGTGCACCAGGTAAGCTGTTATGCTTGATGACTGTAAGCTATTACTGTTGCCTGTTTTAGGGTTTAGACTATAACAATTCTAGTCACATGGGAACAGCTGAAATATTTCTTAGTGTTCGCAAATTTTTCTAATATCTGTTTTATTCATAAATGCAATCAAAGTGATTGCCATTTAAGATCACAGTATTTCACCAACACACCTAGAGGTTGTGCCTGAGAATCCCCACAAATAAAAATTGTGGGTTTCTCTAACTTAAACCAAAGCATTGTTTTCTGGGGTTTAAACATTTCTTGATGAGACATGAAGTGAGTGGTGCAGGATATGCTTATCTTAAGAGTATATACTCTTACTGTATGCTGATCAGATGTTCCCTACAAGAAATTTTAAAAAAATTATGGTTGCTATTTCTTCTTTACGTAAGTGTTACAGAGATGTTTCATGTGTTGTAAATTTTTGGAAGTTATGATCCTTGACTTTGACAAAGTCATTCAGTGCCTGTTTTCATTTCTGTCATCTTAAATAGCATTAAAGATTTGTCTTGCCTGAAAACAACTCAAACTTCTCATTAATTTTGAGAAGAGCAGTTTGTCTATTGCAAGAAATTCTGAACACCTGTTTTGATTCTGAGGGATAAAGTCTCAGTGGATGTAGTTGTGATATTTGGAAGCATCACATGCCATCTTGCTGCCACTAAAAGGGCACTTGAACAACAAGCAAGTACTAAGATACTCCAAATTCTGATCTCAGCACCTCTAAGGAACTCTTAAATAACTTTTGTGGGTTTTAATGTGTTTTCATATGTTTAACTGAGATAAAAGTCTGTCTAAGTCACCACACTACGATCTAAGTAATTAGATCATATAGGAATGATGAAAATTTCTTTGCCTTTTCTGGTGTTACAACTATGAACACTTTAATGGAACCCTGCATAAAACATCAATGCTAAACTTGTTTCCTTTTTTTGTGTCCTATTTTTATTTTTTTTTTAACTGTCAAACGTAAATTTAGGTCCAGCTGGTGCAGAATGTCAGTGCCCCTCTGAAGGTCGCTGGTATTTAGCCAATAACAACAAGCACTGTATAGTGGATAACGGTACCAGGTGTGATACTGGTTTCTTCACATGCCTTAATGGACATTGTATCTCTGAGCGGTGGAAATGTGACAATGACAATGATTGTGGTGATGGCAGTGATGAGTTGGAAAGTGTGTGTGGTAAGCATTTAAAATAACTGCTTTAGAAAGTATACTCTGTCTTGCCTGTTCTGTAGTCTCTGTCATCGTGGATCTTATGGCTGTAGTTTGGACACAGTACCTTGCTTGCTCACAGATTTAAGGTCTGAATGACTAGTGGCTTGCTTTAGAATTCAGAAGCACTGTAGTATGGAATTTTTGTCATGTTTAGCCGATTTCTAATTTTTAAATTCAAATATATATTTTACTTTTCATGCAGTCCGTTTTGCAGCTGTGTTTGCCCTGGCAGGTAAAAATATTGTGATTTTACTTGTTACTTTGTCAGAGAACTTCGATTATATCTTATCCACCTTTTTTTTTTTTTTCTTTTCAATTTTCTGCAGCTTTCCATACTTGTCAGCCAACAGCTTTCACCTGTGGCAATGGGCGATGCGTTCCCTATCATTACCGCTGTGATCACTACAATGACTGTGGAGATAACAGCGATGAGCTTGGCTGCTTGTTCCGTACCTGTGACTCCCACACAGAATTTACTTGCAATAATGGAAGGTGTATATCCCTTCAGTATGTCTGCAATGGAGTAAACAACTGTTACGACAATGGCACATCAGATGAGAGGAATTGTCGTAAGTTGAGCCTTAGTATCTAGTGCCTATTTGAGTCTGACTCGCTAGAAAAAGGAAGAGGGAAATATGATTTTATGTGAAGAAATCTGACAAAATCAGCAAAAAGCACAAAAGTTTTTTAAATTTACATTACAGGTACTGTTTAAAGTTATTTGACACAAATAGAATTGCTAAATCATGTTCTGGAAGACCCTATGATATTTCGTCATAAATGTTGCTTTAAATAGTCTGCCTTGAAGCAAAAAAATGTTCGTGCAGTATGCAATGTTAATTCCTGTGAGTGATCCCATGGATTTCAAAAAGATTATTTCAGATAACTTGGATTCAGAGTTTATATTTTTGCAAGATAAGCCTAGAATTTCACAATGGTTTTTTATGTTGTGTCATGCTATATTAATTATACTATATTTAATAATCAGGAGTGTATATTGTGATCCCATAATGGCACAGTTTAAAATTTTATGCCTTATTAAAGTTGTCACTTATGATTGTTTTCTTTAAGATGTAAACTGTGATTAGCTCAATATTGGCTGCTTTTGCAGGTCATGAAAATAACAGCATAACAGTATTTAAAATAGCTCAAAAGCATTTTTGCTATTTTCCTTCCTCCTTAAAGCGGAGCGTACGTGCCAGTCTGGTTTTACAAAATGCCAAAGCACAAATATTTGCATTCCTCGAACATATTTGTGTGATGGTGATAATGACTGTGGAGATATGAGTGATGAGAGTCCTACTCACTGTGGTAAGTTAAGAGAGCCTTTGTTGTATCTCTGTTACTTCTGTAATTTATTCTACTGTTCTTTTCTTTTTATTAAACTCCAACTGTTCTCAAAACATCTATTTTATAACAGCAAAGTTATATATGCACCGTACTATTAGCTCCTAATTATCTAAATAATGCTTTTATCTAATAAAAAAGATTATACATTTTTACAGAGTTTTAATATCGTATTTGAGGATTGTTCCTTTTGCTTATTTTGGTCTGTATTTTTTATTGTTTTACTAGTTGTTTGTCATTTAAATATTATATAGAGGTGTCTTTTTCCATAACTTTAACATTAGAATCTTTTTACTTCTAACCAGATGAATTTATCTATGGTCTCAAATTTCTTTTAGCTCTTTCATATGGTTATGTATGCTTTAGCATATGATTTGTTGTTCATTTTAGCTTCCAGCTACAGGATAGGATATGGAAGTAAGTGCCTAGTTTTCAGCAGCCTTCATTACAAACCAGATAAACTTTGCTAGGACATTTTTATTAGATAAAAGTTAGGTAATATTTTTCCCATATAAAATATTATGGATCAATTTATAAAACATAATGGATATTTTCAGGTTGTGATTTAGTTTTAGTGTTGCCTGAGTAGATTATTTTTGCTTTCACTATTTTTTCTAAAGTTACGTGCCTTGAACTAACTATGCCACAGTTTTTCTAAAATATGAGTTCAATTTTTGTAGACAGAATGTGACCACTTTTATCTATGGACACCAGTTTGTCAAGAATATGTGGCTATAGTGATCCTTGTTCTGCTAATCAAAGGTGTGCTTTGTCCCTTCTACTGTTTATGTCCCTGCTGAATTACTTAAATTGAGATGTGGTGAAGGGCAAGGAAGAGGTAGAGAGAGCGAGAGATAGAAGAAACACCAAAATATTAATGAGCAATAGTTAACTGTCTTTGATTCCCATCATACAGGGAAGAGAAAGTTAAAAGGCCAGACTGAATCTTTCTGGTATTTTGAAACCATCAGAGGGTACAGGAAAGTATTGGTAACTACTGAAGAAATTGTCAAATGCATGCCAGGATCTAGGGGCTCAGCTGAAGTGCGGAGAGCCCTTGCAGCATGCTGAGCTGGAGTTACTCAGTGTTATGGTTTGTTCTTCACTGTCATTAAGAAAAGATTGCTACCAGCAAGTGAAGAAAAATTGGTAGGAGAAAAATTCTTTACCATGAGATATTACTTCCTTAGTGCTCTTTGATTTCCTTTAAAGCACTGAGTCTCTTATGCCTGGTTTGAGCACTGGAGAAATAAGTGTCCTGGAATGTGGTCATTTTCCTGTGCACAAATCTCTAGTATAAATGTAGAACATATGTACAGTTGCTGCATGCAATCCTATTTCCAGGGCAAATTCTGTCTGCTTACTAGCTGGTACATATGCCCAGGGAGAAAGTAAAGCCCATTTTTTTGCATACGAATATCAAACTAGTTTGTACAATGAATTCTTTCCAGAGAGGCTGAGAAAAGACATCCTTCCTAGCATAATTTTTTCTCTTTCTTTTTTGTGGACTGTAATATTTTTTTTTGCAAAATCTGGACTCAAAAGCAACTTAAAACAAGTTGGAAATGTAGCAGAAAAAAAGAAGTCATGCATAGGTTTTTTCTTGCAGTCTCTCTGACTTGCACAAATAGTGAGTTTCGCTGTACATCGGGACGTTGTATTCCTGCTCATTGGTACTGTGATCAAGGAATAGACTGTGCTGATGGCTCTGATGAACCTGCTTCTTGTGGTAAGTCTGCACTCAGAAGACACAACATGGTGGGTTATGGCAAATCAGTAGTTTGTCTTGTAGGCAGAAGCTTTGATCCAGACTAGGTAGAGAATAAGTATCTTCTGGGTTTTATTCACGATCTCTAATCTGAGTCACTGAGTAATTAGAGTTTTAAATACTTAAAGCTGTGTATGGAATATGAAGGCTTTAGTTGCAACAGCTGATGGCTTGTAATGTGATTACTCTTCATGTATAACCTCCTATCTCTATAAGACTATGATGGTAGTGAATCAAGGTAAAAATAGCAAGTATTTTGGTGTTTTGCATGTAAAAGCAGATGTCACGCTGTACAGAAAGGCTGCATGCAGTTTTACATTTGGGGACAAAGGGAATGTGGGATTCAGAGGGGAGCAGTGTTGACACAGTATGTATGTCACACTACTATAGTATGATATGGGTATCATACTATTAAAGTAAACAAATCCTGTATGTACAACAGAAAATGATGGGAATAAGCAGAGGAGTAGGGTAGGAGATGAAAAGAAGGACAGTGATCTCCAGGGAAGAAGAGAAAGAGCTAACTGAAGTCACTGACAATTGATGTTATAACATAGTTATTATATTCACTGTAAAAGTAAGAGTAACACAAGGCAAGATTTCTTCTGTGGTAGCTCACTTTGCACATTATTGGAGTTGCACCTTTAGCTTAAGAAAGTGTTTTGCATCTGGTACCTTAAGTATTTTACATTTAAGCTTCAGTTTAAAATTTCACTGTCATAAGCTTCTCCCTGAAATACAGATCTCAGTAGATTTCATGGCAGTGCAGGTTAGTTTAACAAGCCAGTGATTGTGTTCATTTTCAAGTACCCCAAATGCGGACTTGTTCGAGCGACCAGTTCAGATGTGATGATGGCAGATGTATCCCAGCAACGTGGATCTGTGATGGTGATAATGACTGTGGGGATATGAGTGATGAAGACCAAAGACATAATTGTGGTAGGTGGTTAATGCACGCAGATACTGCACTTCGTCCTGCAGGTATTTTTCAGAAAACAGCCAACCCCCAAACTCTCACCCACTGCCAGTTTTTCTACCCCATAAAGGTGTACATTAAGCATGAGGTACAATCTTTCTCTACCTTCAGTTTCATGATATTGAATCAAAATTGAATGTTTTACTGGTAAAAAAACCCCAACAAAACATTGTTCTAATTTTGCAGTTATTCTTCTTTGAATTGTTGAGTTGCAATGGAGTAATAATTAACCAGGGTTGTGTGTATGATCTGGGCAGCTAGAGCAGCTTCAGTGGAGATGCTCCCTGGTGATCATGCACTGAATCTTGTGCATATTAATAACCACATGTTTGTGGCTTAATATCTTTAAAAACTAGTGAACAAAATAAGCATATTTGTTCAGAGGGTGAACAAAGGGAAGGAGATTCACCAAGCCTGGTCCTGCTTCTTGATTCTTTTGAGAAAAGCTGGTTATACTCTAGTCCTTGCCCTTATTAAGTATAATATTGCTAACTCTCCTTGCTCCCTGGAGCACAGAATACCTTGAACAAAATAGTGAATAGAGGCTGTTCAGCTCCCAGAAAATCTGGCTGAAAAAGCTTATTTGAGAATCCAGTAAGATGCAGATTTCTGCACGTATCAGCGTTGCCTGAGGAATGCATTGGTTCCCATTCCACGAAGAGCAAAGTGCAGTTTTGTACATGAGAAGGTACAGTGGTATCTGTCTCTGCATGTGCAGCAGGGCACGGCTCTATTGTGGACTGTGGGTGGATATCCAGGCTGTTTGTGTGGGTGGTGGAGGAAGGTATCACATACAGAGTATAACTTGATTAGTGAATGTGCTTTTCCTTCAGCTAACCGCAACTGCACAGCAGCAGAGTTCACTTGTGCCAACAATCGCCCCCCACTCAGGAGGTGCATTCCTCGGGCGTGGGTGTGTGATGGTGATGCTGACTGTGGTGATGCTCTTGATGAACACCAGAACTGCACACGAAGATCTTGCACAGAAAATGAGTTTACCTGTAGTAATGGCTTGTGCATCCGTAACACATACAGGTTCGTAACTACCCCAGCAGCTGTAGGAATTCTCAGAATCGGTTATTGTGAAGGAGCTAGTTCAACCTTTTTTTTCCACACCATTTAGTTGTAATTACATCTACATATTGCAGTGAAACTATTTATCTGGTTTGCATTTGTGCATTAGCTTTGACTTGAAAATGCTCTAGAATTTTCGGTTAATATTCCCATTGCTCACCATTAGCATTTAATCCTTCTGTCACTAGTGACGTCTCCTAGGGTGATTCTGTCCAGCTTGTGATGCACACAGGGAAAATTAGCAGCACTCACAGGATCAGACTATGTAATTTAACCCCAGTTACTGAAAGTCTCTTCTATTGGAGCCAAAAATATCGACCTTCTTTGGAAATTGGGAGAGTGTATCTATCCATCTGCCCTGGAGACAGTGATTACCTCCTTCTATTTGAAGAGAGTGTTCATTCTTCTTCAGGTGTGATAGGCGGAATGACTGTGGTGACAGCAGTGATGAGAGAGGATGCATCTATGAACCTTGTCAACAGCACCAGTTTACGTGTCAGAATGGGCGCTGCATTTCCAAAGCCTACATCTGTGATGGGGATAACGACTGTGGTGATGAATCTGATGAGCTGGAACATCTCTGTAGTACACCAGAAGCAACCTGCCCTCCCCATCATTTTAAATGTGACAATGGAAACTGCATTGAGCTGGTTAAAGTCTGCAATCGGTTGGATGATTGCTTAGATAACAGTGATGAAAAAGGATGTGGTATGTATAGATTTGTTTGTGCTGTCTAATTTAAAAATCTTAGGCACCTTTGAAAAAATACACTCAAGATAATTCTTTAATTCCTATCATATCTATTCCACGACTGTTCCTCAGAAATTAAAATTGTAAGAAATGTATATTCTAAATTTTTTGCTTTAATTAAGTAATTCTTATTATGTGCTGTTTTAACTGACTGTGATGATGAGCTAATGATAGAAACATAATGTATTTCATACTTTGTTATGCATTGCCCTTGCATTTCCAAAATATGCCATAGTCCATACTTTGCACTTGGTGTTTTGTGGCACACTTTAGAGGTGGTAGAATAATTTTATATTAGATTATTTTGTTTCCTTTTTTCCTTTATTACAGCAGCCCACATCCACATCCATCATTTTCGGGGGGTAGCAAGGAGAGAGAGACAGAGTGCATTGGAAAGTGACTGCACTATTACTCTGCTAGCTGGCTCCTTGAACAGAACTCCTTTCCTTCCCCAGGTGTAAATGAATGCAGTGACCCTTCAATCAGTGGATGTGATCATGACTGTACAGACACACAGACAAGTTTCTACTGTTCTTGTCATCCCGGATACAAACTTATGTCTGATAAACGGACTTGTGATGATATTGATGAGTGCAATGAAACTCCATCAGTATGTAGCCAGATTTGTGAGAACACAGCTGGCTCCTACATCTGTAAGTGTGCCCCAGGCTATATCCGGGAGCCTGATGGAAAAAGTTGCCGGCAAAATAGTAATATCTCCCCATACCTTATTTTTAGCAACCGTTACTATCTGAGAAATCTCACAGCAGATGGCCAGTCTTACTCTCTCATTTTACAAGGACTGAGAAATGTGGTGGCACTGGACTTTGACAGGGTGGAAAAGAGGTTGTACTGGATTGATGTGGGGAGGAATGTCATTGAACGAATGTTCCTAAATGGAACAAATAAGGAGGCAGTGATAAGTGATGATGTGCCCAACGGGGAAGGTATCGCTGTTGACTGGGTTGGCAGGTAAGAAAATACATTTTTTGTCTTTCTGGGCTACTGAAGAAATGATGTGTGAAGGAGTTAATCTTATGAAATTCCTCTCCATATGAAATTCCCGATGAGTACTGAAATAGTTTGGGTTGTGGATGCAGTGTTCTACATCTGCTCTGAAATTGTTTATCAGCATCTAATACAGAACATTTAAA
Organism: Bombycilla garrulus; assembly: GCA_013400315.1. Classification (NCBI taxonomy): domain Eukaryota; kingdom Metazoa; phylum Chordata; class Aves; order Passeriformes; family Bombycillidae; genus Bombycilla; species Bombycilla garrulus. The sequence continues at coordinate 777,788 of VXBU01002479.1, forward strand.
TTACTCTCGTACGTGGTATAATGAGGTTCTGTCAGACTTGCTCTCTCATGAGTCATTTGCTAGAAGTTGTTGGGATTGTCATGCAGGTTTCATTCTGCATAAACAAAATATTGTAACAGGTAACTAGATCCCAGTGAAGTAATAGTAACCCTTAATGAAATTTAGCTCCTGTACCAATTGAAGAGCACGTGTCTCTTGCTCTTGAAAGATGCACCTTTAACTGACACACTCAAACAACATGATGCGCATCATTTTCTGTCAGGAGGCCAGCATATGGGTGAGGTAATTGGAAAACACATCACATTATGATAAATTTTTAATTTTTTGCTGTGTTTCAAAATGTAATCTGATTTACTGCCCCAGAACCTGTCGTTATATGTTGGCCACTCTGACAGTGGTCTTGCTGTTTCATCTTGCTTTCCAAGTGCAGCAATAAAAGTACGAAAAGCTTAAACACCATGGATCAGACTTTAAGCCAATAAGAATTGTTCACAAGGTCACTTTTGGAACATATATGAGGATGTTCATATGAACATGTCCATATAATGTTTTTTATTTTTAAGCCACTTTGTGTCTAAACCTAATGATAATTAATGTTGCCGGCAGCCCCAAATGCTTTATGAGTCATGGAGAGATGATGAGACAAAAGGCAAATTTTAGCTGAAGTGGTACTACTGCTTCATTTCTAATACAGTTTTTGAATTATTTCAGCTACTATTAGCTATGTCTTCAGTCAGTTCTTGTTTAGGTGTTCCAGGCAGGCTGAAGGACAGTACAATGGTTGAGTTTTTCTGCTTGTTTTCAGTGCAGAGAGAGGGTTAAAGGATGCCATGAGATGCAGGTTGGAGAAGACTATTTTGTCCTCCTCCCTGGTGGGAATGGTGCTACTTAGGGTGGTATAGGCAGAATTATATCTGTCGGGATGTTTCTGGAATGACACTGTGGATACTGGAGCTGACCAGCTTTGCAGAGAATTTCAGAGTATCCTGCTGTAGTTCTAATTGAATTTAATACTTTGCTTTTATGCAGGCTTTTAAAAAATCACCCCTTCTGCTTGTATGATTTCTTTGCTTACAGCTGTGTGTGATTCCTAGGCAAAGTAATAGAAACGTTAGAAAATTCTAGGTGAAGTTTAAATTAGGGTGTCAAACTACTTAGGACTTTTCTACCTGTTTGATGGGAGCAGAGGTGGCATCATGGAACAGCTGAGGATTCTTTACAATGCCTTACAGCCCTGGTCACAGTCCATTGCACTCCATATCAGTTTTCCTGCTCCTGGCCATTGTTGGTAGGACAGAGTGCAGGCAAAGAGCATGTTATTACTCAGCTGGGCACCTGCAAGTTTGAATTTGGTACCACTGATTGTGATTACAAGAAAAACAGAGTTGGAAAGGGCAGCCTTGAGCATGGTGTAGAAGAGATGTCAATGAAGTATGTGTTGTTTTACAGTGGATACATTTCTTCTAGGAGAAGAAAAATAAAGATGCTGTGAAGCAAAATAAGGGAAAAATATTGAATCAATTATCTCTTAAATATTTCAGGAAACTGTACTGGGTAGATGCCTACCGAGATTGTCTCTATGTCTCTGAACTTGATGGAAGATTCCGGAAAAAACTGGTGGATCGGTGTGTGGATGCCAACAATACTTTCTGCTTTCAGTATCCCAGAGCAATTGTTGTTCATCCAAAATATGGGTATGACCTTTGAAGAGTCTTTTTCCTTTCTTTTTGTAAATAATCTTGGCCTATTCTGAAAATATGAAGTAAATTTGAGGGGCTGCTTAGTACTTAGTTGCAGCTTAGGAAAAATAGTAGCTTGCCTGTTGTGGGTGTATATGCCTTTGAAAGTGGAATTTCGTTCCATATGGACTAGAAAGTTCTGATTGCAAGGCCAGAAAAGTTGATGGAAGTGTGTGTGGTTTGGTAGAGGCTGGGGCTGACTGAATTCAATTGTGATTGCACAATTGTCTGCTGTTGCAGTTAAACTAAGAAATTTATTAGCTTTCTTCTTCTTCAATCTCTGCTTTATTCTGTGGCAGGAAATACTTAATTTGAGGCATGGCTTCTTATATTTACTTCAACAGTCCTAACTCTAAGTATTCATTTGAGCAGACAGATTTACTGGACAGACTGGGCAGATCGAGCCTATATTGGACGAGCTGGCATGGATGGCAAGGAGAAGACTGTGATCATCTCTACAAAGTTAGAGTGGCCCAATGGACTTACCATAGATTACACCAACGACAAACTCTACTGGACAGATGCCCATCTAAATTATATTGAGTATGTACACAGAAAATCTTGAAACAACGGAATGATTGCTCGTGTCAGATTGTGGTGGGAGAATTTATAGGTGCTGTAAAAAGAATACATATTTCTGCCCACGGACTCTATAGAAAACTGGAGTCAAAATGGGGTAGTACTGGAGTGGTGGATGGTATGGAGCATTAGATGACACAGTAACTGAGTTGCTACATTCACAGAAAATTGTCCAAAAATTACAGTGAAAAGGTTCACACTCTGTACTAAAATATACAACTTCTCTATATCAAGTTATACAACTTGAATCAAAGCAAAATTGACTAAAAAGTCCCTATTTTCTGATTCTCTTGTTTCTGCTTATAGATAAGAATTGAGCTGTAACTAAACTAGTTATGTACTAATTAGTTGTATACAAGCCTTTAGATGTCTGAATGTTCATAAACATAATATGGAATTTCCTGTTGGCAAATGGGATTCTTTAGTCAGTCAAGAAAAATTTATACATTGCTTCTAGTACTAGAAAATTTCCACCTAAATAGCAGTAAAAATGAATAATAGTTATCTGACTTTTTCAATGTTTTTGAAATACATGACAGTCAAATACTTTGAAACCAATAATTTGTATTTATGTTACTGTTTATATTTGTATTCATATTTACATGCACATTTAAATTTATATTTGTATTTACTTCTGTCCTTCTTGACATTAATTCTTCTGGCAGACTTTTCTATGATAAACTGTTAAAGATTTCTTTTCAAAAATCTAAGTTAATTCTAATTATGTTTCTCTCTCTCTTCTCTTGTATTTCATAATTTCCCCATATAGCAAGGTGATAGTAAGTATGTAAAATCTTATCCAAGATAACTCAGCAAAGGAAGCTCTAAATCAGAAAGACATGTAAAATTTAGGAATACAGGAAGCCTATTATTGTCTTCAGTGTTCCATTATTAGCAGTCTGAATCATCTTGGCAAGCTAGTCTCTTTTGTGACAAAAATGACTTGCCCTTAAGGCACTAAAAGTGCAAAATTTCATTGTTCTAGTTAATGTGCTTGTGCAGTGAGACTACACATTTCAGTCAATGTTACTCTATTCCATTTATTTCCCTAAAATAACCTGTTTTATTTTCCTCCATATACTAAAATGAATTCGCTAAGGATGGTGATCTGTCTTTAGCACATAAAGAAGCTGCAATTCTACATTACATATTTCTGCTCACCAATAGTGAAGGACCATAAAGGTACATAATATGTGAAAAGATGGAAAGAAGTTTTAGAATTTATCTGAATGTTTTGCACAAATTTTTCTTTGTGGAGGTACTCTGACCTGGATGGACATCATCGTCACACAGTATACGATGGGACTCTACCTCATCCATTTGCAATAACACTTTTTGAAGACACAATATATTGGACTGACTGGAACACAAGGACAGTTGAAAAAGGAAATAAATATGATGGATCAGAAAGGACTGTTCTTGTGAATACCACACACAGACCATTCGACATCCATGTTTACCATCCATACAGACAACCATTTGGTGAGAAAACAGAATTAGATTTGCATTTAGGGGGTCCGTTGTTATCTGGGGACTAGTTATAAAGGACGCTGAATGCACTTAGCTTTTGCCTTTCGTTAGGGGAAGAAAATGCACAGAGTAAATGTAAGCATCAACTTAACATTTATAAATTACTCTTTCTTTGAAAAGCAATGACTGGTAATGCATAATTTTAAATTAACTTCTAAAACATCATGGCTTAATGGCATAGATTTCATGTCTAGGAAATGACATATATATATTTCTCTCATGAAATGCCTACTTATCTAAGTTTTGGTTTTCAACTTCTTACATTCAAGGTTTCAAAACAGTATTAGAGAAATCTATTGTAGACTTTGTGTTCAGGAATTTAAAAAGTATAGTAATACTTATTTTTCTATTTTACCAGTTAATAATCCTTGTGGTACCAATAATGGTGGTTGCTCCCATCTTTGCCTAATAAAAGCTGGTGGTCAGGGGTTTTCCTGTGAATGTCCTGATAACTTCATGGTCATACAGTTTGGCAACACAGCCCACTGCCTTCCAATGTGCTCTAGCACCCAGTTTCTCTGTGCAGACACTGAGAGGTAAGTCCACTGCTCACCATCACTTTTTCCACGTGTTTTTAAGGATATATTTTACAGATTAGTTTGTTCAAAAGGCCAGGAAATTAGGGATTCCTTCTGTTCTCATTATGAGTTTGTGACATGCTTGCAGAGAGAAAACCAGGAAAAGACAGTAAGACAGGCTTTCATTTCAGGAAAGTACTTCTAGCCTAGTTTCTTAAGTAGTATTTTTTTACTTTTCTTTCTGTTATAGGCATTGCTAATGTAGCAAAGTTTTGGTTGTTAGAAACATGTATGTCCAGAAGAATTCTTGTTGAATTCTAAACCCTGGAACCTTTTTTTATTTTAATTTTTTATTTTGCAAATTTTACAATGTATCTGTTTCTGCCAAATATATGCTATCTGCCAGTGGCCCAGGAAAGTCATGTAGCTGATGTGAGGGCACAGTTCTAACCTGTTTTACTGAGACAACAGTGGAGGGAGAGGAATGGTGATATAAGAGCTCTTGTACTGATGTATCACCTTGGAACCTATGAGGCAGGTGCGCTTATTAGGTTGCCTTTTGAAGAAGTGTTATAATGGTGATTCCTAGTGAAATTTTTGTGCTAAAGTTTTGGTGAGTTATTGAAATATTACCTCATTAAAAATCCGGTTGGAGAATGATCTAAAAAATGTCAGAGAGGATTACTACAAATAAACATAAAAATTAAATCTTTATTATTTTTTGTGAACTTTCTTCTTGAGGTTCACCAATATCATCTGTTTATCTTCTGTTTCTGGTGATAGTATTCTGGGATATTTTATTAGCATTTGACGTATGAAATAGAAGAAAAAATTCAAGATATTTTGGAAGTTTCAAGAAGTAGCACTAAGACAAGACTGTCTTTTGTTCTGTAAAATAATGGTTGTACATCTGCAAAGCCATATCCTCAACAAAGAACACACTGTTTTCTTTTTGTAGGTGTATTCCCATCTGGTGGAAATGTGATGGACAGAGGGACTGTCGAGACGGCTCTGATGAGCCCCCAACCTGTCCACACCGGTACTGTCCTGTGGGGCAGTTCCAGTGTAACGATGGGAACTGCACAAGTTCACATTTCTTGTGCAATGCCCAACCGGATTGCCATGACAGATCAGATGAAGATCCTATACTTTGTGGTATGTTCCAGCAAATAAATTAAGGTGTTTTTGCCAGTATAAAACATGTAATCAACATATAAATTTCATAATCACTATCTCTTTTTCATAGATGAAAAGGTGGGATAGACTGATGCAGTCTTTTCTAGTCTTGCAGCTGCTGGAGCAATTCACCTCAGTGCAAGCAGGGTAAAGGAGAGCAAAAATATAGTGTATCAAAACATAAGCAGTTTCTATGCCTTCAAAAAAGATTTTCTCTTGAGTAAATATTACCATCTGAGGTATAAAATATAAGGAACAGGACTCACTTTGTTTTGCTCTGAGTAAAGCCATGGTGACTGTGTAGAATCTGATGCTTCCTAATGCCCAGATCAGTCTAACAGGTGTGCTAATTTTCCCTCTATACTAATTTGTGTGATGGGACAAAATTATTACATCCCCTGCATTGCACAAAATCCAATTCATGTGGGAAGATTTGTTTTGGAGAGCAGTGTGTGATAGCAGTCATTTAGAAATGTAGCATTGTTATGCTTCTGGAATAATGTTATCTCCTTAAAATCCTATGCTATTCCACATACTTATGTCTAATTTAAAAAAACATATCCTTACTTCTCCTTTTGTAAACACTGTAGTTCTGGCAGTTGCAAGCAAGTAATATAAAGCAGAGGGGAAATCAGTGTTATATACCTGATAGTTTCATTGCCTTCCATTCCAACATGGTTTTAACAATAAGAGAATTAAATGAAATGTCAATTTTAACTGGGTTTCAAATACCTAAGATCTTAAATGTGCCACAGGGGAATTTAAAAGTAGAAATATGGCAGCTGTGTAATGCTGGGTACAGCACAACATACTGGGTACAATAAAAAAATCAGTTTAGGTCTATGTAATTCCTTTTACTCATTATCTCGTGCATAGGAACAGAATCCTTTGGTGTGGAACATCAATGGAAATCATAATACACTGTTTTTTCTTGAATAATTTGGCAGTGTATGTAAAAAAAAAGTAGTAGAGTGGAGTGTGGCAAGAAATTCTGGAAGAGGAATGTTGGCTCCTGTTTTCAGAGCTATCCCAGTTTGCCAGCACTGCTGATACTACCTTTCAGTGCTTTGCCCTTTGGTTATAGAGGCCATATTTTTGTAGGTTGTGCAGCTGATATTAGCATGGTTCGTAGCATTTCTGCTGTGTTTTCTGTCATGTTCATTCATAGAGAAACAGGCGCATCAGGCAATACACACCTAAGCTGATAGCACGGCCAGAGCCAAAATGCCACTTAGCTCCTCTGTGAAGTGACTGAGAGACACTGCCTCAGGTTGAGTGCTGGATTTACTTCCCTCTGCTTTAGGAGAAGGAAGTATGTTTTGCACCTAGAAAAGTGTAGAGCCTTAGTGAGCTTGTCTGAAGATACCTGGGGAAAACATGACATGCACATGTTAGAAATGTGTATCTTAACTGCTTTAACTGGGCAAGTATATGTGACATTTTTAATTTCTTTCTGGCTTTGTTTTTAACTGTTGATGTAAACGTAACGGCTCAATTGATATAACAGCTGCAGGTCCTTTCTGAAAGTTTCAGTATCTTAACAGCTGATCTGTATTCTTTCAGCTAATCACCAGTGTGAAGCTCATCAGTGGCAGTGTGCCAACAAACGATGTATCCCAGAAGCCTGGCAGTGTGATAGAGAGAATGACTGCGGTGACAACTCGGATGAAGACAGTGCTCACTGTGCCAGTAGAACCTGTCCCCCAGGCCAATTTAAATGTGACAATGGCCGCTGCATCCCACAGTCCTGGAAGTGTGATGTGGATGATGATTGTGGTGATAGCTCTGATGAGCCATTCCATGAATGCAGTAAGCAAACAGCTGTGATAAAATGCCTACATTAAAGTGCACTAAAAGCAGAGTGAACCACTTAATTTTCCTGAAAGTTTAATTGAAAGGAGTATTTTCTGCAAGCTAATTGCATTCATGTAGTAAGGAGTGTTAGAAAACAGAGACTATGTGATAATTAACTATTCACTTATTCTTGAAGGGGAGAAAGCTTATTTATGCTGGCCAGATTATTCGAAACTGGCAGCATCTCACTCTGACTTTCCTGATTTTCCTGTATCCTCTAGCATGTCTCTCTGAACCAGTGGGCATCTTCAAGAACTTGTGACCAAGTTTTGCCATCTAAGAGCAAGCTGCCTCTTTTGGCTCCCATGTTTGGTGCTATTATCACTAGCTCTGAATAGTTTAAGGAGAAACACAATGTGATTTGATCCTGTGATGGGTTTGTAGCATATGCAGAAAACAAACAGTATAGATTGGAAAAGAGTAAAATCAGACACATTTAATGCTTTCTCTTTTGCAGCACTGAAATTAGCATCTAGGTATTTTTAGTCAAAATAACTGACCTTAAGTTATAAAAGGTTAGGAGGGGCAGAAAAGCAAGGAGGACAGTTAATGGTGAAGTAACATGATAAATTTTGACAACTGCCTCTTTCAGTGGGACCTGCTTATCGATGTGACAATCACACACAGTTCAGCTGCAGAACCAACTACCGCTGTGTACCACTGTGGGCAGTGTGCAATGGGAATGATGACTGTAGAGACAACAGTGATGAACAAGGCTGTGGTAAGTTTGGAGGAGGCCATTTCAATGTAATTTTGTGCCTAAAATATTTCTCAAATTTGGAAACACTCAGATTTTCTGAAAGCCTTCAGTAATAATGGGCAAAGACTATGCTAATGTGTGCTATTTTGTTGGCAACCTGTCTACCCTGCAGAGGAGATGACTTGCAGTCCTTCTGGAGATTTCCGTTGTGACAATCATCGATGTATCCCGCTGCGCTGGAAGTGTGATGGAGATGATGACTGCGGAGATAACTCTGATGAGCACAACTGCAGTGAGTTCTTGTTTTGTTTGTAATTATACAGTCCCACTTTTGACTTAAATATCAGGCAGATAGCTCTCAAATTCAACCATTTCTTTGTTTATAAGGTAGTCTGTCTTTTATTTGCTGAAATACCACCCTGATATCACAAGGATGCATTCTTGTTACATAAAAATACTGATGAATCCAGTTGTCACAATAACACAAATTCCTGTTTTCCACTAAGAAGTGACATTTGAATTTTGTCCTGTGTGCAAATGCATAGTTTCTTAAACAATGATAGTGGATCTTTTTTTTCTGATAAAAGCTTCTGTTTAATTGTGTGTTGAAACAAAGTCTCCGGTGATTTTCCTTTTTTCTTTGTCAAGAGGGCCTTAAAATATCTACCATATTTAGAGAGTGTTTGGGGGTAATGATGTTTTAACATCATTTAATTTTAAAGATTTTACCTCATTATCTGCCCACATTACTTTTGTCTGGTTCGATGAGACAGGTGTGAGTGTTTCACTCTATATTTGGGAAACTTTTCCAATTTGTACATTGATTTTAAATGAAGGTCCTCGTGAGTGCACAGAGAGCGAATACCGTTGTGACAATCTGCGCTGCATTCCTTCCCGGTGGATCTGCGACCATGATGACGACTGTGAAGACAATTCAGATGAACGTGACTGTGGTGTGTATTATCTGAATGCTACCTCTTACATGTTCATCTGTTGTTTCTAATGTGATTAATTATTCTGCAAAGTGATCTTTTATGGGAAGCATCTTTGCAGAAGTAATGTTCACTCTGTCACTTTAGCCACTCCACCAAAAGTAGGGAATACTACAGTTCTAGTAGTCTGAGATTTTCCAGCCTTTTTTAGAAGATTGTTCTCTAAATGTAAAAAGTTTATGTGTCTTTGAACAAGAATTTTCAACAGTTGCTTCTGAATCTTTTCAGAGCTGAGAACCTGCCACCCAGGTTATTTCCAGTGCAATAGTGGACACTGTGTTGCAGAGCGCTTCAGATGTGATGGAAATGCAGACTGCCTTGATTTCTCTGATGAAGCCACTTGTCGTGAGTTACAAGCTTTGAAATTGGTGCTCATTGTGCTCATTTTCAGAAAGATTTGCACTTTTCTCTATGTTTAAGTGAGATGACACCTTAGAGATACAGAATTCTGCAATTCTCAGTGATGTTAGTAAAAATTTAGGATAAGCATAATATTTTGAATCAGCTTTTAATATAATAAAGGGTTGCCAACTCTTACACTGATTGTGAACACGTTCTTAATGGTAGGAAATGAATGTTTACAAAGTCCAGGAGAAGATACGTGTGATTGAATTAAAATTTTTCAGTATCCCATGAACACTGTAAAATGCAAACTGTTTCACTTGTACCAAATTCTAACAAGGTTTTGTAATGAGATTGTTTTTTATAATACACAAAGTAGTGTAAAATGTCTTAAAGTATCAGCGAACCCAAGGAAATAATATACTTTTCTGTTTCTGTTTTCCTTTGGTATATTGATCTACTGTGAAAAAATATCTGTAGGCTGCCTGGATCTACAGCTACAGCTGTTTACCCAGAAATTATTATTCCCAGTTGGAATGAAAATATTCCCTCTGTGCCCTATCTGCATTGACTGACATCAGCTTTTTGGGTGATGCTGATGTGTTGGTTCTGACTTACATGTTTCCATGATTTTAGGCTTCAGTACTTGGGAGAATTCATTTCTCTTTGTGTTGGTATCTGGCCAGTTCTGTACATCTTTCCATGCACTTAATTTTAACACCTGTCCTTTAAGTAAGAAAGGGCACCTGAACAATAAATATCTTTATTTTTCTGATGGTAACCATATCCTGTGACGTACATCACAGCAGTTGTTTTTCAGAACATGAGTTATAAAACATTTGACTGTTCTTAAATGGAGGATAAAGTGTATGAGAAGCCACTGAATGGGCAAGGGTATAGTTTATTTATATAGGTTAGTAGAATAATATTTTTTGTTTTTCTTTGGTTTAGTTCAGTTCCTTTCACAGCTTTTACAGAATATGAGTGTGGTTTTTTTGCTATATCACCATGAGTCCTTTTGGAATTACGTATTTTTTGTGCTTCTTCAATCATTCACGTTTGGTGCAAGTGAGGTTAATTATCTTTTTTATTGAACCAGATTTGTCGATAAAAAAATTCAAGCATTTGTTAAATTAATTTGTTTCTTTTCAGAAGCTTGTTTAATGTAAGTTGTTTTACTATTCATTTATACCGGAATTAATTACTTGTAGCTGCAAAGAAGTCTTCAGTCCTTGCAGCTTGTTGTTGCTGTACATCTTTGAAGCACCTCATATAGTATCTTCTACTGTGGAGAGAAGTGGTTTTGAAAATACTGTGAGGTTGGACTGAATATTTGTCATGAAAACTTAAAAAATTATCATAAATGAAAATGCCATAATTTTATTTTTTCAGCAACACGGTATCCTAATGGTACATATTGTCCACCCATGCTGTTTGAATGCAAAAACCATGTCTGTATTCAGCCCTACTGGAAATGTGATGGGGATAATGATTGTGGAGATGACTCTGATGAAGAACTTCATCTTTGCTGTAAGAGAGGAGAATTATATTAAAATGAACAATACGCTTAATCTCTACATATAATAGATCAATTAGCAAATAAATTGCAATTATTTGGGATGAGTGCTAAGAATTTTGCTTTATATGCAAGTTCACTTCATTCTCTGACAATATTTCTCACTGCTTTGCAGATGTTTGTATATGTGGTTATGAAAGTAGGGAGAAGCATATCAGAGAGATAAAGTCACTATTTCATGTTTTCAAGTTGGTTATCAAAAATGAGAACGTCAGTTTAAAATGAAAGATTAATTCAGATAATGTATATTGTCACAGATGCTGAACTTTCAAAGCTATCAGTATTGTCAGGACATCTTTGTAAATATGGCTCAGAAGTCCTGACATGAGGTCTAATAAGTAGGTGTTGGAGGTGCTACTTAAACTGGTTTTGTCAGTTTTGAACTTAAAATAACGTGTTGGATTTCCAGTAAATTTACTTCATAAACAAACCTAGAAACCTCAGTGTTGTATGTAGCTAGAGAATTTATCTTTGGCCAGAGATGAGGTATTGTCTTCTGAAAAAATGTAAAGTCCTAACACAGGATCACCAAAATGTGCAGAAAATACTTTTTTGTCTGAATGCCTCCTCACCTTTTGAAATACACAAAACGTATAAATGCTCCAAGAGAAAATGATATGAATAATTTGTGACCCAATGGCCTGAAGTACCAGTGTGACTGATTGACCTCTGTGCTTTCAGTGGACATTGCTTGTGAATCTCCATTCCGTTTCCGGTGTGAGAACAATCGCTGTATTTACAGTCATGAGCTCTGCAACCAGGAGGATGACTGTGGAGATGGAAGTGACGAGAAAGAGGAACACTGTATGTTTACACAAAATTGAGCATCAAATTCAGTAATTTTGATGTGCTTAATATTTAATAATACCAAAAGGGTATCGAAGTTGTCCATAAATAGTGGAAACAAGACCTCACTATGAAATAATTTGAACTATGGTTATTGGTTTGATGTATTTATAGCTCTCTGTACAAGTAGCAAAAAATCTGCATTTTTCTGTAAAGTGAAGAGCATGATTTTCAAAACAATACTGTATTTTCTTATGAGCACCAGCTACATTTGTTCATCTTATTATGAATTCCACTTAAAAAGAAGGAGTTTGGCTTTATAGTAAAATTGGGATGGGATGGCCAGCTGAGACTTTTAAAATGGTGAAATGGATACTTCCTGGAGTTGTGGCACTAATAACCACCTATTAACAGTCTTGATATTAAGTCCCAGACCCTGCAGAATCTCTGTTAATATTCAGTAGGTTTTTGCCCTCAGATATCTTACATAGCTCTCGCTGACTGTGCTGTACATATTCAAGTTTAATCATATTTTTGATTTCTTAATGATATTATTTGCTGGCTTTATTGTATGATTATTCTAAAAGTTAATAATTTACTAGTATCTCCATAATTTCTTGAGGTCTGCAGTAGGTGCATGAAGTATCTCATTAAAGGATATTAATAAGTTTGCACTATTAAAAAGAAAGTTTATGTCAACTATTATGACAAAGGGTTTTCCTTCTGGCTTTTTTATAAAACAGCAGGACTTCTTTCAGTTCATGGAGATGTGACTAGAGATCAGGATGTTACATCTGGTTATGGTTTTAACTTAGTACAGATTTCCAAAGTAGATTGTCACTGTTTTACCAGATGGCATCAGCTTCCCCATTAGCAATGGTATCTGTTGGTACTTCGTAGTTTAAACTGTGACAGAGGAATATTTCTCTTCTTGATTGTAGGTAGAGAGCCAACACCAAGACCTTGTAAAACTGAGGAATTCAAGTGCAGTAATGGAAATTGCATTCCCCTACATTATGTCTGTGACAATTATGATGACTGTGGAGACCATTTTGATGAAATGGGCTGCAGTAAGTAATAATATCAATAAAATACAAAATTACAATGCTGTTGAAATAGAATTTTCTGAAACTGAAAGCAATGAATGGTTTTTTTTGAATAGCATACTAAGACATTGTTTTTTAATTAGTCTGTGTGAATGTCCTTATTGTTTTTTAATAAGCCTGTTCTAGGATTATTCAGTTAGTGGTGACAATATTTACTGTTTTCATTCTCTCATTATTTTAGTTTATTTTGGTTTAAATCTCTTCTGTTTTCATTCTTTTGTATATATCTTCCAAAAACATAGAGATGTGCTCCTTAGAGACATGGCTTAGTGGGTCTTGTCAGTGTTTGATTTATAGTACAACCTGATGATCTTTTCCAGCCTGAATGATTCCATCATTCCATGAAATTTAGTTCTCTGAACAGAGTAATTTTTAAGCTTAGAGTATTTATGCATCACCAAATAAAAGGTTTGATCTTGGTTTTGATCTTGTTTTGAAATGGGTTGAGTTACAGAGGCAAGAACACCCATCTATTTCAACCAAAATTGCAATAGAACAACAAACATATGTTCTATTCATGGACCGACTCTGAACTAATACGTGTTGCTCTAGCCCTGTTAAAAATAAAAGTGTGCTAAGTTGCTTCTATTTTCTTTTTTATGAACATGACCACAGAATTCTTTAAGCACCGCTAGTCCTTTGTCTGTCAGCCCTCTCAGATCCTCCATACAGCTTTTATTTACTATTTATTATATGTTTACTAGCATCCATTTAAATGTCAAAGCTTTGACTTGAACTTTGAAATGAGAGGTATTATAGGAATCTCAAAAAAAAAAAACCCAAACAAACCCCTAACTTTTATGTCAATATATAGACGGCTGCAGAGTGGTAATATGAGCATACACTTGTAATTTCAATTTGTCAATCTGTGATGGCATCAAGTGAAAGTCTGCCAAATGCTACAATGGTGATTTGCAATCCAGCAGACTTGCAAAACACAAATAACTTGGAAGCCTATAGTGTAGTCCATTTTGAAGCAGCTGATTTCTCTGTTTCAATTGCTGTCCCAATGGTCTTTAGGTAATATAGCCTAATGCAATGACTTGAGGAAAATACAGAAGTCTAAAAAGGCTATGAAACAGTGTGAAACAGATGCCTTCTGATGTCTGTGTTCTGCTTTTTGGGGATAAATGGGAATACAGATCACATGGTAACATTTGGAGCCTTCCCGACATCAAATACTCGCTGTAATGAAAGTAGAATATTTGTGTGTTTATGTGTACAATGAATTTATGCTTCTACGTGTATATGAAATTGAGCAGTTCAAACTTAATTTAATCAGCACTGGAATGTGTATGTAAAAAGGAGATAATCAGCTTAATGTAAAGTTTTTGCCATACATCTGTATCTTTTCCTCATGATCTTCCAATAAGCATGCTATTTATCTTTTCTGCTTATATAACAGATTTGCATTTGTACTCAAGAATTTTATGCATGTATAGAGTATATATCAACCAATAGAATTCTGTGTGTACTTTCAGAAGTGTATAATTTTTATTATCTGTTACAACCTGACTATTATCCCTGAATTGGCTTTTCCATTGTAGGAATGTTTTAAAAGGCAGTGCATTCTGTGCAATGACCTGTACTGACTGCAGTAGGCTTTAGATTAGGTTTGGCATGAACTACATGTCATCTTCTCTCTAGTTTCCAGATGTTAATAATGTAGGGCCTGTGTTATGCATGATATCAATTGAGAATATTTCTTCTTCAGCTGATAAGAAAGCAGTGGATAAGAAAGAGCCATGTTGGCAAAGTTAGGAGTTAGAGTAAAATCTCTTAAATTCTGCAGTTGCTGCAGATTGGTGGTAATGTAGAATATAATTTCTGTTAGGGAAGGTGAGCTTTAATGATTATGGCTCTTATCCTGACCCTCTTCTCTGCTTTTTAGTTGGCAGCTCTCTTAACCAGTGGTTACTCTTCTAATGTTAGTTAGAAAAAAAGAAAAGGAACTAACTTAATCTGTCTGAAAACTATTTTAAATTGTAATAATGATCAAAATTATAATGCCTCCTCCTTATCACTTCATTTTTTGGTTATAATTGTATAATTTGCTTTCTTCTTTCTTTTTTATTTTTTTCTTTCAGATCCTCTACCAGATCGAACTTGTGCTGAAAATATTTGTGAACATAACTGTACTAATCTGAATGAAGGAGGCTTCATTTGCTCCTGTAGGCCAGGGTACAAGGCCAGTGAAACTAACCGCAACTCCTGTGAAGGTATTTTTAATCTTCTAAGTGTCTTCTTGCCCAATACGTGTTCGGTGACCTGTCACTTCATTGTTCTAATATGACCACTTATTTTCACACTCTAACAGGATTTTTATAAATTTATCAGATGCTTCCTAAAAAGTTCCACTGCTGAATCATGTTTTCTAACATGTATGCCTCATTCAACAAAAAATTGGCTCCACAGTTAAGACTTCTTTTAAACTTTTGGTGGCTGTAGATGCATTTTTGTTTTACAGCACGTAGGTTTTATCCTATCTTTGCAATCAGAGGGATAGAAAATTGATGTTTTTTTTTTTTTCTTATTGAGAACAAACTTACTGCAGGTTATATTCTCCTTCTGTTCTGTTCTCAAACAGACCTACAGTCAAGGTGTGTTGTGCCTTTTTTTTGCCTTAGGTTTTATGCAGATAAAAAGTGGTGAAGAGTCTACTGAAAGGCCATGGTTTGTGGTCATGTGATATAGTACCTTCCCAGTTGGTGTTTCGGAATGTTTTGATGAGAACCCTTCTGCTTGTTTCTCCCAGCTCTTATGGACAACTTGTGTAGTTTTATTAAACGTGATACAAGAGGCCTTTAAGATTATTCAGTCTAACTGCCAACCCAGCACCACCACTGTAACCCCTAAATCACTAAACTGTCGCACAGCACCAGATGCAGGTGCCTCTGAAACACCTCCAGGGATGGTGACTCCACTGCCTCCCTGGGCAACCTACCCTGATACCTGACCACCCTAAGAGTGAAAGTCTTTTTTCTAATATCTAATCTGAATTTCCCCTGTCTCATCTTAAGGCCATTTCTTCAGCTCCTCTCACTGCAGGCGGCATAAAAGAGACTGGCACCCACCTCACTACAGCCTCCCCTCAGGGAATTGTAGAGAGCGATGAGGTCACCTCTGAGACTCCTAAGGACTAAGCAAGAAAGAAATCAAGTTTTAGGAATCTCTTCTCTTCTTGTGTCTAGATATCAATGAGTGTGAGATCTTTGGAACATGCACCCAGGACTGCAAGAATTCCAAGGGAAGCTATGAATGTTTCTGTGCAGATGGCTTCAGGTCTGTGGGTGATCAACAAGGGAAACAGTGTGCAGCTGATGGTATGTTAACTGATAATGAGATTGACTGCCGCCCGTAAAGAGCAAGTACAGTATAGCAATTTAATGAATGTAATCCTCTCTTTTATAAGAGGAGGATAATGAAAACCAAACCTTACTCTGTAAGACAGTGCTGCGTACTCCACCTACTCCATAATCAGTACTAAAAGTGCTCATCTCTGCTTCCAGTTTAAAATATTAGAAATGATACCTTGATTCGGATGCCTGCCTTAATTTCTCCTGAAATTTTCTGCAAATAAAAACCTATTGTCTTGTGGTTGTCATCAGGGAAATTAATGTTGCTTATTCCTGAAGTTTAGATTTTTTTCAACAAAATAATGCATCAGAAAAAAGTTGCATTAAACTGGCATAAATCAAAGGTAGTGTGATGACAGGTTGCCATTCATTGTTCATGGACTGATGCACACAAACAGAAGGACTTTGGCCAATGTTTCAGATCAGCCATTGGCTTTTTATCATACCTCAGTGCAGTGACTACCATGTGTGGCAGTCCTTGAATAGGCAGAGTTGACTCAGAAAATAATAGTAACAGATCAGTAATAATAAAAATAAAGAGGTGAAGAAAATAGAAAAAAAGTAATGAAAGAGCAGTGTTATATAAAGAAAAAAAACCCTCTGCCTGGCTTTGTAGTACATTCTCACAGCTCTCATAAATGGGGGCCAGATGGGATGTTATAAGGCTAACCCAAAATTAAACTGTGGCCAGGAGAACATTAATCTGAATATGGAGATATTAGAATTCAAAAACTTTAAGGTAGAACTTGGATATGTCATGGCTTAAGGGACCGGCAATTTATTTGTACGTTCAAAATTGTTTGCTGTACTTTGAGGGGGAAGTGCAACCATGTAATGTGTAGTGGCATTCTGTTTTCAAGATGTGGTAATATGCCAACAATGTAAGGTTTAAGAATTTTTGAGGAATTATGTCTGCACAAGATCTATGGGGAATGGGATAATACTACCCTCAGTGGTAAGCATTTAAATTTTTATGAATTTTGCAAAGCCATGAAATTTGAATAGTTCTGAAGCTTTAGATGTGGCCCTACAGTCTCTCTGCTTCTTGTACAGGTACAATTTGTGAAAATTCCATTTAGTTTTAATTAGAAGTGACTTTCTTCTGTTTCTTCTGAAATGAGAAATACATGAAAATGAATTGATTCTTGTTTCCCAGGTAATCCTCCACTGTTACTGCTGCCAGATAATGTGCGTATTCGAAGGTACAATATCTCGTCAGAACAATACTCTGACTATATTGATAACCAGGAGCGCATCCAAGCTCTGGATTATGACTGGGATCCTGAAGGGATAGGACTGAGTGAGTATGCTAATACTCAACCATGCAATGGTTTAAAAAGGTGCACTTCTGCAGCATGGGTGTTTAATTTACACTGGAAAGCAAAATCAAATTAGATCAACTGGCCAGGTCTCCGTTGAATGTGCCCCTCTCTTCTACTCATTCTCCAGCATCACTGTGGTTTCTTTTAGTGCTTTAATTTACTTTAGCTGGATTTTGATCTTGTTTTCCCTTCATTTCAGTGTGAGTTTAGCTGTAGAATTATGGCTCTTTAGGATTATGCTGCAATAGAAGATTGTTATTAATGAACCCCTTCCTTTTCCTTTTGCTTCTGCAGTTCCTGAACCTGGCTTAAGTCTTGCAAGAACTAATCCAGTACATACTTGTATTAACTTTTTTCTTTTTTCTCAGGTTCCCTTTTTTCAGTGTTTCCACAGAGTGACTGTGCTGGGCTATACTTGCTCCTTAGGGTTATAAGAGTCTAAATTACTCTCAAAATCATGTGTTAAGGTTTCAGAGATCAGATCCTCTGCTCTTGAAAAATGTGATATATATTTCTTGATAATCTAGCTCAAGGTGACTTTAGATGTGTTCCTTGCATATGATGGATGACTTTAGAATTTACACACTAACATAATGCAATTTAGTTGAACAGACAACACCTTACTCATAAAGAAATGGGGTTGGTATCTTCATGCAAGAGCCTCAGAAAAAATAGGATTTTCAACCAATATGTACCTAACTACACATTTCTCATCTTTTTTTAAGGTATTGTGTACTTCAGCATTCTGGGACAGGGTTCTGAGTTTGGAGCTATCAAACGTGCTTATCTCCCCACGTTTGATAGCAGTAGGAACAATCCAACGAAGGAAGTTGACTTGAATCTCAAATACATAGTTAATCCTGATGGGTTAGCTGTTGACTGGGTTGGAAGGTAAGTACACTGAAAAGCTAGAAAAATGCTGTACCTTCAATGTGTCAATTTGTGAATTTGATCAGGCTGGGCAAAATCCACTTTTTTCTTCCTTATGAATTGTCTCTGAATTTATCTAGTCTGAAGGTAGTTCAGAACAATGTAGTAAGCTGTCCTTGCCCAGACAGCAGGTTAGCAGATGTGCACATGGCTGACTGCATCACATATTCTGTGCAGCTGGCAGATCAGTTGGGTATCAGTGAAATGAAAATACACGAGCCTTCAAGTCAGATGGATTCTTCTTCAATGACTTAGGTATGCTCCAGGGAACAAGCTTTCTTTGCTGTCAGAAGGAAAGCTACCCAAGCCACAATGGAATTTTATCTTTTATCTTTGCTCCTTCCTCACCAACCCTGTGCTATATGAGCAATCCCAAAACAGAAGTAGCTCTGAAGTTTGAATAGATGTACTTTCTCAGAAAATGGTTAGGTATCTTTAACTGTATTTCAGAGGTTTTTGTCCCTTTTACTGAACATTGGTTTTTTTAGGCTAAAATATGGCAATTTTTTTAAACTTAATGATAGAAATCATGAGATCACTCCTTATGTTTACTGCCTTGGAGAAGAGCTGGGGCAAAGTTGGGCCTGATTCTTTGATGTTTATGGTGACATTTCATCTTGCAATATAACTGTTAAAGTATGTAGTATAGTTCATGTGGTGTAATGTTGAGAGGAATCTGGTATTTGCAGATGAACGCTATGAAATATAGTCCAGATTCTGTTTGAAGATGAATGGAACTTAAACAGATTAGTCAACCTTCTAAATGCTATTGCTGGATTTTGGTTACGAAATTATGAGAAACAGTGAAAAAATGTATCTTTTCTTCCAGCAGTTCAGAGATAGATGTATTAGGGTCTGGGCTAGCCCTCAGGTTATTTTGCTGTTTGCTTCATAAACTGGAGGCACCTAGAATGAAGGCAAAAGGGAGTGTCTGAATTCTGTTCACAAATTCATATAGTCATGAGAGCAAGCATTCAGGATATATATCACAAGCATCCTGCTGAGCCTTCAGCTTCATCTTTATGACCAACTTCAGCACTTCAAACATAGTGCTGCACTGATTTGAGATCAATATTGAAATGTATTTAAAAAAACACATTTAATTATCTGCACATTATATGAATTTTTACACATGGTTTGAGACAGTCTTGCTGCTCACCTCCAGATAGAAATTACAGTATTTTTTTCACATTCCCAGGCCAGCTAGGTGCTAATTTATTCAAGCAGAAGGCACCGTGTGATTAGTGAGAGCATAATAATGAATCTGTTTATTATCTAAGGTCAAAAAATTATAAAGGCATGATGATAAAGATAAAATTCAAGGAAGAGTAGACTGAGCACCCTGTTTATTAGGACTGGAGGAATTTTCATCTGATGTGGGAACAATTTGTTCATTAGTATCTCTGTCAGAAGACAAAAGTCTAGAGAGAAGCTGTGAACTAATAAGCTGGATATCTTCGGAGCTGCTGCATAAATTAAATTGTAAATGCATTTATACTTGTAATGAACCTGGAAAACAGTCTTTAAAGATGCTTATTAGCCACTTCTGCTGCTTAAAAGTAATAATGAACATTTTCAGTAGACCTTCAATGAAGATTATTTGACAGGGACCAGAGGTAGCTGCAGAAACTTTTCCAGAGGAAAAAAAATGAGTGAGCCAACAGATCACATTTGTTAAACTTACCTATATTTAGGGTCTTGTATTATATACAAGTTCAGTAATCAGTGCAGATTAATTATATTTATTTTGTTTGAGTTTGATACAGTGTTTCTTCTTAAGTTTTTTTTATTGCTCTTCCAAGTGTAAGCTATTTACTTTTGGAATGTTTTGTGTTTTATATAATTCAGACATCTTTACTGGACTGATGCAGGGACTAATCGCATAGAGGTGGCAAAATTAGATGGACGGTATAGAAAATGGCTTATTTTTTCTCAACTGGATCAACCAGCAGCTATCGCTGTCAATCCAAAACGTGGGTGAGTACTGCAGACTTAACAGAATTATTTCCAATGCTATTCAAAAACAAAAAACCCCACATTGCTTAATTTTTTAGGAAGGACTAAGGGAATGTTTTTGGGAAGTTCCCTTAACTAACATTGCAAGTTTGTGAGCAGGGGAAAGCATTTTAGGATAAGATTTAACAGGAATGCCTGTGTTGATGACAAGGCCAGATGGTTCAAATAAAAATCTCTTTTCTACATTATTATGTGTCCACCAAATTTCTCTGTTACTACTGAAACAGGAAAATAGGTGGGAATGTGTCTTCACAAGCTCCAAGCAAGACAGTCATAGCCTCCTCCGTGGGGAAAAGCAATGTAAATGTACTTGTATATTCAACAGCTGGGCTTGCTGCAAATTGGATTAAATGGCAGATCATGAGATATTGTGATATGTACTTCTCTCAGTTGGAGTACAGCAGCATAGCTGTGAAGTGACGTGGATGCTACAGCTTTATTGTGACTGGTGGATGTTCTTTCAGTATTTATTGTTCAGTGAATTCTCTGTGACCTTCCCAATCACATCTGCAAAACCTAAGTTGCTGAACAGTTGGTTTTTTTTAACATTACAGACCTTTTCCATGAAATTCCAAAGGATAATCACAGTGACCAAATTCTGAACCATATCCATTTCTCATTCTGTCCATTCAGGCTCATGTATTGGACTGACTGGGGAAGGCAGCCAAAGATTGAATGTGCCTGGATGGATGGACAACAAAGACAAACTCTGGTCTCTGAAGACCTTGGCTGGCCAACTGGTCTTTCTATTGATTATTTGAACAATGATAGGATCTATTGGAGTGATTCTAAAGAAAATATAATTGAATCCATGAGACCTGATGGGACAGACAGAACCATTGTACTACATGGAGGTAAGAACATATTATACAATTAATAGTAACCAAGATGTGTGTAATAAGCCCTTGGGCTTCACAAGTCGGGCTACATTTGGGAGCTTTTCAAACATTAAATCTTGGTAGTGTTTTCTCCTTTATGCACTGACCAATGGCACACCAGGCTCAGTGATGCCTGGTAACTGGACTCCCTGAGTGGAGTTTGTGACCCAAATAGGAGACAATATGGAAAACTGGATTCTTGCTTTTTTGTGTATACTATTAGTCAGTATTAATCAGTTTGGGCACTGAGACATGAAAAGGTCAGGCACATGAAGATATAAATATATGACTGCATGTGTCTTAAAATGAAAGCAATAAATAACATATTTAAGCTGAAGAACAGCTGTTTTGTCCGTTCTGATGGAGATTTGCTTGCTGACAGGCTCTTATTTGGTTCCTTTGAGAAGTAGGCAGTCCATACAGCCTTGATGTCTTTGAAGGCCATTTATATTGGATAGCTAAAGAACGAGGAGAAGTCTGGAAGAAGGATAAATTTGGAAGTGGAGAAAAAGTAAAAGTGCTGACTGTAAATCCATGGCTTACCCAAGTGCGCATCTATCACCAGCACAGATACAATCAATCAGGTGGGTAATCAGGATCCCAGTGAGCCACCTCTTGCTATGAAATTGAAGGTGGTATTGATGTCTGCAAAGAGATTAGTAATCTTGATAATGTGTCAGTATTAGTAAATA
This sequence comes from Bombycilla garrulus, assembly GCA_013400315.1. Lineage (NCBI taxonomy): Eukaryota > Metazoa > Chordata > Aves > Passeriformes > Bombycillidae > Bombycilla > Bombycilla garrulus. The sequence continues at coordinate 799,880 of VXBU01002479.1, forward strand.
ATAATATTAGTTTCTGAAAATCTAAAAGTGAAATAGAGGCTGGCAAGAATTTCCTGCACACCCAGAATGAAATCAACAGTGGAACACTGCACACTGGTCTTTTGAGTCTCTAAGTTATGACCCTGTCATTTCTCCTTTCCCCCTCCCTCATGAGGACAGTTATAATATGTTTTTATCCTGGCAAAGTGCTGATGGTTTAATACTTGGAGTAGTTTGTTCCTGGTGCTATATGGGCTCTCAGCAGCCTTTGTCTTTCCCTTAACAATGTAAGGGTGTAAGAAAAGGCAGATAGAGGGTTTTGGTATAAATGTGGTGTGTTGACATAACTGACTATGGAATTGCCCTGCCTTACCTCAGGAATACGCTGCATTGCTTCTTCAAATCTTTATCATTTTATAACTTTTGCAGTGCCTAATCCTTGTAAAGATGTCTGCAGCCACCTCTGCTTACTGAGACCAGGAGGATACACCTGCTCGTGTCCTCAAGGGACTCGGTTCCTAGAAGGCAGCAGCACAGAATGTGATGCAGGTAGAATAATTTGTCAAACTGGAAATGAAAGCAACAGAAGCTTTTCTTTAGGAATAAAAATACATTACTGAATTAGAAGTATGGAGGGATATGCTAACTGATGTAATAGATATTGGTAAGTCAGAACATCTGGCTTTTATTCTCAGTCATCACTGATTTGTGGTCATCATATACATTTTCTTTAATGTTTTTGCATGTCATTTGTAAAATGGATATAGGTCTGTCAATCCAGCCAGACCAGACCCAGCTACAAAACCAGTCACACTTTCTGATTTTTGTTTTGAAATTCCAAAATATTTTTTAAGAATGCATTGATTTCAGAACTAAAGATTTCTGACAAATTGTTGTTAACAATTTTGTTTACAATTCTGTAAAAGCTCTTACTTAATCAGTATCATAGAAACTTAAACTTACAGAACTCAAGAGTGTGGACAGAGATAACTTCTGTATAATTATACTCCGGAAAGCCTTTTTGGCACGAGAATTTCATGCTTGGTTGTTGCATTGCAACAAAATCCTCACAGTGCCTCCAGGAGCACAAATCAAATAGAATTCTTCAGCCTTTACTGAGACCAACAAAAATACCACTGCAGGATTCTATTTCTCTCTACCTGAGAGTCTGCATTTTTAGCTTACAGTGGTGTGGGTGGTAGCCAGATGTCCTTGTACTTGTCCTTGGAACATATCTTTAATGTAATATAATTTGAAAAATTATGTCTGGCATCTTTCCTATGCTTAATCTTCTCTGAATTATATTCTTTTTGCACTGAAAGAGAAAATGCCATCACTTCTATACTGCCTTAACTCCAAATTACATTTTCTTAATAATTATTAGTGATTTTTCCTATTGTGATGTGAGCTGCCATGGGATGTGAGCTACAGAAAGAGGTTACAGTAATATACAATAGTGAATGAATGTATATAATGTGCTTAAATTAGGGATCAATAACAGTGCTGATTGTATTTGCTAATTGTTGTTTATTGCTTCGAGGACACTGAATTTGATATTCTTTGCTCAAACTGCTTCACATAAAATGTTTGCGAATTAAGAAAACTGTGTTTGTGCAGTGACCACACATAGCTTTTGTACATTTAGTTTATTTGGCCCTATTGCAGCTACTGAGAAACAGCCTATAAAACCTCTGTCTTTCCTGGTTTTGTACCCCATTTACTTGAAGGGTGTTTTACCTGCAAGAAATATTGTAGCAGTACACTTCCTTCCACTGGCTGATAACAATTTTGTGACAAAATGCTATGATCTATGTCCATCCTCAAACTATAGCCACAATAGTGTCTCAGATCCAGGGCTTTTTCCTATGTTAAGTACACTTTTCTGACAGTATGTCCTGAGCCCTTACTGAAGGCTAGTATGATTTTATTTCCCTACTTGATTCAGCATGAGAATAATGCTCTTCCTCTAAGTGCATTTCCATCCATTGCTTCTCTCCATAAGCAATTGCATTCCAGTTTGGCCTTCTCTGTGCAACTTCCTGCTACAAAGGAAGAGTCTGCACAAAAGAGAGAAAGCGTTGCTGCTTTCTGAATGAAGAGATTTGAAGTGTGGTGTTGGGCTGTATTGCATGAAAAAAAGAAAAAAGTGAGCAGACACTCTTGAGCTGACTATTCCTACATTCTACTAAGTTCTTAAGTTCTGAGGTTTTGCTTCAATTAATTTAAGCTGATTTGGCAGAAAAAAATAGACACAAGAGCAACAAGCACATGTGCTATCAAAACCAAAAATTCTGAAAAAGCACACTGTGAATTTGCATATGCGAGATTTATAGAGAGGAAGAAAATGTATTTGTATTACTTAGTTTGTTGAAAATGTCTTGATAATGCATATGTGGCTTCTGAATTTTGCAGCAATCGAATCCCCTCCCACAATGCCACCAGCTTGCAGGTGCATGAATGGTGGAACGTGCTATATAGATGAAAGCAGTCTTCCCAAATGCAAGTAAGTCTGTATGTTGTTAGGGTAGTCCTGGCTCACACTGTGCTCTTTTAATCTCATGAAACAATTCAACTCTTTGAAATCTATTGGAAGCACTTCAGAAGTTGTCATACTTCTGCAGTAGCATTTTTATAACCATTATGGAAAAACACATACATAAAAATATCAAAAAGTAAGTAATGTAAATGCATCAGTTTGGGGAAAAAAAAAAGCCAAACAGACTGCAAAACCAAACACCCAAAAAGGCAAACCTCTGAAGATTCTAATAAAGTGCTGTACCCCAAAATTGTAACAATGGAAAACTCTCAATAAATGTAGCTTGGAACAGCCAGCAGGTGCCATCAGTGCTCCACTGAAACCAGACCTTCTGAGTCAGCACTTTTTATTTTCACTTTCAGTTCTCTGAATATAGGAGACATACTGTATTTACATACAGTCATTGCAATATATAATTACTGAGCATGAAGTTAAAATTTCTGAGTTGTAGATAAACATTTCGGAATATAATCATAAAACTGAGATCTCAAACTCAACAAAAACCATTCAGTCAGCTGTCCTTCTTACATTTACAGATGTTCTTACGGATACACTGGGAATTATTGTGAAATAGGATTGTCAACAGGAGTCCCTCCTGGAACAAGTAAGCTTCAAGAATATATTTCACTTGACATTTGAGCTAAAGAATGTGTAATACCTCACCTTGATACCTGTTCAGGGTCAGGCTTCTAATTCTCTGGGCTTTTTTTTTGCACTGAGCTGTGCTTGCTTGAATATTTTCNAATACGGGAAGTGCAGTGTTGCAGCAACTCTCGTGAATTTTTCTTTCCAGGCAATACCATAGCTGATCATTATTGTGTAACAAAGGATGACTGTAAAACTATTTGACATTCTAAATTAGCTTTTAAATAATGAATAATGTAGACTACTGTTTACCAGATCTGAAGCTNGAAGTTGTCATACTTCTGCAGTAGCATTTTTATAACCATTATGGAAAAACACATACATAAAAATATCAAAAAGTAAGTAATGTAAATGCATCAGTTTGGGGAAAAAAAAAAGCCAAACAGACTGCAAAACCAAACACCCAAAAAGGCAAACCTCTGAAGATTCTAATAAAATGCTATACCCCAAAATTGTAACAATGGAAAACTCTCAATAAATGTAGCTTGGAACAGCCAGCAGGTGCCATCAGTGCTCCACTGAAACCAGACCTTCTGAGTCAGCACTTTTTATTTTCACTTTCAGTTCTCTGAATATAGGAGACATACTGTATTTACATACAGTCATTGCAATATATAATTACTGAGCATGAAGTTAAAATTTCTGAGTTGTAGATAAACATTTCAGAATATAATCATAAAACTGAGATCTCAAACTCAACAAAAACCTTCAGTCAGCTGTCCTTCTTACATTTACAGATGTTCTTATGGATACACTGGGAATTATTGTGAAATAGGATTGTCAACAGGAGTCCCTCCTGGAACAAGTAAGCTTCAAGAATATATTTCACTTGACATTTGAGCTAAAGAATGTGTAATACCTCACCTTGATACCTGTTCAGGGTCAGGCTTCTAATTCTCTGGGCTCTTTTTTTGCACTGAGCTGTGCTTGCTTGAATATTTTCTTATTCTTCTGTCGTTGACAGCAGCAGTAGCAGTGTTGCTGACAGTCATACTAATCATAATAATTGGAGTGTTGGCTGTTGGAGGCTTCTTTAACTACAGACGAACAGGCTCCCTTTTACCAGCGCTTCCCAAACTACCAAGGTATGTTTTGAAGGCTTTCAGAGCAGGAATGTCTATGGAAATGGAAAAGTATATTTGTTTCTAAATATTTCCAAAAAAACTTTTTTTTTTTTTTTTTTTTT
>VXBU01002479.1:804393-829095 GCA_013400315.1 Bombycilla garrulus
TTAAATAATGAATAATGTAGAAGACTGTTTACCAGATCTGAAGCTGTATATTCAGTTCAAAAAGATAGAAAAGACCATAGTTAAATGTTTTAATTTTTATAAATCTTTGACCTGAGATGATTCGAGAGATCTTTTAATACTGAAAGGCTGACTCATCTGCAATGCTGTATTTATCTGCTTAAAAATATGGTACGTGTGTAGTGAACTTCTGTTTCCAATGCCTGCGACAATGCCTACACTGCTGATAGCCATACTGTGGAGTGGCAACCAGCTTTGTGAAATGGCATCAAAAATATTCGATGTTTTAAATGGAAGGAAGATGAAGGAAATATATTTGAAATTATTGAAAATTAATTTGTTTTTAAAAAGATGTCAGAATATGATGCTTTGAATTTTTTCACTTTAAGTAAATTATGTGTTTTAAAATGCATAAAGGTGTTTTCAGATAATTTCCAATATTATTTGTGAATATCTAGTGTACACTTGTGATTGTCATATATCTATACAGACATTGAACATTCACTAGTATGAAAACAGTGTCTTGTAGGTATCTTTATGATCTGCGTGCATAAATCTTCAGTATAGGTGTTGGTGGAATTACATTGTCAAATTTCAGGGGTATGTTTTAAAAAATCAGTTTCAATGAATTTAAATAACTCAGTGGATCCATGCATTTGTCTTTAAATCAACACTGAAGTAAGAGTCGTCTTGTCAAAATGTAGGTAAATTCTGGGAAATTGTATTTCATTGACATCATTTGATATCTACATGAGCACACAAAGGCATTTGAGATGATTCTGAGTGGGCTAACTTAGGTTAAAAAACTTGTTAAACTTATAAAGAAATACAACGTCTGATGCTAGCTTGCCAAAATTCAAAGTGATAATAATGCTTAGAAGAACAAATGAAAAAAAACCTGTATTATAAACTCTCTTTCTGAATAATCTCTTCTACTTTCTTTTTATTTTTGTTTTTGTTTGTTTGGTTTGTTGTTTTTTTTTATTTTAGTTTAAGCAGTCTTGTAAAATCTAGTGAAAATGGCAACGGGGTAACTTTCCGATCTGGAGCAGATGTGACTATGGACATAGGAGTCTCTGGCTTTGGGGGAGATTCTGCTATAGACAGAGCAATGCAAATGGTAAGGTTTGACTCTCAAACAATTTTTTCAATTGTGTTCTTTTAATGCAATTAGTAGCTTATAGAAGGGAGCCTTTTATCTATAAAATGATAGTGATATGATAAATGTGTTCTAGAAAAAGAAGTGAACAGTGATTGATAGTTTCCTGAAACAGCTTTTCATAATTTGAAGGCAAGGACAAATACAGGATGTTCTTTAAAATAATGTGAATTTTTCCAAGTTTATATAGCAGAAATTAAGTCAATTACCCTCTTTCGTCTTTCAGCACGTTCATGGAAAATGAAGGGAATGAGTAGACAAATGACAGCATTGTAACAGGGAATTTTTTAGGACCTTTGTGTTCCACAGAGCAGTTTAAAATGTGTCGTTTTCAAAAACCAAATGGTATGTTAGAGTATTCAGAGGTAAAACTCAAGTCTAACTACAGGATTCACTATTTTGTGCAATACAGTATAGATTTGACAATTTGTTAATTTATGAATTTTAAACAAATAATATTTAACAGTTATGGGGGCATCATAAAGTGTAACTCTACTTCATTCATGTTTTTTTATGCATGTCTGAGAAACAGCAGATCCCTGTGTTATTCTCATTTACCACAAGAAGTACAATGACAAATGATTTTTAATTGTAGGAAACAGATCATGGATATGTTTGAATAGTAAGCACTTGCTGCAAAGTATAAAGTGGAAACTCCCTAAACTGATGGTGAATAGATATGAAATGAAACAGCTAAAGAGGATAAGCTCCTAGTAGAAATACATTACCTTTGCCTAGATGAAGAAACACAGTCTTTGTTAAAATTAGGTGGCTTGTGTAACAAAACCTCCACATGAATATTTCAGTAAACACTGGAAAAATAGCTTTAGACTTGTATATTACCCCAAATCTTCTTCATGCACAAAGAACTTGACCATACTTGGCATTGTCTGGCCCAATACTGACATACTGAAGTTCAAGCAATGCAGTTTACATATTGCCAATAACAGGTCTGGATGCAGACTATCTCTACTTAAATGGAGTTAGTTCTCCCTATGCATTCAGAGTATAAACAAAAAAATCATTATGTTCACTAGAAAATAATTCAAAGAGCTTGTGTATAGCAGTGAGGAATGTGGTAAGTGCCTCCTAAAATTTTAACATCATATATGCATGAGTAGATGTTGGATATTTTGCAGTGGGGCTATTCTTAGTCAGTCTAGTTTGAGGGAGCTGACAAGAATTTTCTGTGTTATAAAAAGCCATATTCTGGTAGAAAAAAGCATGAATCCATGTGGCATGAAGCAGTGGTTTGTGAAAATGAGGCAGGTTTAAGTAACTAGCTGCTGTACTATTCCTGTACTATTCTTTGTGAGTTCTGCCATGAGGCTGTGTCAAAGAGCAGGACAAGTGAGTCTGGGTGGGGTTTTGTTTTCATCATCCTCCTACCTGATGTAACTCATCTGACACAAGTAAGGGGACACATTTACTGCTTTGTCTGAAAAAGTACAGCAATCTACTTACTGGGACAAAATGAATGAATCCCATTCTTCTATATCTCAGCTACTGCTTATTAATTTGTATGTGATTTTGAAGTCTTTAAATTAAAATACTAATTTGGATATTATTTTTCCTTTGGTATCTCTTCCTTGTTGAAGGTATGATTTGTGAAAGTCATCTTTCCTCATCATAAAATACTTTGAGTCAAGTATTGAAATGTGAGGGGGTTTTGTTCATCTAGGAAATGGGGTAATATTGGGACAATCAGTAGTCCAGGCTGCTAAGTCAGGAAGTAAAAGCAAACTGAAGTTGTGATTTTAACAGGCACTAGGTTTTGTCTAAGGCTATGAAAGTAAACCTGTGTTGTTCCCAAGATGAGGACTTTGACTACAAGTTAATGCCTAGGAGTATGGAGGTGTTTATTCCACTGCAGTTGTATTTTTTCCTCCACAGAATGAAAACTTTGCAGTGGAGTCGGGGAAACAACCAATCACGTTTGAAAATCCAATGTATACAACCAGGGATGGTGGAGCCAGCACAGCTGGTGCAGTTACAGGCACTCAGCCAACACTTGTAAGATAAATTTTGACTTGACTCTCACCTTACTTTCCCTTATGACCACCTTTTCTTCTGTGAAGAATGTTGACTTTCTTTCTTCTCCTACAGGTAGCAGCAGCTGGTAGTGAGGAAAATGAAAATTTTGAAAATCCTGTGTATTCCTCTGTGATATCTACTAGCTCGAAGGAAGCCCCTCAGAGTACAGATGCACCTCAGGTAGGAAATAAAAATGCTCTAAGGCTGCCTTGTTTGCTTCCTGCTGCAGATCAGAAAAATTGAATTGTTAGAGAAGCTGCAGTCAACTTATTGTAGTTTCATGCCCCTCAATAATTTCCCTTGTGTTGTCTTCAAGATAGTCGTTTTCCTCTTTGATGTACTTGTCTGGAATGACAGGCTTCCATGAAGTAATTTAGTAATTTTTTGTTGCCTAGACTTTTGTGAATACTTCTTTGGGTGAAATAACTTGTTTATCTAGCAAAAAAAAAGAAATTTGGGTTCCATGCTTAGAATTACAACATAGTGATGTATGAACATCCAGCTGAAGTCGCTGAGGCAGCAGTCAATGCAAGTGAAATCCAACACTGTACTGGCAGTTTCCAGAGAAGCTTTGAAAAAAATGTATAAAGTTCTACTAATTTTTGTTTCAGGAATCAAAGTGGAATTTCTTCAAGAGAAAAAAGAAACAAAACACTAATTTTGAAAACCCAATATATGCGGAGGTATTGTTTATATTATATCATTCTGGTTTTCAGCTAATGTACTGCTGGACTTTGTTCTTGCTTTCATAGGATAAAGATTATTGGTAGATTCTGCTGCTATGTGGAACAGCACAGAAATTCCAGTCCAGGTTAGGGACTGAAGTGGTTGTGAGAGATTACCAAATGTCATGCACAATGAGGTGTTGAGCAGACTCAGCTCAAGTGGCACAGCTGCTCCTGACATTAAGCACTAAAGCAGAAGTTCCAGTGTATGGAAGAAGTTTCTAGTATTGTTTTTAGTCAGCTCTACTATCTGAGGTGAAATTAGTATTTCATTTTGTTGCATTTGGCGTTTTGCCAAAATAATTTACACCCATGAAGTTTGACTTCAGGAATATTTATTTACTGTTTCTGAAAGTTAATGTTGGATGTATGGTGCATTAGAATGTAAGGTTTGATGTTATCATTATTGTTTCAGATGGAAAAGGAGCAGCAACAGGACACAGAAAATGTCCCTACCCATTCTCCTTCACTGCCTCCCAAGATTATTCTGAAGAGAGACCAACCAGTAGCTTACACAGCAACAGAGGATACATTTAAAGACACCGCCAATCTTGTTAAAGAGGACTCTGTGGTATAACTAGGTAACTCATTTAGGGAAAATTAGACACATCCATTTGCACATATATTTTTTATAAACAGAAGAGTAAGGTTCACATTCAAATGCTTTATAAAAATATATACATGTCTTAGCCAGTGGCTGGAGATGTATGTTGAAACTATGCCTTGTTTTTTTGACAAATGCCAATTTCTATTTTTATGAACAATTATCGTGATGTACTATATGTATATCTTTGCACTGAAGCTGTCTGAAAGTAATGTTATAAATATATTGTACATTTGTAAATTTTTTTAAGATTATCTTGTTCAGTGATGTTGCTAGTAGAAATTTGTATGGAATCAGTCATATATTTAGGGCTAAATTAATTATATAAATGCTTAAAACTGAAAAAAAGAACCAAACAAGGCAAATATAGGAACATTCCTGATTTACAGGGTCTTTAGAGTGTATCTTTTATAACAGCACCTTTTAAAACTTCTACTGGTGCTCCGGGCATCTTTGCCACCTATTTTATATAGTACTGTATATAAAAATGGGTATCTCTTTATCTTATGTTAAACAAAAGATGAAAGAGTCAAGGCAGCATTATTATGCTGAATAGTTACCTGTGCAAAATGTTGTTCTTACAATATTTTAATTGCCTGAGATAATTTCCTCTCAATTAATAAGACACATACTTTTCTTCTAGGTTCCAATTAACGCAATTCCATTAATAGTGTTCCTAAGAAAACTGGGCATATTTAGATTTTAGTGCCACAACTACTTAATGAGCTTTTCTCTTGCTCATCAATGGAATACCTCTGTTCTTGGCTGGAGTCTGGAACTAATTTGTACTGTGAAGTAGCTAGTTTTCTGTAACAGCTTATTTCCAAACAGCAAAATATGAAAGATATTGGTTCATTTCAGAAATTCTTCAGGTTTTTTTTTTAATGTGAAAATTTAATTTTATTGACTATTTATTTCCTGAGGTGGATATTAATAGAAAGGGAAACAATTTTGACTAATGCAGGCTTTGTAGTTATCTGTTTGTTCCTATAACTTTCCATCAGAATATACTGTTGATCTTTTTAGCTCTTCTATTAATTAGCCAAGATAGTTTCAACAACATGAACCACTTGAGAAAACTCCGGTTACATGACCATGTTCTTCAGCATTCCTGGCTAGCTTCTCATATAAAAGATTCCTGAAGTTATAATCATTGAGACTTTTGCTATTTGATTGTTTTATATCTGAATTCTCAAAATACATACTATTTCTAATTAGAATGCTTTAAATTACATTGTAACATACTTTGATTGGAAAAGACAACTGGAAAATGATGCTGCTGAATAAGTCTAATAAACATATTATTTTATCACATTCCTGTTCCATAATTTGTGTCGAGGCTCTATATACTTTTTTCAGTTGTGGAGACTTCAGTGTACACTGAGATGAAAACAATGCTTTAGATGAAGTCAAATGAGAATAGTGCTTACTGCTTCACACAACTGTCTAAAGTTCTTCATGTAAGATGCTGTCTTGATACTGACATTGTATCTCTGTTAGTATGAAAACTGCCCTATTGCACACATGCAATAAACTGGCCCTTGAAATAGCAAACTCTTACTATTGAGAGACTGACAATCAAGGTAGTAGGGACATAGGTGATTAAAACCTTATTTCAATTAACTTTCATATCTGATGTCAGAATTTGATGCTGTGCTTTTTTTTCTTTAAGCATGTTATGTGTTTTTAAAAGCATTTTTTTTTTGTGTTCATTAATGTCAAAAATTCCTGGAGTCTGCAACACAGCAGACACATCTGTAAGGATTTCCTTGAGATGCAAGGCGCTGTTCTTACAGAAAGGATTCACAAGGTTTTTTAAAGGGAGAAGGCAGGGCTGACCCTTCCAAAACACTTGTCTGCAGTATATACCATGAGAAAAAGTATTGTCAGTTTTGGGAATAGTCTTTGTCAACTCAAAGATTTGGAACCAGTGCTGGTGAAAACTGCTAATAAGTCAGCCATGTATGAGAAATACTTTTTTTTTTCCTGTAATAATTTTAACTTTTCAGATATGGAAGAAAACAGCCCCTGGGTCACTCTGTAGTTACTAGTATGTAGGTTTGGTTGTTTAGCGTATCTGATGGTGAAGGGTTCCTAAACTTCAACTGGGACTCTTCCTCTCAGTAGCATAGCTACTGAATACCCTGCTGGTTATGCAGCCTTCATCAGTGTAACCCTTCTGATTATGTAAAATTTAGGTTTCGGTACTTTGTACAACAGAAATTTTAGATTATACTCATAACTTCATTTTTCACTTGTATTCTTTTTCCCTTATCAGGACAGTCACTGCTTGAATTCTTAAATTTTATACTCTTTCTGTTTCAAAGAAAGCTGATTTTTAAAGATTTCAACAATTGTCTGTAGTCTGCAACTATAGGGCTGATAATTTCTACCTTTAGGTTTTTCATGTACATTCTCTTTAGAGCTGCCAGGCCAGATAGAAAGATTTCTCTCTCTGCAGGTATTTATTGTGAAATGAAGTAAAATACATTTATTCTTGAAGCCATTTGCAAGAGAATAGGACTTCAATGAAATAGTTAAAGGTTACTAGCACTTTTTACATACTGTCCTTTTTTTGCCCATTGCAAGCACACACACATGCCCTCTCACACACAGTGACAAAACTTCTTTTCTTATGTTTGGAGTTCTGACCTGCACATGGTATTTTTTTAAGCTTAATTGAATTGCACATTAATGATTAATCACCAGGACTGCACTTTAGCAAATAAAACCTTTATCCCTTCAATTTTAGTATCTCTAGGAACATCAGTCTGTGAGCCTGTGGCCAGCTGCTTAAGTGATAGAAACAGTGTACAAAAGACATAGCAACCTCAGCTAACGTTTTGCTGTTCTGAACATGCTCTGTACAACTGAAAGAAGTTTCTATAGCCTACACTAATGACCTATCTCATCTCTTGAAAAGCACACTGAGGATGAAAGAAACATGAATGCATATTGTTTTTGTATTTTCCCCATAAACTATACTAATATTAAGAATAAAGTTAGAATATGCATTTTGATACTCTGTTTGCATAGCACAGTGGACTTTTGTTTTTCCCTAGAATTGCATATCTGTAAAATTGCTTGTGGTTTTTTATGCAGAATTGAATAATCAAGTGGTCAGATACTATAATTGTAATTTCTGGAATATGCTGCAATAGCTGGACTTTGTTATTATTTGACTTCATGTCTTGTGTGAATAGTATTAACTAGCTGTGTAGCTGAAAATTTTATGAATGCAGATCCCATAGAGGCATAATTTCTGAGCAACAGCCTTGAAAAACATGCTGGATTTATAAGCCTACCTATGAATTCAGAATTTCAGGTAAGGTGTGGCGAAGGATGGAGAAAGTGTCTTCTGAAAAGAACTTTACCAGTCTAGTAACTGGTAAAGAAGAGGACATCTAGTTTTGATAGGATAAATATTTATTTCTGCATAGCTGAAATAAAACTGTTTTAATACTAGACATTAATTAGAACTCCATGAACTGGTCTCCTGCTCTCTGCTGGAGCTGGAACTGTAATACCCAACAGCATATCAGACAAACAGCTTGGGGCATAGGAGAGAAACAGCCAGAAGAACTTTGCATCCCATCCAGTTCTGTATCGTGTCCTGGGGTACTTCGCTATCAGGGCATGTTCCATACATTTTATGACATTAGAAATATCATAGTCACACAGCCTTTTCACTGTTGATCTTTGGGCTTTTATATCTGTAAACAAAAAAGTAATACCGAAAGCAAATCTCCGCAAGAGTGTTCTTTATATACAAAGGTTTGGCTACAGCTTCAGGCTTTCTTTAAACTACTGTCTCAAGTGCTTAGAGTACTACAGCTACGGCAAAGCAGAGACAGTAAAGGCTGCAAAACACACAGAAGTCCAATAAGCAAAAATCTCCCTGGCCTCTACTGTGAGCCAGATGTTCCATGCAGTATGTGCTGTGTCACACTGCACTAACTTTTCAGATATCATTAAGAAATAAACATAGCATATGGTCATGCTCATTCCCACTGGGCATCCTACCTGTAAGAATTGAGGGACTAAAAAAGGTAGCATGACCTCGTATCTCACCACTCTCATGTGTGAACTAATATCTCAGGCCTCATCTCACATACGCATAGTGAAGAACAATCAGGGATGTGTCCTGAATGAGCATTAATGATGTTTAGTAAATGTTCACAGAATCACAAATAGGTTGAGGTTGAAAGGGACCTCTGGCATCAAGCCCCACTACTGAAGCTGGATCACCTAGGCTGCCCAGGACATGTCCAGATGGTTTTGAATATCTCCAAAGGTGGGGACTCTACAACTGCCCTGGGCAACCTGTTCTGCTCCTCAGTCAGCCTCACACTGAAACGTTCAGCAGGAACATCCTGTGTTTCAGTGTGTGCCCATTGCCTGGAGTCCTATCCTTGGTCAACACTAAAAAGCGCTTGGCTCTGTTGTCTTTACAGCCTCAATTCAGGTATTTATATATGTTGATAATATCCCCCCTGAGCTTTCATACAATCCTTTTTCTACTTACATTCAACTAAGTATTTTTCTCCATAGGAGTCCTTGATCTCAGGAGTAAGTCTGTTCCAAAGTTTGAAGAGGTCTTTCTCAATGATGTCTGAATTAACTTCTTCTGCCTTAAAGAAGCCATGCTCAACAATGCTTACTTTCACTCCAAAATGCTGCATTTCTATCCTAGAAATAAACAAAAAAACACCCCAATAATCTCCCTGACCACCCAATAATGGCACAGCTATGAATCATAAGTTGAAAATCTGTCACATGAAAATTTGAGACTGATTCTTATCTTCATATATCAGAATTATTTTGAAATGTTCAAATTAGCTTCATAGCAGTGTACTTGTCCTGTAAAAGCAGAACAGAGAACTAAGGAAAAAAACAACCAGTGTCAAGTAGATTCACAGCTCTCTGTGTGGTTTATGTTGGACTGATGCAAAGGATGTAACAGCCAGGTGCATCTTAGTCATATATTACTACACTAAAACTTTTGACAATTTAATGTACTGTTGCATCATTTTAGTTCACAGCAGCAGCAGATTATTAAAGTGTCTGAGAAAAAGTAAAAGTGAAAAAAAATTTCTATTGGATTAGAACTTTATTCTCTATCCCATGGTTAAATTATTAAATGTTAATGCAATAAAGGTTAGTGGGTTTCCTTGTAGTGTGGCTCTCTCTATGTAATTTCAAGTTGCAGTGCAAGTCCTTTGGGGTGAAAATGGCATCTTTTTCTTGCTGGGCAGCCCAAGAGACTCAGGCAGCCATGTTCTACAGTGTGTAAAGGAATGGACCACATGTACATTAGCTGTTAGTTTCTATTTCTTTGGGGTATGCGCTTTCTTTACGTAAGCATTCATAATGGTTTGAAACCAGCTTTCCCAGTCATTCTGACTCATGAAGACTTGACTCACTGAGCTGGGCCTTAGCTTTCTAGAAGCAGTACAGTACAACTGGTTTCAGCAAAGGGTGCTCAGCTTAGTTTTCTAAAGTTACAATAACCTTTGGTAGTGTGATTGCTGTCTGGAATCACCCAGCTCAGATTGTTGTGGAGAATTAGAGCAAAATATACAGGCAAGTATAATTTGCCCAAGAAACAGGATGTCTGACCAGGCTACATTGTTGATTTACTTTCAGATATGCGCTGGATTCACATTCCTGAAATCTGAACGCTACTTGTCTAGGATATGAAAACTTGCGAAGTGCAGTTCATTGCTAGGTCTGTCCATAGTACTGGAGACTGAAATCTTTAAAAAGTGAGCAGTCCTCTTATACTCCTTTTCCCCTTTAGGCAAGACTTCCAGAGAGGAATCAAAATGGGCAAACATACAGTCACCCTTCCTCAGCAGGTGTGGAATCTGTTCTTGGATTCATGCATGTGTTTCTGGCTACTCACCGTAAGGTATCAGAGAAAGCTTCCATACCCCATTTGGACAGACTGTAGCCACCCCCTACAAAAGCCATGAGACCTCTGGCATTAATTAGATTGACAACTCTTCCCTCAGCTTTTTTCAGAAGTGGCAGAAGCTTGAGTGTGATTTCAATCAATCCCAGCAGGCTAACATCCAGGACTGAATGGAAGTCTTCAATCCTCAGCCAGTCAGTAGGGCCTACAGGTGCTGCTCCTTCAGCATTGCTCACCAAGCCAAAAAGCCCTAGGAGGAATGTGAAAGCATTTATTTCAGTATATGGCAATATCTTATCCTAGAATATAATGTGTGCATTGGGAACCAAGCAGAGTCTGCAAAAACTCGAGTGAGATGAATACAGTTATCTGCGGATTGCTTGGATGATCTGCTTTGATTAGTCAATGTTCTAAAGATACTAGTGTATTGATAATACTGCTTTACCACCTTTATGAATTACTTGAGGAACTTTAGATAAATAGTGACATTTCCAAGAGCTTGCTGAGGACAGCCTGTGCCTGAGGGGAGAGGCCACAAGTCCAGCGCTCAGCCTCCATAGTCTCACACACTGAGGTGAAAGCATCAGCTGTGACTATCCTGCTGAGAACCTGTGCCTTTCTACAAGATGGGAGCAAGAGCCTGCTGGAGGGGGTAAGTGCTAATAATTTTGTTGAACTTGCTCTCAATCTTTGCATTCAAGAATGGTCTGGAAGACTCATGATGAGGCCAAAAGCTTTTTACAAGCTTTGAGGAGAAAGTCCTGTGGTAGAGATACATGATTTAGGTGCCTAATTTATTAATAAGCCTATTGAATAATTGGTATAACTGTGTGTTACAACTGGTAGCCTTTAGTCTGAGCTATCAGTGCCGATAAATGTGTATTGCCACAGTTGAATATATTTACTATGCAGATCTTTTTAGCACCCTTTGTCAAACCCATCACTGAAGTCTCATAGGTATCCAAGGGTAAGCTCTTCCTCTTTTACAGGAGTGCTCAGAGGTGTATGATGGGCTAGTGAGAGCTATCTATGTAGCAGCTCCAATAAATTGGCTGAAATGGCAAGTGTCTAACTGTTACAGATAGTGAAATTTTTTAGTACAATGCAAATGTCAGCCTTATCCAGGCATGCAAAAATATACTCCTCTGTTTACTAGAGGAGGGCTGCAGAAGCCCTGAATTAACCATTTTTAATTGAGTGGGCTGAATTTGTCAAGAAAATGTTCTGGTACCAGTTAGTACTTTCCTTCCACTGACATTCTTCAACTACACCGCAAAGAGTTTAAAAAACACACCTGGGAATGATCTGGTTTTAACAAACCGAACAAGTAGATTTTTAGGCATCCTGTTGGTGAAAGCAATGAGCAGCATTGCTGGAGTGAATATCTTTGAACCAAGAAATGACAAAACTGAGGAGTGAATGTGTTTCATCAGTAAGATTAAAAATGCCTCTGCAGTGAGTAGAGAGGCAACAGAACTTTTTATTAAAGCAGATTTGGTTATATCGAATAATCTTTCTGAGAAGTTGCCTTGTCACTTACCCTTGCCAGCTGTCTGTTCAGTCACAAACACCACAGCCCTGGCAATGCTGTTGGAGTCTGCTAAGTTCAGATTCACTGTCTTCAGTGAGAGTGAAGAGCAGGACTGTAGTTCTTGGCTTCCTTTCTCTGTGGCACATGCAGCAATGACACAAAATCCCTTTCTGTCAAGCCATTTAGCCAGTGAGTTTCCAAGTCCAGTGTCACAGCCTGTTATGAAGACATGCTTTCCATTCACATTTCTCACTCTGTATCTGTCTCTGATGATCCAGTAGATGATAAAAGAAAGTATGGAAGCCAAAATTGCTATATGCAGTGAGTCTGCAAGTGAGAGCTAAAACAAATAAGTTAATGAAGTGGAAGTGCAATGAAGCAAATATGCTCAGCCAACCTTCCAACTCCTGTAAGGGGATTGCTTCTGGTTGCAGCCCTTCCAGACAACACTGTATGTTTTGCGAGAGCAGGAACAGGAGCTTTGGCACAATGGGATGGAGATCCACGAATAAAGTGTGCCTTGACAAAACCTTCTGTATCTTTATTTTCAATAGATTTTTGCTGTTTTCCAGCTTTGCTGACCAGTCTTTCTAATCAGCTCTGTCTTTTAAGGGGCATTTCAGACTGAAAGGAATGACCTTGGCAGTTCTGAAAGTTCTATTTTTGCGGACATTGGTCATTATTTATGCTGATACCAAGAGAGAAATTCCCCTGGGAAAAAGGATGATTCTCTTTGTTGACTTGTATGATGCTACCCAGGCTGCTTTTCTAATCTGTAAGACAGAAGCAGAGCGACCCCAAGAACAACCCAAGAGAAGTGTGAGCTGCAGTGATGGATCTAATGACTAATTTGTTATGTGACTTGTGTTATGTGACAGTGAGTGATTTGCTCTCTGCCCCTTAGACAATGAAGACTTTGGGGCAGTGCCTGAGTCTATATATATATACAGCCTGTTCAGCAGTGATACACAGCTTTGCTTAGACACTTGGCTTTCTTGCTGTGAATGCCCCTGTTAAATTTTACAAGGATTGCAGTATTCCTGACTGTGTGCACTCTGAATTCATCTTCGTAATTTTGCACTGTGTTGGTGACATTTATTTTCTGAGAGGACTCAGAGCCTGCTCTGACAAAGTGCCACTACAACTATGTGAAAGCACTCGGGCTAATGAAGGTTTTTGTGATGTAAAATAAAGTCGGAAAACAGAATGTTACAGCAGCTGATCATAGATCGCCCCAGTCCATTTGCAATGATATCCTTTGAGTGCTTGTTTAGAATTTGGAGCGGAGCTAGACACAAAAAGAGAGAGGAGTTGCTGTCAGCAGGCTCTGGTAACTTCATGCCACTAAATCGCAACAAAGGATTTGGCAAGCTAGTGCAGTGACATATATATATATATACATAACTTTAGGATTTCTAAAAATCTTTTTCCAATACAAAATTAAACAAAATAAATGGAGTTTTGGGCAGACAATGAACCTAATTGAAACCAGGACTTGTAAATAACATCTTCCTTTCTTGGCTGTGCTGTAGGGAAGAAGCAGTGGGCAGTGAGCTCGCACTACTGGAAGGCAAGTTAAATTTGAAACTGGGCTCTGTAGGTAAGTCCTGGAGTGTTTGGCCAGGATGCCAACCTGGCTTGTGTAAGCAAAACACCTGGGATTGCTCTGGTTAGTGTTAGCCACTGTGTTTATGTAGCAGCACTGTGGAGTCTCCACTGCTCTTCTTTTCCCTGTCAGCTGTGCGCCAGTGTTACCAAGTCTGTAATTACTAACTGCCTGGTTCTTGCCATCTGCTAGCACTCCTTCTCCAGTAACACAGCCACCTGAGCATCATGGAAGTTTTGCTATGCTGAGCCTTCTCACTGTGTATTCTGCTAGATGATGTCATCTAGCTGGAAGGAGCATGGGGTCAGGACCAGGAGAAACAGTCTCACTTAAAGTTGTCTTTCAAGAAAATCCTCTAATTCTGTGAATTTACAATATATCTAAAATATCTCATTTGATAATTGTGAAGTTCTACAAAAGCAAAAAAAAAAAAGTTGTCTGGCTTCCAAGATCACATTGATGTTTGCCTGGCAAATTGAGAACTTGTGTGATAGAGCTTGGCTTCTCGTGCCTACATATGTGGCATTATAAAAGCAATTGAATTTAGAGAAAAGCAGCATGACTGCATTGATAACCCTCTAAGATCCCTAGATAACTGCAAAGTACAACATCCCTCTGCCTCTCTGCACTTAAAGAAACTGAAGCACATAGACCCCATATCAAAGGAGGCTATTAATGATTTACTCCCACAGGAAGTTTGTTTATGCCAAAGAATTTCAGGCTGGGGTGAAGTCTGGGGCCTGTATGTGCTTTGGATGCCTTCACCCCCCACTATGCAGGCAGTGCAAAACTCCAGAAGTCGTGCTCTGCAATGAGTAGAATGAACTGCCAGGCATCATGAGGAAGAACTGCCAATAGGAAATTGAGGCACAGTGGTTCTTCAGAATGAGCACTCACGTAGCACACAGTGGAAGGTTTAGATGTATCAGGCAGTGCACTGAAAGATCATCCAACAGCTCCCCAGAGTCACCCTTCCACAGCTACAAAACTCTAGTTTTCAATTAATTAATTTAACAAATTGGCAGGCACAAAACATCAGATCTCTTACTCTTAGGTGAGCTATTCCTGCATATGCAGAGCTTTGCACTTCTATTTTATGGAAAAGGAGTGCTTTTTCGTATGCTATGTAAATATGTGATAATTTGGTTTGGTGGTCAACAGAGAATTTAAGATCATTATTAATATGTTACCTGAAAAGAAATTCACCTCCAAACTCTCCTACATAGCATTTTGTAGGGAGATGAATGTATTTTGGTACTTAAGTTTTCAGCATGACTGTATTTTCTTTGTACGGCTTGCACTTCATATTTTTACCGCAGCATCATAAAAGCCCCAGGAAAACAAAACTATTTAAAATCTTTGGTCACTGACCCAGTATTTGAAAATTGAAGTAGGGAAAGATTCCACGTGTTGGGAAGAGCATTTCTGATTTAGCATTTTATTCAGACCCAGTAGGTGCTAAGATAAGCAACAATTGTTAAAATTACTCTAGAAAGGAAGGGACTGCATGTTCTCTTGTCTATGCACTAGAAAACAAATGCTTAACTCCCTTAGATATCCTGCAAATGCATTTAATAGATACTGCTCACTATAACAATAGAAGCAAGTTCTACTCACATTCTGGAGAGACATCTGCAAGCTCAGTCTATACCTCCAGGTGCTCATGAATTGCCTTCACCAGTTATTTCCAGTGTCAGAACACAGAAACATCTCAATTTGCTCATAAACCTTCGCGCCAACACCCCCATGTTGGTTTAAAAAAAAAAATCTCATAAATTCTGTGTCTGGTGGTACTTTTCTAATTGATGCACATCAGCTGGGCCCCTCTCCCTGCTATTGCTAATGACTTGTACTGTGATCTGTCTGTTTTAGGGAAGTACTTGGTATTAATCTTCTGGCTACGCTCCATGCCTGCCTCACCTATATATCTATGTTGTATAAGCATTGCTGACTATATATAGTGATTTAAAGAGGCTGGGGATCATCAAGGCTCATTAAGGAGAACTAATCTACTGAGCTGAAAGGGCTGATCTGTGTTTTGTCTTTGAATCAGCAGGAGTCTTGTTGATTTAACAGAGCTTGCTTCAGACCTCCCCCTTTTCTCTTGCATGTGAACGATGCTGTTGTTGATGTGACTTAATCTCTTGAAATATCTCTTTATGAATGAAAACTGTCAGGGATTAAATTATTTTTACTAGTCTAGGAGCAGTACTTTAATACTTGGAACAAACCAATTTCGACGCTTCTCAAATAAATTCTCAAATACTACAAACTGTACAAACAGAATCTCTACAGTTTGAATGGGCACAGATGCTTACATATGATTATGGGTGTCTTGTTTGCTTAATCTCTGGCCCAGAGTCTGGTGGGCACTTCTGGTCCAGCTCTGAGTACTACTGCATAAACACAGCAGCAGAATTTCTCTTCCCTTCACCCGTCTCTTCACTCATAGTGCTGTCCAGTGCCAGGTGGACAGTAAGCTTGGGCAAAGACTGTTCTCAACGGCAAAATGAATGAATGAGATTTTTTGTGAAAATTGATTTGAAACTAACTAACTGAATGAGTAGGAAATTAAAACTGAGGAAACCAAGTGAAGTGGTAGGATGGAGCTGGAAATTATCTTGCCCATACAGTTGAGTGGATGAGGGCAATGGCAGCCTGTCTCAGACTGGCTGGTGACACCTGGTTTGGCTGGTCCCTGACAAAAGCTGCAGAGTTCTTAGTTCATCCTCTGCATGGCGGGCAGCTCTTTGCCCCGAGTTTCTCTCCCTGCTGCCTTTGGCTTAGGCCTGGAAATTCTTGCTACTTTTGCCACTCTTGAGTGCCACAAGCTGCAGTACTGGTTGTTACTGTACTTTCAGCACTCTTGGGGCAGTCAGGGGGTGCTGGAGACATGGGGTTCAACAGGTGGCTGTCAAAAATTTCCTCTCCAGGACAAGCCTGGCAGAAGTGCCTGCATAGCCCTGTCTGGCCTGATTTTAATGACAGGATCCAGAGTGTAGTTGGGATTGATAGTATAGGGTTAAAAGTTTCTAAAAATCACGGGATATTTGGGAAGTGTAGGCCTCACAGCAGGCTTGGTAGGTTAGGGGAAACCCACCTGAATAGGCATGATAAGCAGAGGGATTGTTAGCTGCAGCTGTGTAACCATTTTGTAACCATGATTCATGAATAATTACATATGACTATAACCATAACAAGAATTATGTTTTGGGAAAATCATGGTTGAGTGAAGATCAATGTATAACAATGAAACAATGTAGTTTAATGATTAAACTTTTAGTTATGTAACGACAGAGGATAATATAGCTCCTCCCCAAAACCGATGTTGGAGTCAGATTTGGGCAAGCTGTGCCCCTGACACCCAGAGCTCTCAATAAAAGCACTTGCATATAATAATTTCTGTGATTATGTGTTCCTGAACGCTAACAGAATGACTGCAGAACAGCACTTCACCAGCATGCAAAGCCTGTCACAGGGAAACACTGTTCAATCAGTGTCAGGTCAGGTCCTGCTGTTGGGGGTAGCAATCCTTTGCCATGCAAGTGTAGGAGAGAAAAACATAAAAGGAGTTTCTCTTTCTCTATTGCTGGTTTGTTTTTTTTTTTTTTCCTCAGCAAACTGCCTTTGAACTGCAGAAAGTAATTTCAGAAAGCTGAATAGAACCTGCTTAGCATCTCAGAAAACATTAAAACAGGGAATTTTCCTTTTTCACAGACTATCATCTAGAGTAACTCTCTCAGGACATATGTGGGGAATCTTACTTGGAAAGAAATCACATATGCAAATTCTGAGCTCTGTCCATAGGTTCTGTTAGCTTGGCCTGAGACAGGCTTTTCTCTGCAGAAAGCAGATCTTGACTGATTTCCTATTGATTCCTTAGGTGTATTTCGTAATGAAATCCCCAACTCTTAGAAAGGAAAAATTGCCATACTTGAACCATAACATTAGGGAAGGAAATATGGTTCTCCAGGGAAAAGCAAGAAGCTAGAGTTATTCCTGCTGGCCAGGTGATGGTGTTGAAGCACACTTTGTGCTGACTCTAACAAGCAAACCAAATCCAGGTTTGCGGGGATCTCCTTAACCCCAGGAGACCCCGCAATATGTAGGAAAGTCCAGGTTTTCGGCGCGTGCTGTTGAAGGAGTAGTCTGGAATCGTTTGTTCATGTTCTCAAGGCAGTTTATTAAGTCCTTATCAAAGATTAGATTTCTCTGCCCTGCCAGGGTTGACACAGAACGCATCCAGAGACACACTGTGCCTGCCCTGGGTGAGCTGTAATCTTTTATACTAAAAACTACGTATTAAATGTTTACAATTAAGTACCAATCCGTGCCCCTCACATCACCATGTCCAGATCTGTGTCAAACCAATCCAAAAGTGCCAGCATCACCAAGAAGATGGAGGTTATGAAGAAGAATGTAAGATAACATGCCACGTGTAAAAATCCTCCATCTTGTGTCTCAGACCCCCCTGTACAGATCTCCAACCCCCCTGTACAAGGCCCTAAACCCCCCTGTACATACATTCAAATTATCTTCTTTTTACTTATAACTACTACTATTTTACTATCTAAGTTTTTGTGACCTGAAATTCCTCATACAAAGCTGACAACCTGTTCCATGGGTTAGAATCAGAGTTACAGGTATTTTTAGTATCATTCCAGGGTCTCTGACACCTCTGGCAAGGCTGAAAAGCCTCTTGACCAGGTTTTGGGTCGGCCAAAGGCATCATAGGAACCCCCTGGGTTCCAACAAGGTTCTGTGGATACAATCCCCCAGGACATTCTGACCTTGTGGACCTTAACGGTTTTCCCCCGTGAGATCTTCTTTCTAGCCCTCAAAAACATATTTCTAAATATGTTTTCACCTGCCTCATGCAGGCTTGTGAACAGGTCAGAATTTGCTACTCATTCACAGCATACCATGCATGCTTTGCTTCCCTCCAGAAGTCACTGGCTTCTTTTGCTGGCATTTGAGAAAATGAGGCATCAAGTCTTAGGAGAGTAAATGTCAGCAGAATCTGGTCCTCCATACAGTGAGAAGTAATACATTAGGCAACCGGTATTTTTTCTGCATTTATAATTTTAAAAATGTATTTACAGCTACTGTTTATATTTTCTTACAAATGTTAACATTTGCAGTGACAGTGTCTCACAGCAGCTAATGGTATACTTGTGGTGTGACAGGGAGTGAATTCAACCAACTAAACTTTAATTTCTAAAGATAAAGATCAGAGTAGGTGGTGTCATTTCACAGTTTCTTCCTTTCCCTAATCAATCCTTTTGATTGAATCTTCTTAGTGGAGAAAAGATAAAAAGCTTTAGCTTCTAGAAAGCCTCTGAGTGAAACAAGAAAGTCCAAAGATCAAAAGACAAACAGCCCCTGCTCCAACAGGCTTGGCAAGTGTCTGTTTGACAGGTCCTGAATGGCTGCTTCATCACTGGGGCTAGAAGAAGAAAGGGGCTTGGTTTCTATTTGATTTCTAAATAAATAAATAAACAATAATGACAGAAAAAACCCACATTGAGCACATTGATTACATCAGCAGATAAAAGTTTTTCTGTTTGGGTGTTCACTCAAAAGTACATGCCAACATGAATAATTAATCTTTAACTGAGATTTGAATAAATCTTTCTAGAACAAATACATATGGATAGTCATACTGTGGTGCAGATGCATTTCAGATTAGCTTTTCATATGATAGTACTTCCAAAATATCAGAATGATGAGGAGATATAATGCTACTTTGCAAGGCTTTCTCAGTGAGAAATACATTGCTTCTTTTGACAAAAATGTCTGGAAATTGCCTCATCTTTTTGAAAATACTCCTTTTCATATTTCATTTTTATATCAGGGAGAAGCTTGCTCCAAATGACCTCTTCCTCTTTTGTAATCTTTGCTGAATTACATAATGCTGATTTGAACAGTCTGGGTTGAACACAACAAACCTTTGCTCCAAAAGCTTTCATATCTTTCCTGAAGGCAGCCCAATTATTTAATTGGTTTAGATATTATTATTATTATTATTATTATTATTATTATTATTATTATTATTATTATTATTATTATTATTATTGTTGTTGTTGTTGTTGTTGTTGTTGTTGTTGTTGTTGTTGTTGTTGTTGTTATTGTTGTTGTTGTTGTTGTTGTTGTTGTTATTACTGTTGGATTTTTTTCTGTACTAACACTTCTATTTCTGTCTTCATATGACACTCAGCCTACAAATACTGCAATCAAATTCATGATTGTGAACTTTCAGCTCGTTATCCATGAAGGAAGGAGGGGTGAGCTATCTTACCTGCTTCCCAGAGTGGGAATGTGCATATGCAGTAGCTGACAGTGTATTTCAGATCCTAGTTCTCAATGCAGTAAATCATTAGTTATCTGACTTGTCTGAAAGACTGGCTGGCTGCCTAAATGCAAGTGTGTAGAGCCAATTTACATATCTTAGGAAATCCCTTCTTTAGGGAAGACCTCTGGCTGGTGGTAGGGTTTCTTCTGGCCCCATCTGGTATCTATCAGTCCTGTGTAAGTGTTCTGGTATCTAAAATGGCACTGCATGTTCTTAGACACACAAACTGCTCCTTGCCTGTGCTACAAAAAGCCACCATGGTAGTCCCCAAAAGTGGATTGCTGTGTTCTCTAGATATTTGTAACAATTGTGATAATTAAGAGAAAACACTTCAGACAAGAAAGCTTTGACAGAAGTTATTATTGTGCAATAATTCATGATAGGTATATTTTCTATACGGGTAGCTGTGAGAAATTTCTAGGTGCACTTTTCATGTTGTGAAGACATCTCAGCTTGGAATTGATCTGGAAAACATTTCTGAGCCCTCAGAAACTGTGGGGAAGGGGGAAAATATGAAAATGTAAACCAGCTTGTATCAGTTCTTAAGAGTTCAGTGAATGAATACTTTTGCTGGTCTGACTTTACTCACAGTTTTTTGAGGGGAAAAAATCTCTTTTGACCTGAAAACAAACTTAGTTCAAATAAAAGCAATTTGTCAAGTTATAAGCAATTTTATGAAGAGAACAAATGTCAAATCGAGACTGGAATTTAGCAATAAGTATAACTGGTACAATGGCACAGCATAATAGACCGGATTGAAGACTCAAATATAGTAGGAACCACCCAGTAGGATCTTGGGCCTTTGCAAGCTCTACTGCAGTAGTGCTCCTGCTGAAATCAATTAGCACTGGGAAGGGCAGCAGCATCTTGTCTTTCATAACTTGTTGGATCAGACATATGGGATTTTTCCAGTTTCCATGTGTTTTGCAAGCAGTATTCCAAAACAGTTACAGTCAGATTTGTTCAGTAGAGTGCATATGTAATTTTTGCTTTTGATAGAATGAGTGATAACTTAGAAGCCATTTATTACATGTATTCAAATTCAAAAACAAAACCATGCTTGTTAAGTGGAATTTATTTAATTTGTTCCCTAGCTGGGAGGGAGCTGAGCACTTGTGCCAAAAACCAGATAAGCATGTGAGTGCAAACAGTCCCAATGAAGATTCCAGGAATTGGATTTCTGTTCTGACAATGATGTATTGATAACCCTGACTTTTTGAGCACATTCCCAAATATTTATCTACCACTAACTAGATGTATAAAACATCCTTCTTGTGAGATCTTCTTTCATTAAAGGTAACAAACACATGCTTGTCAAATATCAAGTAAAATAAGCTGTGAATGTGACATGATATTTTGAGGAAAAACTCTCCTGCCTTTTTTTTTTTTTTTTTTCCTTGAGCAGAAATGAGAATTGGTGATATAAGAGTGAGACTGAGGCAAACAGGCAACAAGAAGTCAAGCAAAGCGAGCAGGACCCTGAACCTTTCCCATTACTGTGGATACTGAAGCAATGCTACCCAGAAAAATGCTTTATTTTACTAAAACCTTTGGTTGTCAATGCTGAACTTTCAGGAAAGAAGGGAGCAAGTGCTTCCTCTTTGCCTCTGAAGCAATAAATTTGCACTACTAGGCTGTGGGAGTTTGCCTGTGGTCCTTGAGCACAGAAAGGAGGGGGCAGGTTGGAGCTCTTCACCTGCTGAACTGAAGCTTAGGCTGTGTGAAAACATCAATACTGCAAAATACGTTTGGGAAGAGCCTGCATATCTGGGATCATGCTTCAATCGATTTAGTAGTGAATTTATAAGCAATTATTGATGATGGATTAAATTCTACATAGAGATAAAGCTGAGTTATACTTCTCTATGAGGACTCTTGGTCCAGAAAACAGGGGATGCCTAATGCAATCAGCTAAAAAAAGATTTAAATAGATTGAAAGGAGTACAGAACTTTTTAGAGATTGCTTATGAATAATCCATCTCTGGCAGGGCAAGATGCAATGAAGTTGCACTTACTATGGTCAAATTCTCCTCTGGCTAAGCTTAATTTAAAAGGAAATTGCAATCACCTGACATGTTTTTAAGCATAAGAAGAGGTACAGGATTACTGCTTTTATTTTCCACTTGCACATCTGCTTTCTGCTTTGACATGGCAGATTCAAGATATCCATTTTTACTGCAAGACTATGGCTGCTCATGGTGCTTTACATAAATATGTATGCTGGTGAAATGCAGCTTCTTGTGCTGGCTGGAAGTAACCCAGCATGTTGTAAAGGCTGCAACTGAGAGAAGCTGGTTTTTATTGCTTTACGTCCTCTGCAGCGTTACGAGTGAAGAAAGTCTGAAGAAGTAATTAGGTAACTGCCTGTCCTGTATAGTATTTCATAGTTCCTTTAGGTCAAGGAAATTTTCCTCTTGGATTATGTATGTATGCATAACAGACCCAGTACAAAGGCTGGCTTTCCTTCTCTTGCAAACCCTATTAAAATTACTGTTCACTTTTTAAGATCCCTTACTCTGCTTGGAGCTGCCATACTCCTTTCTCAAATCCTTCATTTGCCTGCAGCTGTCTTGCAGTCTGGGTAGTCCTTGGCTGTTGCTCATCACAGCCAGGGCCAGGCTTGCTTTTGGAGCCTGTGTAGAGACTTGCCCTCCGTGGCACAGAGGGATTTGTTTTTCCTCACACTCCTGCCTGCCCACACCTCCCTGTCCTGAGACTTCACCATGCCATAGAGCTACACCTTGTGTCTGCTAACGCTTGTGCAGGCCAGGGGCCCAGGGTCAGAGACACTCTGAGAAAGTCCCTCTAGAGAAGAGGTAGAACTGTGCTTCATCACACCCTACATCAGCTATAATGTATATTACTAAATCAATATTAAAAAACCAGAGTTTTCCTGGATGTGTAATCTGGTCAATAAACAAAAATAAAAGCCAATTTAGCTGGACTGAAGGAAAAGGCCTGGTTTTGCCATGACAACAGAAATGTCTACAAACTTGGGACTTAAATTGAACTCTGTGAGCTTCAATCAACGGGTGTGATTTCATATAAAATTAATAAAAGTGCTGTAATTACAAGGTTTTCAGTTACAGTGCTTTTCAAAATCTGTTTTATCTCCAGCCTGCCAGGGAAACTGACAGGTCCAGTCTGTCTGCAGTGATCCAACTTTCCAATGTAAAGATCTACCTGNACTCAGACCATGACTGAGAGGAATTATTCTGGCAATACTGCTCATATTTAATGAACTAAATGGTATCTATAATGTACCGAATTTGAGAGACTTTGCATGTGTCGTCCATGAGAATTCAAGGATGGGAACATCTGCCCTCAGTCTCCTTGATTTACTGAAGTCCCACTCTCTGTTGCTTTAGTGCAGCAGCTAATTATTCGTTCTCTGAAGGGCTGACTCTAGCAAGAAAAACCCAGTTTCCCTTCCCAGAACATCAGAAGGAAACAAAGTACAATAGGACTTAAGGAGATGGAGTGGATTTGGTTAGTTTTTCCACTAGGAGCCGTAAAAGGAGGAAGGTGACTCTGTAGGCTATATATTCTCCTCTTCACTCTGCACAGACGGATGATTTTTCAGCACAGATTCATTTTTACGTCTGATATCGCAGGCCTGGGAGACTCTTTGGGGAAGTGCCAAAGCAGACGGGGGTCAGGAACAAAGCATCTGCCTGGCCTTTGACACCCAGTCCCTCAGGGCTTCTCACCACCTGCTGTCCCCTCGTAGCCTCCTGCCACCTCCTTCCTCACACATTCCCCACCGTGCCTTCCCCCTGCCTTGTCCCATCAGGGCCTCTGCAGCCCCTCAATCCCTTCGAGGCCTTGCACCACCCCGTCCCCCTCAGGGTCTCCCGGCAGCAGCACCGCAGCCCCACAGAAGCTCCAGAGGAGGTCTCAAAAAAGACTTCGACCTTGAGATGAGCTAATTTAGGGAGATACAGGATGTAGGATTGAAATAGACAGACCCTCCAAGAAGACTTGGGCTAGGAGTTAGTCAACTTGGGACAACTCCAGGTATACAGCGTAAATTGGGCCCTTCTTATGAAATAATTAGGCTTATTTTTAGGACATACGCTTGATTATGTAATCCAAAGCTTAGTGCACATGTGCCACGTGTAGGGTCACCCAGGGGACAATGACGAAGAGGAGAGCCTTCACCAGAAGAAAGACCCCCGAAAGGGTTGGAAGACCCGTGAATACCAGTAGAGCATGAGCAGTGCAATATAGTGATGTAGATTTCAGGAACTGAAAGTAGGAGGACAGTTACAGAAATATTGATGAATATGTATCAGCATATAGTATATGAGCATGGATTTTGGTGTAAACCGCTTTGTGCGTGAGGGTGAAGAGCCCGCCCCATACCCCGGTCAGTTTTGCTTATGTCTTATTCGAACCTCTATTATACTCAATCACTTACTTCCAAATTATGAACTTTATTTAGACTTCATCATTTATCACCATATACCTTCAATGTATTTTATTGTAATAATTTATGTATACAAAATTGTTGAATTAAAAGTTACTTCTAATAATTTGTTACCTGCTCAATTGGATAGTGTCATCTTTATAACCATTTGGTGCCGAAACCCGGGAACTCCAGTTCAGGGGAAGCGTGGCTAGTCTTAGGAAGGAGCTCCCCACCAGTCTTTAAGGTGGTCCCGAGGTTAGACCAGGCTCCCTTGGAGAAGGAGTTCCGAATTAAGATAAAGCAGAAACAAAAGAAGCTGCAGTAGGGTGCATGCAGAAGAAAGGCTCC
>VXBU01002480.1:0-19675 GCA_013400315.1 Bombycilla garrulus
ACCCCAACCCCCCACACCCACCCTGCTTGAGCAAAACTCTTTGCCTGCCTGTCAATATTGTGCTTTACGTAGGGTGTTCAGTTCCATTGTATGGAACTTCCAAAACCTTCTGAAGGAAAATGGTTTTGCTTAACTATAGAACTGTCTGAAGTGTTTCTAAAAATTATTTGAGAAAAAAAAAGTCCTTTCAAAATCTGCCCCAGCTAGCCCAACCATTTCCATTGATCAGTGACAAAATAAGAAACTGTGTTATTCTTTCCTAATAGAATTTACAAGTTCTGTTGCAGTAGAGGAGTGCAGGGTCCAAGTAAGGGATTTGCACTTTAAGGTGATATAAAGTGGAAGAAAGTACAGAACAGAAAAAATGGAGGTAACATTTGTGTATTTCTGTGGCTTTTCTTTGTATGCTTAATTAGATTAAGCTCTCCAAATGGAGTTTTATTATTTCAGTGCTGCTTAGAACATACAGGCCTCTAAATAAACCTCCCTGTGCCATGCTCCATTAAGAAAATTAGGTGCAAGTCCTTATTCAGAACAGAATATGTAGACAAATGACTTTTCTCCCTTTTCAAGTTTTCACGTAGAGTTAAAATACCTGTAGTGGGAAAACTGTTCAAGGAATTTGCACTGGCACTAAGGACATCTCTCTTCCCTTGCGTTGCATTTTTCTTCCAAATTAAACATATGTGTGTCTATGTACATATGTGTACATGCATACATGTCCCCACACCTAAAACAGTAATTCTTTTGAAACTCCTCAGAATTAGAGATTTTTGAGAGGAATCGTCCTGTGCAATTGTTCCACAAGCCATGTAAGTAGCTCTGGAGTTAATACCTCCATATATCTTAGAATTATACTGCTTAGTGGCTTTTTAAAACATTTCAAAATTTTAAAAGTTTTAAAGTTTAAAAGTTTTTTTAAATTTCAAAAATTTTAAGTTTTAAACCAAAAACATTTACTTATTGAAATCTTGGTTTCATAACTTGACAATGCATTCTTTGTGAAGGGTTGCCTTAGTTATGTGTTGTAGTTTTTACAGAACTTGATGCCTGCTGTAGGAGGATTATGAGTAAGAAAAAAGATGTTGGATTTCCCTTAACTATTAAGGTGCTGTTCTAGAAATCAGGGGTTTAGCTCTTCACTCCCAGTTAATTATCAAATATAGTATAAAAAAGCAGGAGTTTGTCTCTAGTCGCTGACAAAGTAATGATTTCACTAGCTACTGCTAGCTCTTTGTTTGCTTTGAAAAGAACGGCCTTGAAGTGGTCACTAATTTATTTTAATAAACTCTCAGGCATTGAGAAGTTGGAGAAGCTTGTGATTTGTATACATGTGACCTGGAATAAAAAGTCTGTTGGTTCTTGTGAGATGATGTGAAGTATGTGCTAGAAAATGTGAAGCTTCTGCCGCTGTGGTGGACCTGGCAGTTCAAGCTTCACTAGGGAGCCAAGCCTGGTGTTCTCTGTGTTCTCCTGTCTTTGTTCATTGCTACTTGGAATGGGATCTGCACAGCCTCAATTATTGGTTAATCAACTAGAATATACCACTATATACAAATAAAAAGCTGTGATTTGGTATGTAGGCGACTTCTAAAATCTTTCTGCAAGTCAGAAATTAAGTAACCTGCTTTGAATTCAGGCTAGCACAGCATTCAGAAAGTCTGGAGTACAGTGATTCCACCTTGTTTAAAAAAAAAAAAAAAAAAGAAAGAAAAATTCACTTGTAAGTATTAATTTCACCAGTAAAGGTAAATTTGTGTGTAAAGATAGAAATTGTTACCTGTGAGAATTTTCACAATGTGAAGCTTCTTACTCATATTCAGTAATTAATTTAGTTGTTACCAGATATAGGGAAGACATGCTGTATAGACTATGAGAGTGAGTTTCTCAGAAACATCTAGTTGATTCTTTCTATTGCCGAAATTTTTTTTCCAGCTGACAATCTTGTATACTTTACGAAGATATAAAGTTGGGTAAACATAAAGTTGCTCAGAAAAGAGTGACCAGAAACTGGTTTTCTGATGTATATTTAATAATATTTATAATAACAGAAATAAAAAAATAAGATAATAAACAGAACGTTAGGATGTTCTAATAAGCTTTTGTTATGGTAAATAGTTTTGACTTAGAATTTTGAGCATATTGGTTAGTTCACTGTAGTGAATACTGGATAGTACCATAGTGGCATTTTGTGCACAGACTCCTCAGTTACTTGTGAGGCATAAAAATAGTGGACTACTGTAAGTTTAAACAAACATGCTTTATATATGTGTATATATAAACATATACAAAAGATGAAATGTTAGATGTTGATAGCCTGCATCACTTAGATACTACTGTTTTACTATCCTTTATTTATCCACACAAAGTAAAGAATATATAGAATTAAACTTAAAAGCTAAAATAAATATATAAAATCCCCTGAAGACTCCTAATTTATTTTCTTTATACTAGTGCATTTTGAGTATTTTTAATCTCATATTTATTTGAAGGTCATAGTTGATGCAAGGTTCAACTTTCCAAAAAATTAATTGACTTAAACAGCCTGTAGTTTATAAATGCTGACTGTGCAGAGTCTGAATTTTTACTTCTGTACTGGTGGAAGTGGAAGAGATGCAAAAATCTTGCTAAACAAGAATTAATTTTCTTTGGTGTGTTGTATTAATAAGGAGACTTTTTCCATTACATAGTCACAGTCTGATAAATTGTGTAACTATTTGGATGGTCTCCTTTGTGGCACATTTTTTTCCATAGGGAATTACTGTTATGCCATTGGGTTTATTTATATTGCTTTCTTCTAGCACACTTGAAAGGTGTTTATAGAAATTTTAGTATTCAAACAGAGATTTGAGATACTTAGCTTCTCTGAACCATATATATATGCTCCTGGAACTTGAGAGAGAACTTGTGAAGAAGGCACCCAAGAAATGAAATTCCATTAATTGTCCATATTTTGCCCTTAAGTTACAAGTCAGTTCTCTACAGTCTAATATTTGTTTGAAGGCATTTCCAATTCATGGAGAAATAACTTCCATCAGAATTTTAAAAAGTAAAAAGAAAAGATGTCAGAAAAGTTGTTGAGCTCTTAAGAAGCAGAAGAATGGAGGATAAGCTATTGTTTGTGAGTGAATAGTTAATAGTCTTTAGCATTTCTTATGCTTCAGATAAATTATTAATTTTCTTGAATTTCCCTAAAGAGCTGAGACTAAACTTTCTGCCTGATATAAATTTAAACAGTTTTTGGAATTAGTACCTACAAATGTTGAACTGAATAAATGTTTTTTCTATTATAATCATGGCTTTATTATTAATAAGTACCCTGTTATCTCTGATTAATGTGAAATTCTCTGTTGGAACTCTTCTGTGCCTCTTCAGTAAAAATGTAAGAACTCAGTAATTATCACATCTAAAGTAGCATGTCCTTTGAGTATACCAAAGCTCAAAGGTCAGCAGTGATAAACAGCTTGTGTGTACTTTCTGACCATTTTAGTTAAAACTGTTTAATTAGTACAACACAACAATGAACACAGGGATTCATTTTACTATGGGGAACTTACTGACAAAGTGTTTAAATCCTTTTTCAATTTGTAATATCAGAGTTTAATAGCATCCCTAATACGGATTAGGAAAATGATAACATCATCTTTATTTATTGTTCTGATTCTTTTACTTAAACTTTTCATTCCCTAGTGGTAAACAGGGGAGGAGGCTAGAAGACTTAGCCTTGTTTACCCTTGCAATTTGAAAGAAAGAGAGACTATAACTGGTCTCTGTACATAAACTTGGGATACAGAATAATGGCAGGGCTGAAGGAAGATTTGGAAAACAGCTACTGATGAAAGTACAAATGTATATGAGATAACAAATTAGTTTGATTACTAATTTTGAGTCTTAGTAGGGACATTGGAAAAACATTCTAATAGAAGTAATGGGAACAGAAATTTTAATTTTGATTTCAAACTTTATATATTCATGACAGGCTTTATGTGCTGTGGTTGCACATGGTGGGGAAGTGGATTGAGAAAGGGCCCTTTTGTTTAGATGCTGTTAAGAGAGATGGAGACATGCCTGAATATCTGTATGAAGATTATTTTTAACCCCTTCTATCTAATGTTTTATAATATCCTTCCATTACTGACCATCTGAATCACCTTTGGACAGTTTTTTTAAATTTTTTGAACCATGCTAAACACTCAGTAGGTGGTTTGGGGGATTTGGTGTTTGTTTTTTTTTGCTTTTGGGTGGGTGTTTTGGTTTTGGGTTTTTTTGGTGCAGGATGACAGATATTGCCATAATTCTATTCATAAATAAGCTGGTCAAAGCTCCCCAGAACATGTTTGTTTTTGGAGGCAAAAGGGTGGAAGACCATCTAGAATACACTGGAATTAAAAATCCTGTCCTTTAGTCCCTTACAGTAATCTTTCAGGCTGAGCA
Source organism: Bombycilla garrulus (assembly GCA_013400315.1). Lineage (NCBI taxonomy): Eukaryota > Metazoa > Chordata > Aves > Passeriformes > Bombycillidae > Bombycilla > Bombycilla garrulus. The sequence goes on from VXBU01002480.1 coordinate 4,435, forward strand.
TTAGCTCAGCAGTACCAACTTGGTCCATATCTCCATTATTTTTTCTCTCTTAAAATCTTCAAGAATTTAGTGTAATTAAGTTAGGTGATTACCTTGTCATTTATCTGTTACTGCTGTTCTTCCCATTTTATTTTTACTAATTCTGCTGTTTGCAGATCCTGTGGTCTTTCTGTATGTGTAATTAAAAAGAAAATGGAGGTAGGGAAGTAAGAAAGTGAAGTAAGAGCTTAATAAGGTTGTTAACTTTAAATAAATTTAGACGGGAGCTTGGGATGCTAGGGCAGCCACAAGCCAGTAGGATTAGGAGGAAATTAGTTCGCAGATAGTATGTAGGGACAGGACTCTCAAGACACTTTTTATTTCATAACGCGTCAATTAACACCTGATTTGGACCAATTCTACCGGACTTGTCCAAGGTGGACGGGCCACCTTTTACCTAACCTAGAAAAGGAACATACATATATCTAGCATTTGCCTTGGCAATGTTCCCCTTAGTATTTTTCAAACTAAATTTGGAAATCTGGGGGAAGAAATGAGTTGTATCTGGTAGTGCTAGGAAAGTTGAACATATTCCTTAGAACACCATGTTTCTATGTTGATGCTTGTATTAGTAACTTCTTCAAATTAGCATAGTAGATTAAACTCCTAGTTTTAGATGCGTGTTGATGCACATGCCATGTCCAGCATGTATATGACATTCCCTGCAGCAAGAAGTTTGGTTTTGGTTTTTTTTTTTTTTCATTTTTAGTCGGTATACAGGTCCAATTTGTAAGGGTAGGAATCCCCAAACCTGGCATTAACAACCAGTGCTAGACCTTTGGGTGCCTCTCTTCACCATGGACGAAGAGGACTGTGTGTATATGTGGAAGCCAAGTGCTAAAGGAGAATGGTAGTCTAGAAAATTAGTCAAATAGTTAGAGTGAAGATACCTGTTACTTTTCTTGGATGAAATAAATTATGCTAATAAATTAATTTTATTAAAAATGTTAATTCAACTGTGGGAATTACAAAATTTGAAGTTGCAAAGGAAGCGTCCAGTGGAACTTCTTGAAATGGGTCTAGCAGTCATGATTGGTTTTGCTCCTGTAGTGCCTTTCATTACAGCTCATCTCATTTGCTGTGCAGAGTCAGGCTTTCTGTGGGCAATCTGTTTGATCAGAGCTGTCTTCTTAATAGACTCTTCAGTTTTGAATTCTGCACTTTATGTGCATGGTTTGTTTGTTTTTTTCATGGATTACAGAAATACTTGATTGCATGGTTTCAGTTGATTATGTACTACAACCCTCTGGTGTCAGCTTGTGCTTGTTTTTGCTGAACTGTTTTTTCTCAGAACTTTTACATTGTGTGGTTGCTCTTCCAAGACTTAAGTCTAAGAGAGCTGGATGCAAATACAGGTAATGAAAGGTCAGCTGTGAGGCAGATATTTGTGCCATACTGATTTTGTTTTACATTGGGTTTTTTTTCAGTCTGTTCTTAGAAATCTTTATTTTAAGAAAGAGGTTTTATACAGAGATGATGAAGTGCTTCAGCATGATATTTTTGCTTGCTATTGTGAGGTCAGGTATGCCTAGGTACACTTGCTGAACTTGTTAGTAGTTTTTTGTGAATTAATGTCCTGTGTACTTCAACTAGGATTGGGGACTGCAGTAGACATGGAAATACATCAAGTAAGTGCTGAAACAATACTTGAGCAAGGTAGAGCTTGTGTTTAAAACACCTAGGTGAATTACTGTTTAGATGTCAGAATCCTTAATAGTTGTACTTTGTTACTCAAAGTCAGGAACAGATTTTCCTTCTGCTTTAGAGAGTTGAAACAGACTCCTGAAGGATAGGAGATTTGAGAAGCACAGTGTTTTAAGGAAGGAGGAAATACAGTGAGAAAAACCCTCTATTGAGGATTATCTTTTTTCCCCTGCTTCTGGTTAGTTGACAAAATGAGAGCTGTAACACTGACCTGTGGTACTTTCCCCAGAAACTTAACCTGGCAATTATAATACCATGCCTTTGTCACCCACTCCTCGTGCAGTGGGGAGTCAGCTTTTGACGCATATATTAGACATTTCTTCAATTTTAGTAGCTCTGTAGTTTAGGGATTACTGTTTGTATAATCAGATTTTTATGGAGTTGCCCTTGCAAAAGTAATTTGATGCTTTCCAGTCAAAGGACAGCAGGAGTTTGGTAACTTCTTATGGGTAGGTCAGTGAAATGCAAGTCTTAGCTAATTGTGTTTGTTCTGTGTTTTGCCAGGATAAGATGGCACCAAGACCCATCTAGAATTGCTATTTAATGTAGTTTTGAGTTCCAGTCAGAATACCAGCTTTTCTTTGTATCTCTCCTAAGTCGTATGCTTAGGTAAAAATCACTTTACATGCCTTCAGTGGTAAAAGGTCTATTGTCTGTTACTAGAGTAAGTTTGCCCACAAACCATTGAGGTGCATATTAATTAAGAAAAAAGTAAAGAAGAAAAAAAGAGGAAGTTGCCCTTGAGTTTTTTTTTAAACAGGTGTTTTGAAGTTATGCTATTTCTGAAGTTACTAATACGTTTAAAAGTGTACATCGCTTGTCAAGGAAAAGTGTTCGGTGTAATGCTGCATCTATAGGATTCATTTCAGATCTGAATTTTTTCCATATTTCAAAAGAATAGAGTTGTTTTGCTCCTCATATGTGTCTCATTGATGTTGGTCACTTGGTTGTCTCGTATATGACTCTTCTTGAGAGGAAGATTGTACAGAAATCCAGCTTCAGGAATAAACTTTCCTTTTAGGCCTTTCCTTCCTTTTTCCATCTTTTGTTTCATCGCTTGAGAACTGTTGTTTACCTGCCGGGTTTGGAATGTTGGCTTTAAAATAAAACACAAACACTATGTCAGTAGGTATTCCACATAGGAAATTCTGGGTTTCTGTAGCTAATAGATATTCATCAGTTTTAGTATAGATCTACTCAATTTATTAAATCAGTCTCTGCTATTCTCTTTCCTGCTAGTGAGAAGACTAGTTGGACACTATTGTTTAATTTCAGTCACTTTGGCATAATATAAATTCACATTTCTAAACTTTTATATGTTTCTTTTCTCTTTAAGAGCAGTGTATAGTAGTGAATTCTGTGAAGGCACTGATTCCTTGTGAAATTTGCTGCCCTACTCTGAGTGAATTCTTTTTCTTTCCAATACACTCAGTACTTTGGGAAAAATAATTTTGCTTGATGAACAGCCAGCTGCCCTTTTGCACCTTATATGTACTTAGTTGTCTCTTACTATATAGTTTAGCATTTCCTCTCTTCAGGAAAGCTCATGCAACTGTCCTAATAGAGTGTACATTCATCTACCCAACACTTCAGTTGCTTGGATTGATTAATGCTTTTTCAGAAGGTTTCTTGTCTCTTTTAGAGTGCTGATGTAAGCCTGATCAATATCTCTCAGCTGTGTGGTTTATAAACACTCAGAACCAGAACAAACTAACCCCAAAATTTGAGTTTGTTCTAGTTGCTAACACTGTGATCTGCAACGTCAGAGGACACTGAGGGCTCTGTCAGTCATACAGGCACTGCTTGTTTTGGGAAGATTATCAATTAAGTTGTGATTTGAAGTTGTCTTAAATATGTAGCTGTTTGCCAGATTATTTTTTCCCCTATGAAGTACAAGTGGTCTAAAAATGTGAATGTTGCATTAAATAGGCATCTCTGTATTGCTCTTCCATCTGGAGACCTGTTGTTATATTGCCAATGTATTTAAGTATTGATGATAATGAATCTATTACTCAGATCATCATCTTAAATGTCTAGGTCATAATATTTAACCTATTTGGCTGAATTTTATAATTTGAACTTACTTGACAATTTGATTACCATTTTTTAAAAAAATTAATGTCGCATTAAAAGTAAAGCAAAGTTGATGTCATTCAACACAAATATTCAAATACTGCCTCTTGGGCTTCAATCTCATTAGTTTGGGGTTTTTTTTCAAAATATTCTAGCCACAATAATATTTTGCATATCTTTTTTCCTTCCACAAGTGCAAATGTTGCCCTTAAGACTGAAAAAATTGTAAACAATGGCCCTTGAGTCTCTGTGGAGGACTTCACTTTTTTCTATGTGTCATCTGTTGGACGAGCTAAAGCAAGACAGAGACCTGAAACTCTGCCTTTTTAATATAAATAGGGCTGGACCATATATATCTCTAGGTCCTAAGTAACTACAGGCAGATAGGCTGACAAGTAAACCTGAAGTACATCTCAAAGCCTTAGGATATAACTCTTCTGCTGTTTCTCCTGTGATAAATATGAGGTAGTTCCTCTTTTGATGCAGTGTCTGCACTGCTGTTGGCCATCACAGAACTGTAAGAAATGGTAGTACACATTGCCTTACTTAAAAATCCCAGGGTAAAAGGCAAAAAGCTAGTTAGAAATTAAGCCTGAATGTAGCACTTGTTGATAAGCTGTTCTTTTAGTAGCGTTGTAATTGTGGATATTTAGGATAATAGATTCAATATTATTTGATATCCAAAGGTGCTACTATCACTGTATTACTGGACTGTAATACTGTTGTTCTTAGTGCTTGATGGTGGCTGAAGCACATAACTTGGCAGGGCTTATGTTGTGGGGCTTGTACCCATAAATGCTCCTAACAAGGTATACTTTTTAAGGTGTTTCATGTGCTTTTCAGTTTTCACTCATTTGTCTTTCTATATATTTTCTTCTTACAGTTAGAACATAGAATTCAGATTTGCTAAGAGCTTTTAGCAGAAGTCATTTAGAGCAAACAAGGCAGATAAGACCTTAAAACACTAAGGAAATATTGAGGGCTATACTTTGAGCTGTCTTCTGTGTTTCTGACCTGTTCTGCAGATTTAGGTGTGTATTTTGCAAGTTTACTGATTATGGCAGCTGTAAATATATAGAGAAGACTTTTTGTGACGATGTTTCCAGAAGGCAAATGGAATTATTAGTTTAATTTTTCTCTTCAAATATGGCCAACACTGAGAAATCTATTATTTCTCTTTTTAGAAGAAATACTTGCACAACAGCAAATAGGTATTGAGAGTTTCTAATCTTACTTTCTTTTACACTTGGTTGAAGTACATCACTTAAAGTCTGTAGTAGAACAAGAAATGCTACCAGTTAGATAATCCTACTAGGTTTTGTTCTAAATTTTGGAAGGGGGATTACTTTTGTTTTGATGAAGCAATTTAAAATTACTTTCTCTGGTGTGTTTCAGTATTTTCAAGGCATGAAATTCTAGACCTAGTTTGGTAAATAAACCCCTAATGAATGTACTATAAACTGTGTACAAATTTATGACTAAATGTGGTGTTTATTTAGAAAGTGAGGTTTTGTAGTTCTGCTTGTCAAATACTGGAAGTATTTTCAGTATATTTAAGGATGGAAATAGGTATTTCAGAATTTGATTTGTCTTAAATGAGATAAGAATTCTGATTCAGATTCCCCCATGAATTCATAAAATTCGGTGTGTTTCACTATAGAGCTTCTAGTCTATGAATGAGATTGCGGTTGTGTTACCAATTCTCAAATGTGTGTAAAAGTTAAAGGAGCAAAGCAAAAATTATCTAATATTGGTTCTGATTATAAATTACAATTTAGTCAGCTGAATTAAGCAATTAAAATCAGTCACATGATTGAAAAGCATGTTTATGTTCAGGAGTGTTAAACACCTTACTTTCTCACTCACTTCAGAAGCTAGGTAAAAAGCATTTTTTTTTCCCCAAAACACCTTGCTAGTATATGGAAATTTCATCACAGCTCTAATTGTTAAGACCTATCTTTATCCACAAAACAATACTATGCATCTTTAACATGGGGGTTTAGTTGCTTGGTGAGATGCTTTACTGCTTTATTTTTAACTTTGCTTATGAAATAGTGCTATTATGGAGGAAAAAATAGTAATTGCTATTTAGATAGTACTGCATTGAGGTCTTCTGATTTGGAAGTGTGCAATTTCTGTTTCCTCCCTTCCCGTCTTTCAAGGTGGCAAATAAATATGTTTTTGCAACTTAGAATTATAAAAGACTGAATAATTCAGCATAAAATCTGTTGCCTTAAAAAGATGAAGAATCTATGTATAAAGTTCCAGTAACTAATAAAATAAAATGGTTACTGAGGACCTCTTCTTTGCATAAACTTGAGTATAACCTCAAAGCTGTTTCTGCAAAGTCACTTTTTCCTTTTGGGAGGAGGAAAAGCATCTCCGTTTATCTGGTAAACTGAAAAAAGAGAATCACGTCCCTAAGTACAAGAATTCCATTTATGCTTAGTATTTTTAACTATAGTATCACTATCTGCAGTGGTGCTCCAACTTAAATGTATCTTTCTCACTTTTAATTACAAAGAAATGGAAGTAGTCTACAGCTAAATTGCCAACTTCAAGTGCCTTGGGTAATGTCATATATAGTCACATCTAATTAAAAGGTATTATTATGGAAATCAGTTGTTGGACGCATATCCTGAGGATCCTTTGTTATTGGAATATGAGTTTAATGATGTGAGGCTTAGAGGGCACTGCTGGATCCTATAGTTAGGTTTTGGAGACCCATTTACACACAGCACAACTTGTTAATTCTCTAGATAAATGTGTCACAATTCCCAAGTAGAGCATAGAATCAAACAATTTTTACTCATCTCCTGGTGTTATTGAAACTGATGTCTTGTCACTGTTCTGAAAACCTCATCTCAGTGAACAGGATGAAACAGATTATTCACTATCTCGCTTAAGCATGCCCACTATTAGATTGTTCACAGGATTTGATTTCCTGAGAGAGTTTTCTGTTAACAATCTTTCAATTACTGTTGAAAGGTTTTTATGACCACTTAAAGGAGGGAACTACCAAACTGTTCTGTGGGCCTTTAAATAATTGCAAATGGGAATCTAATGATAACAGAGATTCCCATTTTAAAACCATGAAATTGTTAATTTGTCTATCTTTACAGCTTTCTCATTTATGTTGATAATTCTGAGCAATTTAAAATCCAATTACTTCCAAAATACGACAGTAATTAGATTAGTGTTTTTACATGAATAGAATATGTAGCATAAAAAAAATCATTTTGAGGGATATTATTTTAGTTATTTGAAGTGGAATTGAAACTACCCAGTTAAGATTCTCTTTAAACTTGTGGCATGAGGAAAAGTGTTAATGTTAAAAACAATATTAAATGAAAAGAAAATGTGAGTTTAGTTTATATTACCATGTACAAAAAGGATTGAGAAAGCAGGGGTGAAGCAAATAGTATACAAATAGGAGAGGGTTTTGCCCTATTAGAAGAAACAGTGTTGCTAATTAAACATGCTAAAAGAACACACTGCTGTTTCACTGAAGTTGTAAAGGTAATATTTATACAAACAACTACATAATTTATAAACAGTAAAAATTAGTCCAGAAGTGGTGGGAGGGAAGCAAAACCCAAAAGGCTTTCTGCTTGAGTGTGTCTGACAAGGCATGGCTTCTGTCTGTGGTAACTGATAAGGTCTCTGCTTTGTTGTTGTGTGTTCTTATATCTTCTGTCTGCTGATCCAGCCCGCAGTGTTGTCCGATCGGTGAGGAATGTCAGGAGGCTGTAGCAAAAGGGACATTAAATGGCTGACACTGAGGGATGGCAGTAAATGAGATGGGAGCTAAATATATAGGTTTGTGACATTCTAGCAGCTGGTTAAAGTCCTGCTGTTTGTTGCTTGAGTGTATCAGCCTTAAAAAGGAAGAGAATGCATTGTAGCACCGAGAAGAAAAAAAACAGCTGGTGGCTTATCAGTCAGCCCTAATGACAGAGAAGGTCGCAACAGTTTGGAAGGGCAAATCTTGAAAGAGTGCTTTTATTAGTAACATGAAATTTTTAATTTGATATGAGTAGTTTTATAAAACTACTTTAAAACTTGGCTTGTTCGATGTAAAAAAAGCATGAATGCTTTGTTTGTTTTCCAAACAAAATTACTTTAAAAATTTGCTTATTTACTTCTGATTCAAGCAGTTTATTACGTGATTTTTACAGTAACTTACTTTTGATGTTTTCTTGCTCCATAACTGGACTCTTGGAAACAGTTTGATACTTGATTAAGTATCTTGGAGTTTAATGCTTAATTTAGAAATAAAAAGGCTTATTATTCTAAAAGATGAAAGTATGAATACCCTCAAATGGTATGAACTTTGTATCTTAATCCTCATCTTTATCAGAGAGATAGAAAAGTGGCATGTGATTTAAATATGATTTTATGTTTGATGCTCTTTCAAAATGAAAGTTTAACGTTTGGAAAAATCTGTGTCTAATTGCTTGAAAGCTTCATATTTGACATGTAACTTACAACTACATCTAGAGAACATCACATCTTTCAGTGAAGGCTGTTTGAATGTAAGCATAAAGTAAGTACAGCACCTTAGTCAAAAGATTAGTCCTGCTTGATATTCTTTGCTGCTTCTTCGTGTCTGAGATCTTTCCAGTTTCTTCTCAAGAACCTGTGTAGTTCTTGAATCCACACTTGATAGTTACCACTGTCTTATAGCTGACTCACAGAGAAGTGAAGAGCAAAACCTTGTCTGTGGCTCCGCAGCAAGTAAAGCAGTAGTGAAGAAAACCTTTCTGTCCCCTATTGTACTCACAGGGAGTGTTGGTGCCTCTGACGCAGGCTCCAGCAGATCCCAAGAGAAGCTGTGGGCTAAAGACGTGAAACTGTAATACAGGTTAAAGCCTTTAGCAGAGAGGGCTTTCCCTTTTTGTTCTTAGTGTTCCTTATACTGTGGCATACTCTGTGAGGATGAGATTAGGAAATTCCGTATCTCCTGCTCTTAGCGGGAATCAGTCGTCCCCTTCCTTAAAGTTCATTGGAGTGTTTGTGGAAGCGAGGTGTAAACTGAGCAGCTTTGTGTCAGCTTTTACAGGACTGCAACAATGATAATTGGGTCTCCTTTGTCTTAATGTTAAGAGGTTTACTTCTGTTATGGGAGCAGCTTCTGCTTGTGACAGTAGTACTGTCAGTGTGGTTTTCTCTCATTTTGAGATAGTCTTGCATTAATTTATGTGTATGTGTTTGTGTTTTTTTTCCTCTATGGTATGTGAAAGTTCAGGTGGTTTGTACGTAGCAGGATGATGTACCAGATCAGGTTTTCAGGCCTTGAATAAAAGAGATTAGAGAGATTTGAGCTGCGTTGCTCAGGGAGTTTGATGCATTGTGTTTAGGCAGATTGACTTTTTTTTATGTACCTCTGTATAGAGAGATTTATGGCTGTGGAGCTATATAGTAATTTGAAAATCTTCCCATGTGTTTAGTAAAGGTTCCCTTTTTTAATTAGCACAGCAGCAATTTATGGATCTTCGTTTTGAATTCTGTAACTTGTTTGGGCTAATGCCAATATTACCTATGTGTTACATTATACAAAAATATCAGAATAGATATCAACAGAATTTATCTAATCTAATAAACTTGCCTTTATTCCTTCTGTATGGAGTCTATTTGTAGTATTAGCTCTTTTCCAACTGATTGTTTCATTCTGCACAGTAAATAACAGGAGCACACTGCTTTTCATGCTTTATATGTCAGAGGTCAGTAATTTAAGAGTTATTTTTAAATTATCTCTATCTTTGTAGTCTGTTATCTGACTTCTGCTGCTTGTCTTGAAAGGAACCTATGGAGTGCAGTGTCTTCAATGTTTTGAAATTTCTTGATTCTTTAGTGATATAATGTAAGGTCTTATGGCGGCATTCATTTTCACAAAGAACATAGATCTCCCTTTAGATTTGGATTGCTTTCTATCTTCCATCTGAAGGTTCTATTATCTTAATGCCAAAACTATATGATGGAGGTGTAATTTTTCTACAGGAAAATGAAAAAATAATTGTTACTCAATCCTAGGACAATAAAGCTTCTTGGTATTCACTTTATTTTGAACTCAATGGTAAATCTCTTGGCATAAGTGTTTACATCTTGGGTGAGTTTTTAGAAAATGAAATTGAGCAGTATATTGATTAAATATGGTAATTTGCCAAATCTAGAACCTTAGGACACCTATTTTTTTTTTGTATGCTGTTAGACCAATCTTCAAATTGGTCAAAGAATTGCTGAAGAAATTATATTAGCTCTTCAACAGCTAATCTGGGAAAACAGTGACTTTGAGGTTAAAGGTACTACTGTTGTGTTATCATACTGTTGTGTTTTCTTTTTCCACCTGTGGTAACACATCTGTGCATTGTGTTTAAAAAAATAAAGTGGAACCTTCTGCCTAGAGGAGCTGAAAATACATTTTCTGGGAAGAGATGTTAGTGGTTCAGTGTTGTTTCAATGGATGAGAATTAAGCTGGCATCCTAGATAACATCTTGAAGATACTGAGTTTTGTATATGCAGGAATTACTACATCCTGAATTCTTATGACTTTATTATGATGGTGAGTTATGACAGATACCTGTTTCAAACAGATGACAAAAGAAAACTATATGTTGGCTTCTCTAGTTAGTTGTAATGCATTCAGCCAACTCTCTGTAGCTATTCAGATGATTCTATCACATTAATCAGAATTTCAGTGCTAAAAATTTAGTTTATTTAGATAAATATCTAGCTATCATCATATTTCATTAAAAATTTTCAATACCTAACAGGGACAATGCCAAATATTTAATTTTAATTTACTCAGGTTCTCCTTTAAACTGCAAGTTTAGAATTTGGAGAAAAAAGTTCTGTCCTTCAGTGTATTATTTTTTATTTGTTTTTATCTTTTAATCTGTGCTTTGAGATTTCTTTGTTCTTTAGTCAAGAAAGCTATATTACCATTATTAAAATTATGTGGAAAGCTAGCCTGATTTTTATTAATCTGGTCTAATGTATTTACATGAGGTTTGTAAAGCTGTTTGTCATCTAAACACACTCTCAAAGCCTTCAGCAAGAGGTTATTAGAGGTGAATGATGTGGATTTAAAGGATTTAGTAATTCATTCTAAATCCCAGCTCTACTTTTAAATGCACTTTTTTCCTTTTTTTTTTTGCTTCTGGAAGGAGCATTTTAAGCATTAGGATGTGGTCTGCTGGGTAAAAATGATATTTTATTGACATGGATAATCTGGTTTGTTTAGCTTACAGCTGCAATGATCAGAAAGATTCTGGGCTTTTTTGAATGATCACTGTATCAGTAGCTGATATTCTGCTCAGTCAGGAACAAATGCGAATAATCTGTAATGGCAAAGTCAACCCTACCAGCAAAGCTAACCTTACAGAATTAGGGTGTGTAAATTGTGGCACCCTGACAGGATCTGAAGGGACACCCTACAAGAGAGCTGGAGAGGGTCTTTTAGGGTAGATCGGTGGGAATGGATTTAAACTGAAAGAGGGTAGAATTAAATTACATGTTAGGAAGAAATTCCTCACGCTTAGAGTGGTGAGAGAGTGGGACAAGTTGCCCAGAGATGCTGTGGATGCCCCATCCCTGGAGCTGTTTAAGGCCAGGTTGGATGGGGTTCTGAGCAACCTTGTCTGGTGGAAAGTGTCCCTGCCCATGACAGGAGTATGGAATTATATGATCCTCGAGTTCCCTTCCAACCCTGACTGTTCAGTGATTTTATGAAAAGCAATAAGTTGTCATTTTTAAGATGATTATGTTGCTACAGTGTTGGGGCTTTAATTGTATGGTGGTGCTTCATAAAAACAATTTCGTTTTTATTGTAGCAAGCAATATATATATTAAAATTAATCACCCAATTAATATAACCTCAGTTTTCTATCTGAAATTATATGGTATGCTATTTGTTTTGGCCCATTCCAGAACACAACTAGAAGTAGTATTTAATTTGTTAAATAATGTTACAATGTCAGAATACAGGTACTAGCAAAGAGAACTTAACAGTTGAATAGGACTTTACCCTTTGAAAATTTAATACTTGTGATTCTAGTAACAGAACTACTTGAAGTGGCAGAATCTTAAATTGAAACAAATCCTGATTTGTCATGTTAAAAAAAATCCTAAAAATTCTAATTTATTGTACCACCTGTTTTAATGTTACTTAGAGAATATCACCAGTAAGAATAATAAATGAGTAGTTTTTAAGGTAGACCAAACTGTTATGGTAATCCATCTTTAAACCATTAAACATATCAGCAATTGTTAATCCTATAGCGAGAACAAGGTGCTACTGTTGATCACTCATTGTTTATCATGTTCTTAATACAGTTTTACTGGAAAACATAGATAAATTTGTATCAGCATTTCTTATTAAAGGCCATGTGCAGAGTCTTATGTAGGCAAGGTCTGTTTACTGACTGTCCAACGGATGCTAAATATTGCACTCAGTTTTTCAGAGCCAACTGACTTGGAGCGTGTTTCAAGATTCAAAAATTCAAGAGATTTTGGTTCTGAACATAATGTGAACAATTCAGTGTTTGAATTGTGCTGATGGCACCAGCTTTCTAGATGAGGTGAGTTAGAGGTTATGCAGCACTGAGGAGGACTGACTCATGCATGCCATGAAACATAAATATCCCAGTACTTAGAAGAGAGATTTAGGTTGTTCTCTCCTGCTCCACATAGTGCTTACTAATAAGTTTGATAAAGTTTCTGGCAATCTTTCTCCTTTCTGGACATCCCATAGACTCTGTACTGTTCTAATTGCTTAAAAAGACAATTAAATATAATGTAATTTGAAGGAATTTTACATGTTACCAAAATTACTCCTACACTAACTGCATTATGTAATACTTCAACAGAGTTCTGGGAAAGAGTAATAGATACAAATATTTGAATGCAGAGAACTCATTTCCTCTGTTGCTAGCTGATTTTTTTCATTGAAACCTCTGCAGTGAGTAATGGGCAAAACCTTAGCACTAATGTGTTCTTTTCACTTTCCTCCAGATGCTGATATTTTTTGTATAGTATATCAGACTTCAAAACACTGAATGTTCTCCTGCTGCACAAATACTGTGTTTTAGTAATGTACTACATTATGTTCATATAATTTTGGTTTTGCATTAATACATATTTTACAGATTTTTTTGAACTAGACCAAGCTAGTCTTACTCCCACAATAATTATAAGTTCTTTCCCATGACAAGACAAGTTATTATCTGGCTTTGATGTTGAAAAGTGATTATGGTAGTAAAACTAGAACTAAACAAAAAAAAAAAAAAAAAAGACAAACCAAAATGCCCCTAACCCTATGATCTTTGTTAAAAATATATGCAATGTACTAAATAAAGATGGAACCAGTCTGAGTGTATTACATATGTACTGGAAATTATGTTTAGCCATTTAATGTGCTGTCTCGGGTTGAAGACAGGTATGTGCTGGGAAAGGCAGAACCCTCCCTCAGAAACCCCCACCGCCCTCCCCCCCTACAACCCAAATTACTAAAATTAAGCAGCCTTCAGGCAAGATATGGGGANACCCTCTGAGGAGAATGGAAGAGACTCCGAGATGGAACGCAGGAGTTCTGGTGCAGGGATGGATCAGATGGGTCCCAGCGGGGTGAGCAGAAGCAGCAGCAGCAGCAGGAAAAAAACGGCCTGTTCTTTTCCAAGCAACCACAGCTCTTGAGTGTCCTCTCTCCTCGAAAAACCAACACAGCAATGACCCTTCTTCTTTTTCCTCCCCCTTCCCCGGCAAGCCTTTGTTTTGCAAATTCACTTAAGCATCGGCCATCAGGTTCCCTCGCAACAAATGGAACAAAATTCCATAGGTAAAGAGAACGAAAAAAGGGACAACACTCCAATGTCCCACATACACTAAGGAAAAGAAAAAGATGTTTTCATTATCTCCTTTCTGAGATGTTCTCTTCTTTGTGACTACTCAAATTTTAGAGAATTAGAACTACTTTAAATATTTTAGCTGTAGTGACCCTTTTATTAAATGCTGGGTATTAAATTGCTCACACTTGAAGTAATCTCAGAGAAGAGGTAATAAACAGATGTGATATAAGTTTTGATTTTGTTTTTTATCTAGCATAAAAGTACCTATTTAAAAATATGATAAATCCTAATTTTCTGACAGTTGATACACAGTATTTTATTCTCCAGTATCTTAATGGTTTTATTTTTGTGTTTAAGAGATGAAGAGATTATTTAATGATAATTTGTATGTATGAGTTGCTTACAGCACAGCATTTCTAATTTACTACTTAACTTCATCACTTAAATGCTTCAATAGTTCTCATTTAATTTTGGTTATAGTATAAGAATGGTATATATCAGATACAACAAATCAAAGTGGATATATTTGACATAAACAGATTATCTGTGTCATGCTGATGATACTCACCACAAGTGTACTCTGGCCTTTATTTGGTTATATTGCTTAGAAAACATGCCATGTTTAGGGATGGAGAGAATGTTTCTCATGCACTGCTGTCTGCAGTAACTCTTCTATTGCCTGTAGTAGGTGGATTTGGTAGAGACTTGGGGAAACAACTTCACATGTTGTCACTAACTGTCTTTAACAACCACCTAAAGTTAGTTTCTATGTAAAAATTAACTTCTAAATGTGGTTACTGTTGTCTCTGTTCACTGTATTGACAGTGATAATACCATCTGCTTTGTCAGCCTCTTCTCCCTTTAAATCTCATCAGATAATGTTTTTCTTAACTGTGTTACAAACTTGCTGAATTCCACCAGAGCACATTTAATCCTCACACTACATGTTAATGCAGTTAATGAAAGATTTTCCAATTTCAGCATTATTCTTGAAACATTGTACTTTTCCCCCTTGATTTCTGAAATGTATACAGGTGGATGTTTATGTAAACTTGGCCTTCTTTGTTTTTAGTTAATCCATGTGGTCACTGAGTAAGTTGTGTATGGGATGCACTTGTTTTTATTTGATAGCAGTTCTTACTGCTTCAACAAAAGCCTTGTAGCTGTTTTCTGTTAAGTGTGGTGTTGAATCATTGAAAATACTTAAAAAGCATGGAATATATCTGAGGTTTTGTCTTCATGGAAAAAGAAAATTTCTGTTCTCTTAATCCCAACCTACCAAAAAAATGCAATAGTATCATCTTCTCTTTGGGAGGAGAAAGTGGCAGCAGTTTCAAGTATTTAAAGAAAATATTTTGAGTGAAAGAAGGAGGTAGGGGCTGTAAATGTTAACTGAAAAGTTATGTATTTAGTCCATAACGGCTATTTCACTGGCAAATTACATGTGTACAGGTGTAAATGCTAGTTCTCTTAACAGAATGTTTATGTGTTTGTACACTTACGTGTACAGAAATACACGTCACTACAGCTGTGCATGTAAAAAAAAGCCTAACTAACCAAACATTCCCCCCCCCCCCAA
>VXBU01002480.1:19730-52086 GCA_013400315.1 Bombycilla garrulus
TAATTTTTTCACAAAGTTGTCATTGTGGAAATGGTTATATGGTCATAATATAGTAATGGAATAAATATTGGAGAATGTTATTGCTAGAAAGCATATACAGTGTAAGGGTAGGTTAAATTACCCATTTGTCATTTCTTTTTCCCCTGTAAAATGTTTCAGGTTACTTTCTCAGAAATTCATTCTCAAAGATACCTGTCTATAACTTTATGCTAAAAGCTTTGTTTTTTTATTATACACTAAACTACCTAACTGAAAGCATACAATCTTACAGTTTAATATGCTGTATTTTATTTTCTAATACCTCAAGTGGTTTTATACTTGTTTCAAGTTAGAGGCCTTCAAAAAAATAAAATCAGCCATAGGTATCTGATTTTTTATTATTATTATTATCTAGGACCTGGCTGAGAGTAATGCAAGATTTTCTAAGAAATGCAGAAAAATAACTCCTAACAGTATCATAAAATAATATTCCTTTAAAAAGAAGACAATGAAAAAAAAAGAACTAAATTTGCTGATTTTGATGGGTTGATGAAAGCTTTATTGGATTCAGAGTCCATTCTTGTATTTGTTTTGTCAGTATAGGGCTATTTTTTATCTTCTGCTGTAGTATTTCCAGTTTGCTTCCATGTAAATGTTACAATTAAATGCATTAGCTGATTTTCTTTGTAAAGAAGACTCATGAAAATAATGTACTTGAATTGTATTTTATTTTTAAGAAATTTATTAATCCTTGGAATAATGTTAATCTTGCTTACAAAGAGTACTCGCATCAAACAGACAACACAGTAGTGTCTTACACATTCATCACTCTTTGATTTGAATGCCTTCATTGTCTTGCAGTTCCTTTGTGTCTCTTCATTACTCCATTTCCATGGTTGGCATTTTAGCCTGTAACTCTGTCAGATTAAGTTATCTCCTAAATGGTTTTGGAGTATGACTACTGCAATCTGAAGACATAGAAGGTTTCTTCTCAAGTGGCTAAACCGACTGCCAGCATTGCTGTTTAAGATAAAATTACCAGATATTCTCCACTATAACATCTGGTTTTTAGTTGCTTCTTAACCATGACATATTTTAACCACTGAACCACGTAGAGTTCTGGTCTTCAGATGCTTTTTATTCTGTGTGGAAAATTATATTAAAGTGAAATAGCAGGAAATGCTGCTCTCCAGGTCTTCAAAAAGCAAACCAACCACCAGGACATTTTAAACCACATTTTTGGGATCTTTAGTTTGTTAACTGTATCAGTATGCAATCTGAAAACTAATTTGACCATGGAGAAGGCTGAATATAAGGTGTAGTTTTCTCTCTTGATGAAAATCCACTTTCAGCTGGCAGTTATGTCTGACATATAACTAGGCTGTAAAATAAAACTGGGAAAAATATGGATAAGGGAAGGCAAGGCTGCTGGCAAACTAATTGAGAAGTCTGAAGTTCTTGTCCTGTTATGTTTTCAAAAAAAAAGAAAGGAAATTATACTTAAAGGTAGTCTTGAAATAGAGAATTTGTTTTTTATATATGACATCACTGTACTGAAGTTGCTTTCTACTGGAGTTCGAGAATTGAATAACATCATCAAGAGCGGACATTTATGGTTACAAGTACTCAGTTGCAGTAATTACAGTGGGGTTTTTTTAAAGGAAATAACAGAATTTACGTGATTTTTCTAAGCTGGGGATCAGAAGGTGAAACCAAATGCTGGATTACCAGAAACATAGATAGATTGCAAAATATTTGGTATGAATTATTAGTAAAGAAAGGGCTCCTTTTTTGTGTTTATAGTATTTTTCTGAATTTAGCTGCTTATTTTATCTTAAAATATGCTTAAAGTCAGCATGAATGGTAGAGCGTCTTTTGGTTTTGTTATAATGAGAAACTACTGAGCTTTCCTTGAGACAATCCGTAAAATAATGTTTAGGGCTGTGTATGTAAAGTACTCAAATACACATTGTACCTAAGGAACATAAAAGCTTTTTAAAACTTTTCTTGATTTGCTGAAGTTGAAATAGACTTGAAGACTAGCTTATTTTGGCTTTTTTTCCAGTAATAAGTAACTGACTCTGCAAAATCAATGGTTAGTAAGTCACTAACATTTGCTAGTAAGATGATAGAATAAATGAGTTTTTAATTGAGTTAAATAATTGTTTGATCAAATGCATGTGTTTATATTCCTTCTTGCTAGATTTAGATGTTTCAATCAATTCAGGTTTTTTCAAGTTGATTTCCCTTAATGAAGTACATAATTTTTTTTGTAAGTTAAATTAGTTCTTCCCACATCTTATTTTCATATTTCAAAGGGAACCACAAAATGCAAAAATCACAATAGTAGTATGAAATTTAGTACTACTTGTCTGCCTGAAGTTCCTCAGATTTTAGCATGCATGGAAAGATCCTTAAACACTGCATATCCCATACTGTGAAAACCAGACACACTTCTTTGTAGTCTCTTATTAATCAGCAGCTCTGAGTCTTTGGCATGGTTCATTCTTACTTTTCTTTACTACTTTTGTTCTGGATGTGGGGACTGGTGAGGACTATAAAGGCATGTGGTCTGCTTTGGAAATAGTTGTTCTATGCATAGGAAATACAAGATGGTTTTATCAGGGGTTTTCTTATGCAGTGGACTTGTTTGGTAGGTCACCACATGGAAATTTTGTTGACTCTTGGGAGTATCAGTTGCTGCAGAATAATCATTAATACCACCGAGTAGGTAGAAGCATTAGATTTGGAGCAGCTTTTTTCCCCCAGTATATTTGGTTGTGCTTAAACACTTTGAGTAACAAAGATCCTCATGTACAGTCTCTGAAGATATGGTGTTCTGTCCCTTTTCTTTAAGGGTTGTGTTTTGAATATCTTCTCAAAAAAGGCAACAACTATCTTACACACCAGCGAGACCCAGTAGTGTTTTGTTCACGCTGAAAATTTCAAACATGAAAAGTTAGCAAACTGAGGGAGGGTTAGGGTGATGATGAAGAGAAACAGGCAGAGGTTGAGCAATGAGGGTGTAACTGGTTGGAACTTCAGCATCTGAGCTCCACTAAACACTTGTAATTCTTGGCTTTTAGGATGTACGTGTGTTTGTGTGTTACCTTCTTCTGGAGATTGTTTCTCTGGTTCTGATTTTGAGTTGAGGAAGATTTGAGTGCATGAAAATAAAACTCAGGAAAACAATTGTGAAATACCACTAGTGAAAATTTTACATATAAAAATATATTGAGTGTAGAGAGATACTAATTGTTGTGGAAGGAGAGACTGACTTCATTTGATTGCTTTTTCTGTGTTGTTGATGTAGAAGCAGTTAATCTTAGCTTGAGCCACTTCTGCTTAATTTTTAACATAATCTCACTTTTCAAGATGTGTGAGGTTAGATACATCCAAAGTAGTGAAGCCTTAAATTGGTCAAATTGATTTCTGAACCTCTACTAGTATAGTTTCTATACTAGCAATTCTCTGGGGGTGAGGTGAATCCTACAGTACTCAAATACAGTGTGAGAAACACTCACAGAAATTAAAGGGAAGTATTCTTACTTTGTACAAATGGTCAAACAGTATTCCTAAGCACAGGTGTGTTATTTATAAACATAGTGCAGTGATGAGTGTGATTGGGTGACAGTATGAGACAAAGAACACAAGAAATAGTGTTAGATGTTAAGAATGGTCTTCTGTATTTGTCAGGTGTCTCGTTCTGATAATTTTGCTTCTTAGTCTAGCTGGCCTGACAGATAAGAAGCAGTAGCTACAGATACGACTGGATTCTGACAAAACTGTCTAACTTGAAGGCTTGCTCTGTGTTCCTGAGTTGTGATCTTGCTAGTCACTGCTGTCTCTCCAACAAAAGAGTCTGAATTATGAGTTTTCTATGAGTTCTGAGCTCAGACTTTTAAGATGGTTGTCTGAAGAACTGAATACTGACAGCAATACATTGGTACAAAAGGTAGGGGATCATTTGTTAAAGCAATACTTGGCTTAATCTATGATATTCTATTACGGATGAGTCAATTAGGACTGCACCTCAGGTAGTGTCCTGCAATGTTCTCCTTCATCTTGTATCTCTAACACATTGATAGGATAGAAAATATGCTTAGAAATGAAGCCATTACCGAATGCTTTTTAAGACAGTTTTGAATTCTAATTCTGTCTTGAAATTACTGTGCCTGACGTCAACAACGTGGAATTTATTACACAAATGTAGAGTAATATGCTGATATAGGGGGGCATAAATGTTTCATATGAATATAAAACTAGGGGAAAGGATCAAGGCTGAGGTAATGGAGAAGGGTATTTAGGGACAATGAGTGTTGAAACAAACACAAGAACCAAATTTTTGAGGGAGGGTAAAAAACAACCTGGGATGTGTTAATAAGAATGTGATTTGTAAGATGTAATTGTTCCGAGTAACTTAACGTTGTTGAGATTTCAGTAGAAGTACTGTCTTGTCTAGGTATCCTCCTTTTAGATACGATCATCAAATTCTAGGGCCCAAGAGAGGCAATGGGAATAGGCAGGGGTTTGGAAGGAATAGCTGTTTAAAAAGACTCCAAGTGTTAATACGTATGTTTTGGAAAGAGAAGGCAAGGTTGAGCTGCCTTGGAACAATTTATGAAGACTCCTTATAAAGAGTATATCCTGAGAGTAACTGGTTTAACATTTAACAGATTATGTTGCAGTTTAAAGTCTGTGATTTCTCAAGTAGAAATTCTAAATAATGTTCAGACAACACGAATAAAGCTGCAAAGTTGAGGGTAATACAGATTCCTCCCTTTCTTTTCTTTGTATCCTGTGTAGTTCTATTTAACTTATTTTTATCCAAATAATGTTATTTGATTATTCTTTTATTCATGATCCAAATGAATGGAACATCAGAGTCTGCTGTTTCTCTTGGGAGATTGAGAGTATAACAATAGTCAGCTTGTGTGTTAAAATATTGATTTAAAGTCAGCTTTGCAATATTATTTTAGCACTATTGGTGGAATGGCATAGATATCTAAAGTTTAGTGTGCAGAAATGTGGTTGTGGCGAAAAGCAAGTAAGATACTATTCATGTAAGGCAATGGTACAGTTTTGTTATTAAACATGAAATGTGTGACATGTAAGATTTTAATATTTCACAGCTGAACTTTATTACTTGTTCATTGCTTTATCAAGGTTTAGTGAATTTTTATTTAATTTCTTATGATTCACATTTTCTGTGTGTGTTAAGTTCCTTTTGTCTTTACTCCACACCCCCTCACCTCCCTATAGTTGATGCAGACTTTATAATATGTCTTTGTTTTCTGAGCTTGCAATACTAAATAACTTTGGGAGTATATATTCCCAGAATAGTTTAGCTGCTGTGAAACGCTGTTAATTCACTTGTGTTCATAATTTCTGCTAACTCTTAAATGATTTCTGGTCTTTTGCAGTTTCATAAGGATTTCAAATATGTTGAGTTTTAGTACTCAGGCCCAATTTTAATTAGCTGAGGAAATGAAAGTCAACAACTTCTTCACAAGTCCATTGAATAACTTTGTTTACCAGGATCTAAAATATTCTGAGTGTTACAGCAATTTCTCTTCTTTTGATTTCTTTGAATTTAATGTTCAGTCTGAAATTTCTTAATTTATCTCTCATTTGAGCTGGTGCTTCATCTTTGCACTGCAGTTGTCACAGGGTACTGCTCTGTGTTCTCAATGGTACCGTCATTTAGTGCTTTTTTTGTTTATGTCATAATTTTCAGAATGTGTGGTTGAAAATAATGAAAGGGAAAAAGCTCTTGAAAATAACTAGGAAATAATGTTATATATGGCTAGATGGTGGTATTACTGTGTAGAGTGTAGGTGGGGGGCTGTCTGCTGAAGTCAGCCAATTAAACATGAAATTCTTTATTTGTATGTACAACTGAATAAATGATATAGCTCACAAAAAGTGATGTTCTCTTGTTGTATCTGTATATATACATATATTTTTATATATACTAATATTTTATATATGTGTGTGTGTGTATGTATGACAATACCATATTTTTAAGAAATGTTGCCCATAAAGCCTAAAATAAACATGTAAGAGGCCTAATTTGTGTTTTCTGAAGGAAATGCCATGGCTTGGGTAGATAAAGAGGAGTTGCTTTCATTGTCCTTCCCAGACTGAGCCCAGCAGAACCACGTGGAGTGGAGAAGGAGAATGCTGTCAGCAGGCTCCTTAGCAGGGAGCACTGAACAGGAAGCATAGGGGCCTATCCCAAAGATCCTGTGCCAGTGTGGGACTGGAGCTCGCCTGGCACCTGAGCATTCCCACCACATGGAACCTGTGTGCATATCTGGTCATGCACCAGCCCTTTTGTGTGCCCTTGCTATGGTGCACCTTGCTGCCCTGCAGATGAGCATGGCTGGACACATTAGTGGTGAGGGAGAGCAGCTCAGAGTTCCGGTAAGTGCTTGTGCAATTTAATGAGGTGGAAGTTAGGACTGTACCTGATACTACATCTAAAAGACCTCGTTTCATCTGAAACCAAAGTTGGGGTCACGTGGGTACTTAATGTACGAAAACAATACCTAATTCATTTTTCAACCTCAGGCATTTAGTGTGGTGTCCTAAGCCATTAAACACTTTATTATTAAACATTAAACACAGAGATATATCTTGTTAAATTTTTAATTAATTTTCTTTACTTGATTTTTAGACATTATTTTTTCTTTTCTTTCAGTTTAACTTTGTTGGAAGAATCCTTGGGCCTAGAGGACTAACAGCTAAACAGCTTGAGGCAGAAACAGGATGCAAGATAATGGTCCGAGGGAAGGGCTCAATGAGGGACAAAAAGAAGGTAAGGTCTTGAAGGGCAGTGTAGTTTCAGATGCGTGATTTTATTTTCTAATGGTGAATAAGCTCATGTCTCTCATTCTTACTTGTTATGTTCTTACTATTATGCTTTTTTGTTATCTAGTGTCTTACACAGACTTGGTAAATAACATAGGCTGTCCTGAAGAAGTGTACATGCTCCATAATTCTGCAATTGGGAGTCTAACTAGCAATTATAAAGGTTCTTAAGTAATAAGTAACTTAGAATTATGTCACATTTCACAAGATAAAGGTAAAAATTGAATATAAATGTATTTTTCTAGGAAAGAACTGTTAACCTCAAAGGTCTTATTAATAACTTTCTAGTATTGAATTACCAAAGTAATGATTTGTGCGTAGAGTGTGGATTGGTTTTTAATGTGTTTCTGGCAGTCACTTCTGTCTGAGTGAACCAAAAAGCACTGTTTTTCTGGTTTTGTTTTGTGTCCAGCTGGAGTTAGGAAGTGATTAGGGCTGTTCTTGCCTTGTCCTGCATTATGCATGCCCTGTCTATGTGAATAGGGAAACTGCATGATAGAGCCTTCCTGAATGTCAGGTTGCTCTCATGGTAACTCTGTTTTTCTAGGTTTATTTTCTAGCTATTTCCCTCTACCTCTGGCTTCTGCTGCCAAAGTTACACCAACATCTCCAGTGCAGTTTTGAATGTTTCCCAGAAATACAGTTTCTTTTGGTTCTTTTTTAGGAGAACCTCTCCCTCTTCCTTATGTGATCAGTCGCATAATCCATTCTATTGATACATATGAAATACATAACAATTACAATAG
Source organism: Bombycilla garrulus (assembly GCA_013400315.1). Taxonomy (NCBI): domain Eukaryota; kingdom Metazoa; phylum Chordata; class Aves; order Passeriformes; family Bombycillidae; genus Bombycilla; species Bombycilla garrulus. The sequence continues at coordinate 27,329 of VXBU01002480.1, forward strand.
AAAGTTAATGTCTGCCCAGTTAAACATCTTTTCTTTCCCAGAGCTTATAAATGTGTTACCTTCAGATTTCATTTAATGTCTCTTGTTTTCACCATCTGCTGTAATACTGTTACTGTCCTTTGTCTTGTTCTACCATTGTTATAGGTTTTGGAGTTTGTGAAATGTCAGTTAGAACATCACAGAGTGGTGGAGGTTCACTCCTCAGGCAGAGTCACCATGTCCAGGTTTCCTAGGACTATGTCCAGGTGGCCGCTAGGTGTGGTGTCCTCCTATCACTGTGCTTCAAAACCTGTCCTGTCCTGTGGGGAGTTGTCTCTCTAAACAGCTTGGGCAGGTTTACTCTCTGGGGAAGTATTTTTGGACTGATTTCCCCTATACGTCATGCCTTTTTTTTTTTTTTTTTAATTGTATTTTTTGACGATTCACATTAAAGTAGGCAGTGGGAGTTACTGGAGTTTTTCTTTTTTGTATTTAAGAAAAAGATTGGAAGAACTGAGACCACCTGAGTGAGTCGCCTGTTTTTTAAGTTTAGTAAGAAAAGAAAAGTATGGCAGATGAGATAAAACCTTGTACACATTAAAAACTAGAAATTGATCCAGTCAGCACTTGAATGCCCATTGCAACTTTGAAGTTGTTTCTCTCGTAATTTTTACACATAAAGTACTTGATCATTGATAATTTAATGAGATAATACTGCCGTTAGTGTGGAATGTATTTGAATGATATTCTATTATAGTCTATTTGTATACCAAACTCTATGATACAGGTTGTAAACCAGTTTTGAGTGCCAAATAATTTTCTTCAGAAAGCTGATTTTCATGCCATCCATTCTTAATATTTTCAGCTCATTGCTCTCCTGAGGTGATTTGTATTGGTCATTAGTTTACATTTTTCAGAGCAGACTTTTTGGTGCTATACCACTGTTGATGAAGTAGGAAGAATTTCATAATCCTTGATGATGATGCACACCAATAAGATGTTGTAAAAATAATGATTTGGAAGCTGATTTAAGACATGGCAATCGCAGGCAAAAGAATGAATGAATTACATTTGTCAGTCTGGGGCGAGTATACTTCCTGCTGTTACTGTTGCCTCTTTTCCTGATGAATTATACTTAGAGATGAACTCCCCAGTCTTGCAGTACATTTAATGATAACCACCTTTTTTAATTTTCTCAAATGGCTTCTCTCTTTGAAGGCTGTACTTCAAAATGCTAATGAACATCAAAAATAATACAGAAAGTATTAAAATACAGAAGTAATACTATTTTTTTCATGGCAGCTTAGGATACACTAATTCTTTGTTAAAACCCTTTCCTTTCTCTAGAATCAGTGTTGTTTTGAAAAGGCAGTATTTGGGAAATTTTTCACTGAATAGTTTTGAAATTTGGAGTAGATAAGAGATGCAGGTTAATTTTTTATGTGTATTTTGCGAGCATAATTTATACCTGCAAACCTAATTTCCCAGTGCTAATTATAAAAGAATGTTTATTGGTTGTAGGAAGGAATAATTACTAAAGCAGTGTTAATCTTATGTGACAACTAGATGATACTAAATACTTGAATAAACTGTCCATGTACTTTTCCTGCCTTGCTAGTGGTTACAGAATCCAAGAGAAAGTAACAAAGACTTACATGCTGGAAAATAAACCATCCAGATATGCTCTGCAGAGAATTTTGCTTTGCTGTGTGATCCTATGAAAGAGGTAATGAATTCAGAATCCTTGTCATGTGGCCGAAACACTTGAACTGCCATCACATCTTGAAACTTGCTGACAGATTCCCCCCAGAAAGCAGGGGAAATCCTCAAATCGTTTGTGTTTGAGGCTCAGCTGGTAATCAGAACATCTCTCTAGGCAGCTTTCAACAAATTCAAAATCAAAACCTTAATTACTGAGAATACTGTGATTAGAGCCTAGGAGTACTTGAAAGAGATTATTGGGGAGGGGAAAGGGGTTGCAGGCATTCATCAAAAGTTAGTGAATGTGTAACTTTATTAAGACCAAGGCATTTTTTTGCTTAGTCTGAATGCACCTTTCATTAGGTAGAAAACTAGTAACTTGCACACCAGTTAAAGAAAGTGTATAGTGATGACTGTCCAATGATGGATAAGCAAAATGTTTTTTTGCATCTCCCTTGTCTTAAATTAATTCTGTAAAATAGGCATTGACACACCTATAGGGAGTCAGCCCTGGGCTCTTTAGCACACTGCCATTTCCTCACTTTAGAGAGAGGTAGAAGCCCAACAGTATCAGGCTGCTAACTTGTGGCAGCCTTGGTAACTTCTGTTGTTTTTTTTTCCATTTCTTTCTACTTTTAGACAAGAATCTCCCCTAGATTCTCCTCCATGTTCCCCTAGAACAGTATGTGGTGAGAGGACGTCAGTCATTTTTACTTCATGAGGAAGCCATCTCATTATGATACGCTGAATTTTCTTCTTCCAGTTGGTAGTTTCAAACAGAAGGGCAGACAGCTATGCAGTTCTGAATTTGAAGAATGCTGTGCCTTCATCCTCTGAAGCAGCTATAAGTCTGTTGCACATCACTCTGTATTAGAGGATTTGAACTGATTTATGGTTTCTGACCTACTTGTTCCTCCAATCCTATTCACCTTGCAAGCAGAAACACAAGGTTTCTTGAAAGACATGCTCTCAGTACCAGTCTGACCTTTGACTTGTGCAGAGTTGTTACAGTAAATAGATAATTCCATTTCTTCAAACTCTCAATTTTTCTGTTTTTATAATATGGCTAAAAAGGAATTAGAAAAATCCTATCCTTGCTACCTGCACAAAGTTTGAGGAAAATATCAGAGGGGAAAAATTTATCTGTCTTGTGATCAAGATATTTTATTAAATGTACATACTGCATAGTATTACGTATTTGTAATACTTTTTTACCTTTTAGGCTTTGAAACATCATCTGATAAACTTTGTTTTCCAATGGAAAGGCTTGAACACTCTCTTTAGCTAATAAAGTGATGTTAGTGACATTGGATAATACATTTTACTGTCTTGTTGAGCAAGCCCTCTTGTTGCCACCCGAATTATAAGATGCTTAGCTTTTATGTTCTGTGAAAAGTACTACATTGAACAAATCATAAAGTTCAGGTGCTGACACGCATGTTGAAATCGAATATATTTAGCATATGGGAGGAAATGAAGTTGGTTTTGTTTCAAAATGGAAGGCTGACCTGCCATCATTGTTCTTGTATTCCGGGAATAAATTACTTGGCTGAGGCCTCTTGTCTCTAACACGTGCCTCTACACAAAAGCATGCATGGTGTTTGAGGATTGCGTGTGTCTGTGTTGGCAAATAGTGGTTTGGAATGGTAATTTTAAAATATTTTGTAACTAGTTGCAAAGGTGGGGGTTTGATTCTTTGTCAATACCTTTAGGAATATTAGGGGAAAGAATACTTTAAATGACTGGGGACAGAGACATGTGAAAGTGAAAGCAATTTCATATTCATAATACATGACTAGAATGACTGTCCTTTTATTTAAAAGAAAAATCCCTTTTTGAAAATGTTGATGGAGTTCCTGGAGCTAGGTCAGATGCTTGCTTTTACATTTAGAACTGTAACTAGCAGAATCTCTTGTCAACATCCATCCTTAAGGATGCTGTTTATTAAAAATGACCTCTACTTACTGGAAACTGACTGAGACAGTGTAGAGCAGCAGCTCACTGTGTTTCAGATGCTGGATTCTGCTTTGTTCACTTCTGTTGCAAATCAAAGCTGCAAGTGTTTGACTATTATATTCATTTGAATCGGCATCAACTTTGTGTCTATTCATTAAAAGCCGTTGTATGAGCAGGCTCCTTGGCTAAGATTGAGATGTGGCTTATACAGTGTGTGTCCTGAATCTACTGCATTCAGGTCATAAACTTGAAACAGAAAATTACTTAAGGCATTCAGAATGAAGTGTTTAAGATACTACCTTGGGAACAATAAACTTTAACGTCTTCCACAGTGACATTTTCTCTGAGCACACTTTTTCATGAGCATGTATGTCTTGATTAAGTTTGATTTCTCAAACTAATCAGGCTTGGGAGACTTTTTTCATGCTTAATTTTTGGCTACTACAATAACTGGCCTTTTATTTTTAAACTAACTCTAACCAAGAAAGTAATCATGAAAACTTAAATATTCACTGTATCACAACTGCTGTTTTAATATACTTGGTGGTTGATACAGCTTTTCCTTCCTGGAGGTTCGTTGTAAAACAGCTGTGCTGAAAATATTTTTGGTTGCTTGTAAGCTCATGGTTGGTGTTTTTTTTCAGTAGCGAGTACTTCAGAAAATGGGCTTTTCTGTTCCAATTTCAAAACCTTCAATTCATTACCTAATTTGAATACGGGGGAATTGTAAAGCTGGATTTTATTATTATTTCTTTTCTTAAAGAGTTGTTAAAGCATTGCCTTTTTCCCTTTTCACAGACAAAACAGAGATCTTTCGAGTTATATCCCTGGTAATATTTGAGCCAGTGACTCTTTCAAAAATGTACACTATTAGCTAATAGCATAGACCAAAAACCAGAAAAAAACATAGAAAAAAGTCCTCCTACCAAGTTACTGATTTAATGATATAATTAAATGCTAAAAATTAGTGAATTTTTAATTCTTTTAAACAGAGTTTTTGCTAGACAGTGCTAAGGTAATAGATGTTATTTCTCACTGACAGCACGTTCCTTTTGAGCCTGTTCATGGGGATTTTGTACTCCAGAGGTTCTAGAGTGTTATCTTCAGAATCTTACCCTCATACATCTTTTCTTTAAGTAAAAAATGTTCAGTTCACAATGACAGCAGTGAAGAACGCAGGCACAACTAGCATAGTATGGGAATGCAAATCTTACAAGAGGAAAACATTTTCCTCGAGTTTCATATAAAATTTGACAAACACTTCTTATTTGAAGGAATTTATTTCAAGAGTTTTTTTCATAGCAACTAGGGGAATGCTCTTACTTTCAGGAGTAGAATGGTTTTATTTTGAAGGGAAAAAAAATTAGTTGCCTGAGGACCTTAAAAATTATTACAAGGCGATATTAGTCTTTCAGAAAAAAATACTGATATCTATCTGGTGCAATGCATCTTTCAGATGGTTTATTTCATACATACTTTTGCTCTTTATTGGCTACATACCAAATATATCCAGTATATATTGTATATATTTCTGCATGAGCTGAATACATCTTTGCAGCTTTGAGCAGATTTTAACACTACTAAGACATGGGGCTTCCTGTGTAATGTGAAAAGTAGCTGAAGCCTTTGGCTATGATTAACTTTACTCCCAAAAATTCATTGTATGTAATTTTGTTCTGAGGGCAGTTAAATTGGTTATTAAGCTAATTAAATATGGAAATAACTGACTTTACCAAAATACTTATTTTTAATGCCATTAAGTACGTAGAAAATGTAGACTGTGTAAGCTTAATCAAAGCCCTGCTTGTTGAAACCAGCTTGCATTATGCTTTCCTTATATTTGTTTTTCTGTCAGTTCCCTGTGAGGAAAAAGCCTTATGAGCAGGCAGTGAGAGAATCTAGATTATTTTGAAATTGAAGAAAAGTAGCATGAAGTGAAGTGGAAAAAAGTGTATCAAGGGAATCCTAAATCATTGCCTGAAAACCTATGTATAAACAAGTCTGGTTTATAAATTAAAATGCTATGTCTATTGAACGGGAATTGACTCATCCTGTAGCATGGCAGAAGTTTTCTTTCTACAGAATTACTCATAAGCTTTTGTGAGGTGGGAAGCACAGAGTGTTAATTGTGTTCTAAAAGGCTGACCAGGTTTCAGCTCACAGCAGTTTGTATCTGGCATTTGAATAGAAGTTTTGAAAGGCTTGGGAAACTCTGCATGCAGAATTGTTTTGAGATGGCTGACGAAATTGTCTGCCAAAATCTATCTGTATTTTACTTTGTCTAGCAAAATAGTGAAGCAAGGTTTAAATAATGAAAATCTACTGTAACCTGAAACTTCTTTCATGCTAACATTTTTAACTTTCTTAAGAATTAATGCTGTGATAATCTTGCTTACCAGAAATAATTTGTATTCAGGTTTAGATTTTCAGTGTGTTTGTTCAGTATTATGCAACTGTGCTTGCAATCCTATGTGGGAAAGGCCATACTTAGTTTGAGGCTTGTGGGAATTTTCTTGTGCCTGCATGAAGATTGAGTCCACTTAAGTGTGGGAATGGAGTTAGAGCTTGCTGTTTCAGAGGGGAAAGCAGCATGCCTGTGTGATTCCCGAGTAGCTGTCAGTTTTTGGCAGTATTGGGTCTCCTAGTTTTTTAGGTGGATTCTGGCAGGCAGAATACAGGCAGGTGGTTGTTTACCATAGTGGATATGGCTCCTCAGGGTCTTATTTAGCAATTTTATTGAGACTGATAGGAAGGCTCTTGAGCATGGAGTAAAAGAGTAAGAGAAAAATAAGATACCACTGTTGCTGAAACCAAATACTTAAATTACTAATTGAATATTTCGAAGATATAGATATCTAACTTTATGCTATTTTATTGTTTTTGAAATTGAGACAAGTAATCTGTTTCATTGCAGGAAAGTACTGGATTCTTTGCCAGTTGTATGGTAACAATCACAAAGTGTAATTCCTAAAATGAGTGATCAGTTTGCCATTTAAACTTGTTTATAGATGGTAACTTTCCTTAGATTTTCTGGCTTAGTATGAGCCTTTGTCACATCTAGACTTGGATTGAAATGGATATTGTTAATCACAGGCTACACTTCTGCTATGTATGGCCTACAGTACTGTACATTAAGCATGTGAATGAAATTCAGAGAGCTATGTAGATGTTAATAAGGATATGCCAATATCCTCACTTTAGAGTTTATCCAGATATAGTTGCAATATTTTGTTGTTAGTCTTTACATTTTTTAAGGTAGAGGTGCGGGGATCTCCTTAACCCCAGGAGACCCCGCAATATGTAGGAAAGTCTAGGTTTCCGGCCCGTGCTGTTGAAGGAGTAGTCTGGAGTCGTTTGTTGGTGTTCTCAAGGCAGTTTATTAAGTCCTTATCAAAGAGAGATTTCTCTGCCCTGCCAGGGTCGACACAGAACGCGTCCAGAGACACACTGTGCCCGCCCCGGGTGAGCTGTAATCTTTTATACTAAAAACTACGTATTAAATGTTTACAGTTAAGTACCAATCTATGCCCCTCACACCACCATGTCCAGATCTGTGTCAAACCAATCCAAAAGTGCCAGCATCACCAAGAAGATGGAGGTTATGAAGAAGAACATAAGATAACATGCCACGTGTAAAAATCCTCCATCTTGTGTCTCAGACCCCCCTGTACAGATCTCCAACCCCCCTGTACAGGGCCCTAAACCCCCCTGTACATACATTCAAATTACCTTCTTTTTACTTATAACTACTACTATTTTACTATCTAAGTTTTTGTGACCTGAAATTCCTCATACAAAGCTGACAACCTGTTCCATGGGTTAGAATCAGAGTTACAGGTATTTTTAGTATCATTCCAGGGTCTCTGACACCTCTGGCGCAAGGCTGAAAAGCCTCCTGACCAGGTTTTGGGTCGGCCAAAGGCATCATAGGAACCCCCTGGGTTCCAACAAGAGGGAGGCATTTATTGAGAGATGGTTGGACATTTTTTTGTTAACCTTTCATGAGAGTAATTAACAGCTTCTCTCTTTTAATTTTTATGTTTTTTCACCTTTTTTGGACAGTAAATGGGAAATATTTTGATAAATACAGGACTCACTGAAGTGCATGCACACTGAATATGTCTTGAAAAATTTGCTTACAACTCAAAACAGTTCTGTTTAAAGTGTGTGTTAAGTGTATGCATGAAAGGATGAAAGCTTATTTAAATGTTTGGTAAGGCCAAGTACACAAATCTGTTTTTCTGTTAGAGAGAACTTGTTACTCTTACAGTAGCAGAACACTCCAAGCAATGCTTGGAGACTGTTTAACTTGGTAGAATCTGGTATTCTGTGTAAATGATCTGATTTAAGTGCCACAATCTTGCCATGGAACAAACAGAACATACGGTATTTATGCTTTCTTGATCTATTTGTTGATGACAATGATTCTTGAATGTGATTTAACTCATAAGTCAATTCAGCACTATATTCTTACGTGACAAACAAAATCTTGTCCTAACATTAATAGCTTGAAATTAAGAAAATATTAGGCTGGTTTTGGGTTGTTGAAAGATCCGCAAAACAGTGACTGCATTCAGGTGGTAGCTTTCATGGGCCTGACAGAACTCTTTAACTGGCAGCTGAAGTAACAGGAAAACTCAGACTGTAGGAAAAAAAATGGGAATATCAAATTACTGGTTGGTTTCATAAGAAGATGTTACAGAATTATGTACAAAATTTTGTAAGAATGGATGGAATCAGTACAGGGAGGAGATGTCTAGTCAGTATAAAAATGTCAAGAGTTTGACACAGTTGCTGGGAAACACCAGGGTGTTTTCATGTGTGAAAAACTAAAGTTTGTGGGGAGTGAGCATATGTATAATACTGTGGAAAAGTAACCCAGAATAATTTACAGAGCAGTTACTTTTTTGCCGCAAAAGCTACAGGATTTTTTTTTTTTTTCTTATTGAGTTATACATAGAGTCATAGAATATACTGAATTGGGAGGGGCCTTTCAGAATCATGGAGTCCAGCCCCTGGCCCTGCACAGGACACCCCAAGAATCACACCATATGCCCAGGAGTATTGTCCAAACACTTGTTGAACTCTGTCAGGTGTGATGCCGTGACCACTTCTCCGTCCTCTCTTCCGTCCTTTCCTCTCTTCCGTCCTTCCTTCCTTTTGTCCTCCGTCCCTCCCTCATTTTATAAGTTATGTTAACTTGTCTTGATTTGATGTAAGATTACTCTTAGTTCACTCTAGAAATCTTCTCTGGCTATGTTTTTCCATCTTGGTCCTTGAAGTACCTCCTCCTTGGTCATGTGCTTTTAAAATTATTGTAATAAAAGGAAGGGTAATTTCTGTGTTGCTTCACTTACTCTCTGAAAATACAATCAGATGACATGAAAGTGTACTAAACTGAGTTTTGGTTTCTAGCAACACTTTACATATTTGCATTATGATAGCAAATGATATAAACATGGTGTTTAAAAATAGAGTTGTAACTGGGGAATGTGAGTAATGCAGGCAAGGAAGATTACACAAGGCAAAAGGAAATAGTGACACACTTCTCATGCTACTAACTAACAGTTAAAATTATTTAGCGTGCATAAGAGTATCTGAATAGGAAGAAAAAATCCAACAGCAAAAACATATGAAGAAAATTATTTCCTGAGAGTCAGGGTGATAATGCAAATTCACCAGTTTTCTTGCCTTGAAGTTACTGGAATGTGAACTCTGAATGCAGTAGCTTTTGAGGAGGTGTGGAGAGTAGATAGCAAAGTTGCTGTCACACTTGGCTAGAGGTTTCTCTAGGTAAGTTGTAGGTGTGATGTGAGGAATGAGTAGAAACAAAAGATTAAGATTAATTAGTATATCAGCTAGAATTCCTGAAACCCTTTTGATGCCTGAAACAACTAAAAATAGGCCATGTAATTATAAACCAAACTGTCCTTTCTTTTATGTATCGTTTTACAAGTGTGCTAGTGGTATTTTTGCATGCACAAATGGAAGGGTTTTTTCTTCAAGAGCAAAGAACAGCCTGTTAATTGAGTGCCTTTATCTGGCATGTGGGCAGTGAGTACATATGACTTAAAAAATTTGGATGTAAATAGTTACATAAATCATTATTTTTAAATTACTATTTTCTGTCTGGTAAATCTGACATAGGTGTTACTTTCTTCCTAGTCTTTCTGTAGTGTTTTATGATCATGTGCTGTGGCACAAGGCTGATATGATTGTTTTCAGTGGGGTCAGCGTTTCATGGAATTGGATGTTCTGGTATGGGGTTATTAAACTATGTGGAGGGTTATTTTGAAATTTATTTTCTGCGATGTTGATTTGATTGTGGTGATTTCTTTGTTGGACTTTTTAACGCTGTGATAATGAAGCGGTGACAGCACCAGGTGTGTTCTGTGGTAAAGTTGCTGTGAACTTTAGCAATTGCATGTTTCTCTTGAATAAGAAAGAAATAGTTTTCTGAAAGATGGGACTCATAACATAATTAATAATAGCTCTGCCACTGCTTGTGGGCTCTTTGAAGTATTTTTATAAATGCTTATGTGAAAAACAGAGTTCACTGTCTTGGTAAAATTTAGAAAGGTTTAATAAAAAGACAATAGGAGACAAACATAAAGCAAAAGAGTTACATACGGCCAGGTGCCTTGGGTTCCTACCACAGAGCACACACTACTTCAGAAAACACTTCTTTAAATGCACAGATATGTTGGATATTCATAAACCCTCATGCATAATTCAAAACACTCTTTTGAGTCCCCCCCTTTCCCCACCTCTACCACCCCTCCCCCTTTGTAGATCTTGCATTCTTCATTCCAGTCCTTCTCCTGGTATCCATCAGTCTGGTTTTACTGGTTCTGATAAAGGACCATCGAAACCCCTCCCTTGATGCTCAGGTGCTTCTCCTCCAGGAATGCAAGGAATTCCTCTGCTTGGCTTTTACCACTCCCAATTCCATGAGCAGAAAAAAATCTCTTTGTTCCTTACATTATTATTCTATCTAACATTACACACATATATATATAGCATTTATTTTGATATTTGCAAAAAGCCAACAACATAATATGCCCTTATAACACTTATATGGACTGTTAGTCCTGCAGCCACACAGAAACAATTAATGCTTCTGTGGCAATCAGAATGATAAAGAATTGAAAACCATGTTTAGCTGACGGAATCCACCTGAAGTATCTGACTGTTTTAATTGATCCACTTGAAGGAATTATTTTGGAGCCACTTAAGAATCTGCGCTATTGATTTCAAATGTTCCAATGTTATGTGTATTCAAGGGAGTTTAATTTTTAGGCTATTGGGGGTTTTGGCAGATATTTTAACTGGCTTGCTGAACTTGTGAAATATGCTAGTACTGATACATAGTTTCAAGAACTAAAAACTACTAGTTGACAAATTTTATATTTAATATTAAATTTTATAGAGAGAAATAGAAGTTTTTCTGTGTTGATGAAGTATGTTGTAGTCATTTTCCATCTAGGAAGTGATCCATAAATGACGAAGCAGTCTTTGAGGTGGCTGTGAGATACTCTTACGTTTCGAGTTTACAATGCTGGAATTGATTGTTCACTTAAATTTTGACTAAAAAAAAACAACCTAGAACTTAAGTCTGTTAGCTCACATTGACTCGCAACAGCATGAATCAGAAAAGGTCTTAAGATAAACTGTATTACAAACCAAAATAAGTGATAAATTTTAAAGTTATGTGGTTTGAAATACTGAAGCTACTCTGGAAATCAGTATGCAGTGAGGACATAAGGGTATTGCAAATACCAAAACTGGATTTTGCATCCTGACTAGTGGAATTTTTCAGTATCCAGTCTTTTAAATGATAAGTTCAATTTAGCTTGAAATGTACCTTTTGGGAATTGTCCATTGGGTAGTAAAATTAACCCTCCTTTAAAAAAAAAAAAAAAGAAAAGAAAAAAGCACAATTTCTAAGAAAAATCAGATATATAGATGATTTTGCCTTGTCATCTATATACTCCTGGCAGAAACATTTTGAAGAGGAAAACACATTTACTATTGATTATGCATTTCAGCTCTCTTAAGGAAGTCTGATTTGGTTATTGAAGGCATCAGACATCTTACTTGAAGTCAAATAAGTGGTTTGTGACTTATAGTAGAAGCATCTACCAGGTAAAATAAGCTGTAATGATTTTAAGGTCATACTTGGCATATTACTTGTGTTCCTGTTAAACTCACTTCAACTGGATGTTGCTGCAAGTCGGAGTATTAAGTATTGTAAATTTGCTTGGACGATGCTGTATCACCAGTCTTGCCAGATGCAGAAACTGGCAGGAACGTGTCATTTTGAATATGCTTATTGGATCCTGGTATTTCACAGTAGTAGATACAGCATTTTCCCAGTGTCTTCTTGGAGAACCATGTAACAGATGAAGGAGTGTTTGTAGGGGCACCAGTGGGAGGGAATTACTCAGGTTCCCCTGTCAGCTGTATCATTTTTTATGTTAGGCTGTAGTGGGTAGGAGTTCAAATACACAAGTTATGTTTGCTGCTCAAACAGCTGTTTATAGTGACCCTTAGGGAAGAAGCAACAGAAGGAATATAAACATTGCACGGGTAGCAACAGCAGGCTGACAGGCAATGAGTTTTACCTTACTGGCTGGTTAAATAAGGCTCCTGTATTGCAAAGGGTGGGAAAGAGAAAATCGCATTTAGTGTTTAAAGGGGAGGGGGAAAGAAAGAAAAAAAGGAAATTTGAAGACCCTCAAAATGTCAAATAATTAGTTTCATACATATTCATCTGTTAGCTCATAAATGTCAGTTCTTGTAAAAAGCCTTTCCAGCTTTTTCTTGGATCTGACTTTGCAGAACGTCTTTGGGCCTACAGCTGGGCTGCAGAGCTAAACTGCTTTTTTCAATTTTTTAAACAGACCTCTGAATCAGGCATCTCTTGTAATTTTTGCTGCTCTCCTGACCTTGAAAAGGGATCTGTGCTCCTGTGAGAGATATCTTGAAGGGTAGTTGGTGGTCATGGGAATCAGCTAGGAAAACATTTTATTTACTTTAGTTGAAAATTTTTGTTTACTTGAAAGCTCAGCCTGAGGAAAGAACTGTTTCAGCTTCCCCTGTTAGTGTACATTTCTGCACAGGTGAGTCACTGAACACATGGGCTTGCTTTTAGGGATCTTTCCCCCCCCCACTCCTGTTAGCTTTTAGAGAAACTGCTAACCAACTCCTGCGCCATCCCATTTTATTTTTTTGTTTTGTTTTAGCGTTTTACAAGAGCAAGTTTTCAAACTTGCAAGTTTTATTTGGGTTTTTTTTTATGTAGTTGTCCATAGCTGTGGGTAGGAGTATTTTATAGACCAGTCCATATAGTTTTGCAGTAGTTGCTCTTTCCTGATCTCTTCAGCACTGCTGCCAAACATCCTTTTCCACCATTTTATCCAGTGATCAGTGGATCTCGAGCTGTGGCCCACTTCCAAGTGAAATATGTCACAAAGAACCAAGACCCTGTATGTGGTTTAGATGCATGGGAAATTCTAAGTCTATTTAGACTTAATAGAAAGTATCTGTAGGTCTTCAGGGGATAAAAAGAAAGACAGGTGTCAGAATGGCTGTTCCTGCCAAAACTATAGTAACCACATCATTTCATAGTGACTTCCTCTATATGAGTGTATTTGTAAGATGCCATGAAAAAATAATTGATAATAATTCAGAATAGTTTTTCTATATTCGATGAAAAAATATTGATATTCACAATTCAGTGAATTTAGCTGTGACATTTACTGCTAACACATTTGTCATTAAATATATAAACAAATGAGTTTTGGATAATTTGATGATGTGGTGAGTTTTGGTAGTAATAACTGGTGGGAAAAATACCCAAAGAAGACGATACTTAGTTTCAACTTAGTTAACCACAGTCATTAATATATAAAAGTAGTTGTTAGATCGATTTCACTCCCTGATGAGCAGTGTTCTGAGAAACGTGCACTCCCATTGCCTCTAAAACACTGATAAATGCAATCTGTTGGAATGTTTTTAAGACAATAGCTGTTTAATGAATAGCTTGTGTGTACAGGAGAAAAGAATAAGCTTGATTGCTTGCAATCTGACATTTGAAAAAACATTTTTTTAGATCTCTTGTATTTGCATATCTAATTGCTATGTAATCAAAACGAAGTGAACTGTAGCTGCTTGAAACTAAGAAATGAAAGGCAATCATCTTTAAAGGGCGAAATATCCCACTCATATGCAAGCCCGTCTGAATATTAGAATTATATTCTTCTTGTGTTTAATTATAGGAGTCTGACTGAGCAGTAAATTTATGCCTGTGCATTAAAAGACTGAATGTGACCCTGAAACATCAGCTTTCCTTTGTTGAAGCAAAGTATTCGCATTGAGAGAAGCTAACCATGTTGTGTGTTTTGGTGATAAGAGATTGTGCCAGAGTAGCTGTTAATTACCTGCTTTGTTTGATATGGAAAGTAGTGGTTCCACACTTTTCCTACCACCAGTGAGAGCACTCAATTAAAACTTGTATTAAACAGTGATAATGCCCTCGTTTATCTGGTGGAGAGGACTAGAGGTGAAGAAAATTAACAAGCTATTTTCATCTGTTTGGAGACGGCTTTGTTTTTTTTTCACGAACCTAATGACATTAAAGACAAACGAGTTTTGTCTTTTTTTGTTGTAGTGTATGGTAAGCTTTGGTAATTCTATTTATTTTTTAAATCTTTGTGACTCTTGAATCGTGGTGTTTAGTAATAGTGGCTATAGTAGAAGCGGAAAAAAAGAAACCTCAACTGCAGTACTAAGAGCTGCAAATTTGGAAAATGTTTGCTCTATGTTATTCCTTCTCCTTCCTCTGTGCGAAGCATCTGTTGCCGTTGGTCATTATTTCAATGGTTTTTGAAAATCTATTGTATCATGACATGACATCTTACATACCTTAAGATGGCAGAATTTTTTTTAAATTAAAGTTTTTGACTGAGTTTTTTCTATTCTAAATATGTGAAGTATGTTTCCTAATGCAGTCTGAGATGGACTTCTCTAAGTAGCAAATATTTTTTGCATATCTCAACGGAAATAACAAGGAGGAGTAAAGCAAAGAAGTTAACATAGAAGATTTGGTATATTCTAACAGGGAAAATATACAAACCGTATCAGTAGACAGCAAGAAAGAGTATAATATTGTTATAGTAACACTTAAATGTTTTAAATTTCATTCATCCAGAGAAATTAGGGAATGGGTTGGTTGCTTTTCTTATGAAATTTGGAAGATCTTTGTTCAGCAAACTTGAACAGCTTTATTCTGGAGTGAAAGCTGAATGTTTGATGCTAGACTAATTTGGCCAAAAATGTGAAACAGTAAGTGAAAAGGAGTAATTACTGTAGCAGCTTTAAAGCCTGTACACGAAATTCTTTTGAAGAGCTCAGTGGATATGGCAGTGCATGGTAATTCAAGTAGAACTTTAGAGCTTGAACTGTTAGGTGAATAGAGGTCACATGCAGAGTAAGAGTGGCTGCCTGCAGTAATTAGGCACAATTAATAAAGTTTGCTCAGAAGGCATATTGCGCATACTGAATGGCTAGAAGTAATGACTGCTCTTAGACATAACTGTACACAAACAAACAAAAAAATCATTACAGATTAAACAGTTAAAAGAATTTGTAAGGTGTGGAAACTTGAAAGATTTTTGTTTTTTGAAAACCTAATCAGAGTGTCATTGTTAATGAGCAGAAAGCTAGATTTTATTTTGTATTGAGATATTGTAATATCACAGGATGGAAGCAAAGTGCTGTGAAAAATCAGGTTTAGAAAAAAAGTTTGTAATTGTGTGAATTGATCATGGTTTACTAAAGAGCACTAGAAAGCCCATCTTAGATCATGACTGGCATGTTTTTTTAAGTAGTCTGCTTTTCTTTTAAAGGAAATGTTCTTCTGGTCATATTAGCTGATAAATTTCTTTAAATTACTGTATTTAAATAAGTTTCTACATGATTATTGGTTACATTTTCTGTAGGTAATTAGTAAAGTCAATAAAAGTAGATTTGTTCCTACTCATTACATAATTGTCCTTTCATGCCGAGTAAACAGTGATAAGCATTAAATAAGAACTTGATAAAGTGTTTTATGATCTGGCATTTTTGAAGTGCAGTTATCTCTGTTTCTGTAACATTTTTTCCAGTTTTCTTTTTTCTGCACTGTCAAAAAATCCCGTGGAATGTGAGTTTGACATGTATTCAGACTAGTAGACTTATTTCATGGCACAGCAGTGCTGCAGAGTGTTAGTGTAACTGTGCTAGCTCATCCATTTAGGATTAGGTTCTGAAGTGATCAGATGCTCAAACACTGAGTAGTCATTTCATTTTGTACATGACTACTGCAGCCCACACTGTCTAGCCACAGACAGTTTATTGTAACCCCAAAGCCACTCTGCTAAGGTTTTCTCAGACGATCATGCATTCAGTATAAATTCTCAGCCTCAAATGAAGCTGAGGACTGTTCTTCCAAAATAGGCTTAAATGGGCATACTGTACTTCTTGTTCCCTGTAAAGAAAATACAACAAGGCTGTCATGTTTTTCTACTTTAATTGTTCTGATTATGTTTCATTGACTTTGCCCACTTGAAAAAAATGGTTAGTATTTTTTGAGTATTTTCTTTGTTGTGTAGCTCAGTTACAATTTTGAGGAACTCTTTCTTGTAATCGCTTTTAGGGAAATTTATTTCCATATACAAAATTTTAAAATAATGTTGTGATATCTAATTTTGAATAGATATTTATTTGCTATATTTTCACATAATCTCTATGTGCAGATCTTCTTGAAGATAACAAAATTTCTATGTTGAAATTATATGCTATGTTGAGATGTGGAAAAGAATGAAACTACAATTGCCTTTCCTGGACCCTTTTTGACAAGCATGCTTTACCTTTATGTTCTTTATTATTCTTGTAGGACTTGCAATTCCTTTTGGGAGGAATTGCTGTGTGTCTGATTGTGCTGCAAAGTTTAAGACTGAATCGAAATTCTCTTTTCCAGTCTAAGATTTTTGGGGGGGGTCCCATTTGAGAAATGCCAAATACAGTGGACAAATATGGTAATTTTCTGCACTCATGCCATGGACAGTTTTTCACAAATGTTATTAAAAAGTTGGACAAAAAATATTAAGTTATACACTTGGTCAAATAGGAAAAGCTCATTGGAGATCTTGGTACCTGAAAAAAAAGTTTAGCTTTCTTCTACCACTAGGATTTAGGATATGAAAAGTCTAGAAGCTGAGAGCTTGCAGCTCTCCAAACAGTCATCCAGAAGAACACTGTTAAGCATCCTGTTGACAGGGTTTATGTACCACTGAGGAAAATTCAGACCCTCTATCTCTCCCTATAATCCGAGTTGATGGTACTTGTCATTTGAAATATATATACACCTTTTTTCTTTCTGATGAAAACAGTCCTGCTGAAAGCATGTCATAAAACTTGGTTTTATTGCAGAGGTACACAATGAATCATAATTTATTCTCAAACCAGCACACAGGCTCAGAGCCTGCCTATGTAGGATCAACAACTGAGAAACTGAAAATGTGAACGGTATTTTGTTTATGGTTGGGACCTACAGAGTATGTCTCACATTTGTACTTCCAGTTTTTGGCTGCATAACAACGTACTTGGTGGATCTGGTATTTGAAATATTCTCTCTAGTGAGGTCACTCTGAGCACAACTAAGTTTTTTTTTTTCAAGTAAATAGCAGTGATAACAATGTTCTTTATCCCTTCTGTCCATTTTTAGCCATTTGGGCAGTTGAGAATGAGGTTAAGGTATAAAATTTCAAAAATTTACTGTGAAAGAAAATAAGGAGAATTTACCAGTTAGCCCTTGGTGTATCTATGCCTCAAAGCTAACAATTTTCTTTAAATCAGATTTTGAGTGATAGAAATTTCTCTTATAGAAAATGTGAAGAATCTATCTAGAAACAAACTTTAATTCCATGTATTAGTGGAGTCAAGTTATGATAACCTTGGATACACTCTGAACCAATTTTTAATGATTACTGTCAGAGCAGTTCTTTTTTTATTGAAAAGTAATGGCCTATTATATATTGAAGGCCAGATTAAATTATCCTGACTAGTCTTTCTGGTCAAAGTCTCTAAAATTGGGAAAAAAGCTACCTGGAGTTAAGCTTAAGTATAACAAGAGGCATTTTAGGTAAGATGTGTAGAATGAAATTTCAGTGTAGTAAACATACATACATATGTATATACAGTGTGTGCGTGTGTCTATGCTGCTGGAGTAGATAACAATTCTGTAATCAAGTTGCATTTTATGTGTTTGGGTTTTTTTCCCCCTGTATCTTATTTTGTGCATCATGGATTTGGTAAATTCCTAGATGCTAGAATGAAAACAGCTTATTGGTAAAGATCAAGCTAAAATTTGGTACTCCAGTATGGTTTGTTAACATCTCATCTCCGAGAACTAAAATCTTAATAACATAGATTTATTTTTTTTTTTGGTACATTAAATGCTGTTACTTTGGTCATACTGTGTGACATGTCTGTAATAGCCAATTGTCATTAATCCTGAAGAGTACTGAGCAACAATTTTTAATCATTAGGGAAGTGGTCATTTGTTGTGTGTCTTCTTTTTGGCCTTAAATTAGAAAAATTTAAAAAAAGAAGTAAAGTATGCTCACCTGTGCGGCCAAACTTAAACTCTGCAAGGGAAGTGAGGCAATGCAGCCAACAGGAAATGCAGCAAGTTTGAGATGAACAAAGTCAGGCCTTGAGGGACCGGGAGAGAACTGAGAACGAGGTGATAAGTCTCCACAGAGTTGTGAGAATAGTCGCAACAGGGTTTGTTTTTTTTTTCTTAATGCTTATTTTGCAAGTACATTTTCTAAGATGATTAACATTTTCTTGTGTTCTGCAACTGAAATTCTTTATATATATCAAATTAGACATTTGAATTCTACTCTGCTCACTCAGCTCTTTATACTGGCATTTACAGTGGTTAATAGTGTTAAGAGCCACGCAATTGCTTGGAGGATGGGGTGAACATACAAAACTGGCAGAATGCGTGGAATTCAGTGTCCTGGGACCTGTGCGTGCTTATTCCTGTATGTAAGGGAAACATTGTACTTGAACTATACAAAGTGAAGAGCTCATGTGGAGCTTTGTACTAATAGTTTCTGTACCTGGGGTTTCAGGTGTTATGTGCTTATACAGAGGTATTTTAACTCTCTTTGGACTCTTGGTGAACATATACAGTGCAAACTCTCTCTTTTGGTGTAATTCTTTATTTTCCTAGTGCTTTTTCTAATGTAGGTATATTAGAAAAACTCTTGCATGCCTGTGTTTTTGAATATTTGTGCCATTTTTGTGTACTGTTTCATTGTGAGATTTGAGAGGTTATTTGTTGGTATCTTCAGAGTAAAAAAGTAACATCTCCTGCCTAAAATGGGGCAATGTTTCAAAACTCCAGTAGGTATGTTATCCTTCATGTTGAATCATGTTAGAGCATTTATATGTATATAAGTGCCCAAATAAAAACATCCTGTCTTGCTTTGACACCTCAGACGTTTTTTGAAGTTTTTTCTTGATCCATTGATTTGTCTGTGTATTTCATGCTGTTGGTCTCCTTTAACTTTTTTATAGACAATGAGCTGTGCCTGCTTTTTAGGTTGCATACGCTGAAACTGCAGTATGCACCTTCCTCGCCTTGTGAAACTTCAGTGTTGGTGTGCTGAATAATTGTATGTTATGTACGAAGTCAGTCAGTAAAGTTTTAGTGCAGATGGTTTCCACCTTTTTGTTGCCATCACAAGCATGTGACATCCCACAAAAGTGGAATAAATCATATTAACCCTGCCTGCAGGGTAAGGGTTGGGGGCAGAACAGGGAGGATATGGAGGTTATACTGTGTATGCTTAGCTGAGCATGACTTGCATTGGAAACTTCAGTTTTACTTTTGTTGAGTATTAGAGTAGTTAATCAAAATAGTAATTAAAACATGCTGCCCTAATGGAGAGAAAAAAATCTTACCAACAACTTTCACTGATGATTTTTCTGACTTAGGCAAGCACCTTTCTGTGAAGGTTTCTTTTCCTGTGAAACCATATGGTTTTGGAGCAAGAAATTTGAGTATGTGGTCAAAGCATAGTTTGTAAATTGTAGCAGAAGATTAATTTCTTTCAAATTCCTGTGGAAAATAGCCTTGAAACTCATAGTTGAGGTACTTTGATTTTTTTACTTGATTTTACTTGATTACTTAGATTTTTTTTTTCCCTGAAGTCAGTCAGGCAATTCTGTTCCATAACATTTAAATGAGATTTAATACTTTGTATGAAGTGATTCTGCATAGGCAGAAGAGGTATCAAGATAAATAGTTGCATATGTACTTTGTGTTGCATGGTAAAAAGGGTATTAAAAACATAACTTAAAAAAAGTAATAGGTTTGTATCATTCGTATGTTTGGTAATCTTAAAGTGAATTCTACACTATATAAATACACTTTTCCTTAAGAAGGTGATATAATGGATATTGAAGTAACCACAGATATCCTGAAGTTAGAATTTAATTCAAAATGCCTTGACTTAAATTTGCGTCAAATTATGCAGGATTAAAGAGGCTCACACACTCTTAAGTGGAGTAATGCCTGAGCTCTAATCATATTAGCAGTTCTCAGAGTCCTCAAAATCTTCTCTGTATTGCAAATTACTGAAGGTTTTCTGTGAGTGGTATGGCACTCTGTTTGTATTGATCTGATGGTCAGTTCCCATTAAAGGCCTTGAGACATCTGTTCCCACTGCTTCATGTGCATCCTCAGGAGTCAGTTGAGTTTGTGGGTTTCCTAAATTGTCCCCTGCGCAATTGTGTAAGTAGCAGGGACAGCTCAGTGGAAGTAGCAGAGTCAGGGCTGCTATTTTCAGTGACAGCTGGTTGTTAAATAGACTCAACCTACTAAGTTAAACTTCACCTTCACATTCCATGAAACAAGATACCCGAGTGTCTGCGTTAAAATATTTTCACTTTAACTTCTAAACTTGCTATGTCACCATATAGCTCACCCAGTTGAAGATCAAGAAGATTTTGATGAAAATAATTCTTGTTCAATAGAAAGGAGAAAAAAACCTATAATTTCATGATTTGTTTTATTTTTCATAGCTTTGAAACAGTTTTTTGTGTGATCTTGAAATCTGATTCTTTATAGACCTCTAAGTCACTTTTAAATGAAATATAATTTTCTTAACTGTGGTTCATTTTAAAGACTTTTCCCCAATATTGTAAAGCAACATGAAATTTATTGCTTTTTTTCCTGGTTTTATTTAGTTCCATTCTCTGTTTATAATGTGTATGTGGGAAGGGAAAAGAAACACCCACCAAACATGCACTGCCCACCAACCAAAAAACCACAAATGCAAAATATACCACAAAGACCCCAAACACCAACTAACTGTCCTAAAGCCCACAAACCGAAATAACCCCTTTTGAATTATGCCACTGGAGCATTTAGTTAATTGCCAGTATTGTTTGAATTGGTGCCTTTTGCATGTTGCAACTGGAGAACTAACATTATAATTATTGATAATAGAGAGCTGAGTTGAGTAATAGACCTGTGGTAAAGACGCCCAAGTCTTTGGCCTCTCTAATGTTGGTTTAGCATTTCAGGAAGATCACATTCCATGTGTGTAATGATGAGAACCTTCAGCCAGTTCACTGACTTGGCTTAAAATATTGACTACAGCCCTGTACTTGTTGAGTGCAGGTTTTCAGTGATATATAATTTATGAGAATTCGTTGTCTTAAATAGTTTTCTGAGGATGTACTTTGGATATGGTTTCCTTATTTTAGGCATCATGCCTTTATTTTTCTTGATGATTGAATGTTTTTCATAAGCAGAATTTTAAATTTCCCTTTTTACAAAAAAAAAAAAATTAGACTTTCCTTTTTCATATATGGTAATTATGTAGTTGAGGTGTGAGGGGAAAGAATAGAAAGGGGCTTTGAACAATTTTTTTGAATGGAAATACATGGTGTCATCCCATGTCACTTAATACTAATGAGCTGTTCTAGCTGCCCCAGCAGTAATGGACATTAGTTAAAATAAACTGTACTCTTTGCTCATTTGCATCTAGTATAAATTTTAATTTTAATTTTATTTTACTTGCTATAAGATGACATACGCTAATTTTTAGAAAATACATTGCAGCAGCTTTATTTTTCTGATAACTGCATCACTACAGCATATACAGAAAATATCTTACTGGCTATATTAGTAGTGGAAGAAAAAGTCATGTTTGTCTCCCTTTTATAGCTAGCCAGTTCATGGATTTTTCACTCTTTTCCATTTGCAGAGAACTTCTACCAATTATTTTTTTACTTGTTTTCTTGTTTTGAACCATAAAGATTTCCTGAAAAGGATTTGAATTTTACCCAGTTGTTTTTTATCTTAAAATTTCAAAATACAACTTCAGTCAAATTTCTGGGGGTTTTCCCCATTTTTTTCTTTAGCATGCACAATGCTAAAACATAAATTTTTGTGCAAATCACCAACAGTGGTAATGCAATAATGCTTAACCATGGAAAAGGATTCTGTCTTACTTATCAATCAGATGGAGGAGAACTTGAAGTAGGGGTAGGGGATTCAAAAAAAAGGAAGTTCGTTCTTTCTTCTGTGACTTAGCTTCTGTTGATTCTTGCAGTGTTCTTCCTTTTCTAAGTTGTCTTATATTACGGCTTCTTGAAATTTCAAGTGTAAACAAGAGGGAATAATTTTGTCCGTCACAGGGTAAAAGAAAAAAGAGCCCTAATTCCAACTCTTCATGCCTCTCAAACATCTTAAAGAAGCAAAATAGGGCACAAGCCCAATTTTTTTTTGCTTTTCAGGTCTCCTTTAAGAGCAGAGACAGCCATGATGCAGCAGTTTTGGAGGTAGAGGCAAGTAAATGTTTTACTTCTTGTAAACATTCCAGTAAATTTTTGCAAATTACCTGTTATTTGAGAAGACTCTGGTTGAAAAAGAACCTCAGCCTCTCCCCCTTTCCTAAATGTGTTTTGTATGATTTTATGTGAGGGAGAATATATTTAAGCTTTTATTGATTATTGACAGGTTTCACATCAGTTACACACTCTTGCAATACCCAATTTGTGTCAAAATATGTGGCTCTAGTATTAGAAAGGTTTTTGTGATAACAATTGTTGAATTTTTTTTTCTTTTGAACTAGTCTACAAAATGAAAATTTGTTGTGTGGGCTGTGATTTTCTTCTTAGAAAAATAAAAAAATGTCAATTGTTTCTTACCTCCAGCTGCTGGTGTTCAAATCAGCTCTTTGGCGTTCTCACTGGGGTCTGTTGAGCAACCTCTTATGTACTAGTACGAACCTGTAACTATTTCTGTGCTAGGGACATGTCTGAAAGCTCACGTTGAGTTTCTCCTGATGACATCACTTCATTTTGAAGGCTGTTTTAGAGGTACAGGAAATAACTATCCGTCTGTTTTGCTGATTTTTTTTTTGGACCTTCCTATTCTTTATTGTGAATAAAACCAGACAGTTTGCATCGTTGCATAAGAATACAGGATTGCAAGTTTGGCAAAGTTTTGCTTAATTTCTGTTTTGGGAGGTGGGAACAAATGTTCTAGTCCATGTTAGAGGGTTACAGTGGGAACAGCAAAGAAGCTAGATTTTGGGCAGCTAATATGAAAGAATAGTTCAGTGGGCATAAAAAAATTGCTAGTTAATAAACTGCATTGATCCAAATTAATACCTGTGACAGTTTGAGAAGGGTGAGGATGGGGAAAAAGGAGGTGGGAGGTCAGGACCTGTCAGTTGGCAGTAAATCCTTGTCATCTCTTGGAAATGCATTTTGAAAAAAGCTGTAGTGCTTGTGCTTTTCTGAAGAAGAGGAAATGTTTAGAATGAAGAAATTGACCTTTCTTCTACCTGTCTCTCGATGATGTGAGCAAAATTTGTAATTATTTTTTTCCTCAATTTTTGTAAAATGCTGTCTTATTTTCTAAGGTGGATGAAACCACTGTACAATATAAGAAAAGCTTCCACATAATGACCTTTTCTACCTAGTCTTACCTCCTTCAACTTTTGTAATTCAGAAGTATATTAAGTTAAACGGCAAAACTTTAGTTTGATTTTTTTTTTTGGTGGGTATAGATAAGAGTGCAATCTGAAAATGTATATAATGGATATTTTACTGGAAGAACTTGGAACTTGTCATTTGAAGAGCAGAAGCAGTTAGTTTTTTCAGAACTTTTTGCATGTTTCTTATAATGTACTGGAATTTGTTTAAAAATTGCTCTTTTTAAAATAGTGACTTGGGTAGCACAGCAAGGATTTACTTTGCTCTCTTGTAGCTTCATGCTGTAATGACATTCTGTTTGCCTCTTTTAATCTGTCCTGTATTTATTAATAATATATCTCTCTGCATTAATATCTTTGGTAGCTGAGGGAGTGTTTTGAAAAAGCAGAACTTGAAATTTTTTATAAGTCTTAATTTTGCTTATTACAGTGACGTGCAATGGGGCTGTGATAATTTGGTTAGTTATAGATCTGAGTTTGCATATTCAGTTTTACTCAAAATGGTGCAGGTGAAGATGTCAGCAAATTCATTAAATAATGAGTCTTTGAGAAAATCACATTCCTTTGGTGAATGTTTTTGTACATTTTATCAGAACTTGTGGGATTTATAAAGTTCTCGTGAGACCAAGTGTGCTTTTGGAAGGATGATGAGGTCTCCTAAACAGCATTCGTAGGACTGCTAATCAAATGGGATCTTGAAGGATGCACATCTAGACATCGTCTCCTGAAACCAGTATACATGTAAATATTGTGATATTTGACTTTGAATCAAAATTATGACTAGCTTTTGCTTTCTTTTATGCCTATGGAATGAGGAGATTTATTAAATGTTGTTTTCCAATTTAAAAAGTAATTACTCCTTTACAGAAATTATTTTCATTATTTATTAAATTCATTATTTCAATAATTTCACGGTGTTGCATGTGCTACATAAAAAGCTGGCGCTAGTGTACAGTATTTTAAATGAACTAAAAAATTTGTGATTTTTCAGCTCATTAAGTGTAGCAAGTGAATAAAGACTTCCAAACTGATACCAAAAGGCCAGCTTCATTGAAG